>CM050521.1:80648559-81183559 GCA_027563665.1 Antrozous pallidus
ACGTGGAGCCTTGTGGGGACCACTGCCTCACGGGCTTGAAGGAATTACCGAGGGCCCTGACCACGTAACAGACGCCCGGGGGTCGGGGGAGGAAACTGGATTACTCAGGCCAACCACCCAAATCATACGCCAACAGCTCATAAATAAAGCCCCAAAGGTCTGCAAGCCGGCCCGCGGTGGGGCGGGGGGCTGCCGGCGGCGAGGACGGACACCCTCCTGGGTCCAGGCAGGCCCCGAGATGGCCTCTCCAGCCTGTTTGCCGCTGGGCCTCGGGGTGCGGGCCTGAGATGCTGGTGAGATGCGGGGTGTCATCCGGTGGGGGAGGCGGAGCAGCGTTCTTCCCCGGGGGCTCGGGGTTCCCGGCGTCGGTGGCTGTGCAAAGTGAAGCAGCTGCTGGGATGACGGGGTCTAGGGCTCCATGCACCTCACTCTGGGGGCAGTTGAGTTCTGGAAGGAGTAAGGATCGGGGGGTGGGGGGTGAGGGGGTTGGGGTCCTAGGGTGGAGTGGGATTCTGGGGGAGTTGAGTTCTGGGTGGAGTGGGGTTCTGGGGGAGTTGAGTTCTGGGGGAGTGGGGATCTTGGGGAGTGGGGTTCTGGGGGAGTGGGGATCTGGGGGGAGTTGAGTTCTGGGATAAGGTGAGTTCTGGGGGGAGTAGGGTTCTAGGAGAGTGGGGATCTACGGGAGTGGGGTTCTGAGGAAGTGGGGTTCTGGGGTGAGGTGAGTTCTGGGATAAGGTGAGTTCTGGGGGGAGTGAGGATCTGGGGGAGTAGGGTTCTAGGAGAGTGGGTTTCTAGGGGAGTGGAGGTCTGGGGAAGGGAGTTATCACAGGGGAGTTCCTGGGGGAGTTGAGTTCTGGAAGGAGTGGGGTTCTGGGGAGAGTGGGGATATGGGGGAACGAGGTTCTGAAGAAGTGGGGTTCTGGGGGAGTGGGGTTCTAGGGAAAGTTGAGTTCTGGAAGGAGTGGGTTCCTAAGGGGGGAGTGGGGATCTGGGGGGAATGAGGTTCTGAAGGAGTGGGGTCCTAGGAGAGTGGCATTCTGGGGGAGTGGGGTTCTGGGGGAAGGGTGTTATCAGGGAGGGCAGTTCTGGGGGGAGTGGGGTTCTGAAGGAGTGGGGTTCTGGGGGAAGAGTGTTATCAGGAGGGAGTTCTGGGGGAGGGGAGTTCTGGGAGAGGGGGGTTCTGGGGGAAGGGATGTTCTGGAAGGAGTGATGTTCTGGGAAAAGTGGGTTCTGGAATGCTCAGCGGTTCTGACCACTTGGAAGGGGAAGGGCTGACAGTCTGGATCATACAGAATCAGATCCTGGGAGCATCTGGGGGGCTGGTGAGTTCCTAGGGACTTGAGCAGGAGTGAAAGCCACATCCCTGGCACTCGGCAGTTCCGGGACGGGTCATTTTGGTTCCTCTTGTGCATCCAGCCCGCCAGCAGGCGCGTGCATCCCACCCGCTTGGGTCTCCTCTGAGGCCCTCCACCAGCTGACCGCGCCGGCTAAAACCAGAATGCCTGCGCCCGCCCTCCTTTCCTGAGCCTCCACGCTAATGGCACGCAGCTGTCCCCCGGAAACACTGAGCGCCCTGTCCTGCTCGGCCGGGGAGTGTTCCCTGCCCTCTGCCATCTGCCCTCTGCCCTCTGCCCTCTGCCCTCTGCCCTCTGCCCTCTGCCCGAGCCGGTCCCTCCTCAGCCTTCCCTGTCAGTATCTGCGTTGGGACTGCAGCCGCTGCGCTCTCAGGCACTCTCCTCGGAAGACTTGTTGGATGGCCTGTGCAGATATTTCTGTTCTCACGATGCAGTCCTGGCCCAGGTAGCCCAATGGGCAAAGGATGATTTACACAAATATTAAGGTTTCTGTGGGGCATGCTGAGAGGAGCCCTGACAGGGGGGCGGAGGACGCCTCTCCCCACTCGGTGTCGGGTGTCTGGGTGAAGCTGGCTTGTAAGGAAGGGCCTTCCCATGCCCTGGCGCCTGCCCTCGATCCACAAAAGCCTGCGTGCCCGGAGAGGAGGTTTGCTCCAGAGAGCGCACAGCCCTGCTGCCACCACAGGGCTTTCCTGCCAAGATGCCGGCCAGGGGCAGGGGCGGGGCGATGGGTGGGGCAGGAGGGGAGGTGGGGGAACGCCGTCCCGGGCTGGGCTTCAGGTTCTGTTGGAAGGTGATGTGGATGTCTCTCCTCTCTTTTGCCCAGAACAAGGAAGTGACCTGCAAGCGGGAGAAGTGTCCGGTGCTGTCCAGGGACTGCGCCCTCGCCGTCAAGCAGAGGGGAGCCTGCTGCGAGCGCTGCAAAGGTGACGGCTCCTGGTGGCCTTCTCGTGCCTCCTCTGCAGGCATTCGTTCTCCTTCTCCCCCTCTTCGCTCAGCCCTGGGCTGGGTGCACATGGGTGTGGGAGGGGAGCTGGTGTGCGTGTGCATGCATGTGCAGGTGTGCATGGGTTTTTGTGTGTACGTGTGTGTGTGCATGGTTGTATGTGTGTGTATGGTTGTGTGTGTGTATGGTTGTGTGTGTGTGCATGGTTGTATGTGTGTGTGTGAATGGTTGAGTGTGTGTGAATGGTTGTATGTGTGTGTGTGCATGGTTGTGTGTGTGTGCATGGTTGTATGTGTGTAAATAGTTGTGTGTGTGTATGGTTGTATGTATGTGTGTCTGAATGGTTGTATGTGTGTGTGCATGGTTGTGTGTGTGTGCATACATGGTTGTGTGTAAATGGTTATATGTATGTGTGCATGGTTGTGTGTGTGTGCATGAGTTTTTGTGTGTGTACGTGTGTGTGTGTGCATGGTTGTATGTGTGTGTATGGTTGTGTGTGTGTGCATGGTTGTGTGTGTATGCATGGTTGTATGTGTGTGCATGGTTGTATGTGTGTGCGTGCATGGTTTTATGTGTGTGTGCATGGTTGTATGTGTGTGCATGGTTGTATGTGTGTGTGCATGGTTGTATGTGTGTGCATGGTTGTGTGTGTGTGCATGGTTGTGTGTGTGCATGGTTGTATGTGTGTATGGTTGTGTGTATGCGTGGTTGTATGTGTGTGTGAATGGGTGTGTGTGTGTGTGTGTGTGTGTGAATGGGTGTGTGTGTGTGTGTGTGTGTGTGTGTGTGTGTGTGTGTGTTGGGGGGCTGGTGACGGTAAGGGGGCTCTCCGGTGGAGGTTTGAAAGTGTGGTGAGCATCTGTCTGCCTATTTTATTGGGTTTGTTTCTGGGGCGAGTTGTTGCGATGTCACAGAGATATTCACGTGAGGTCCGTGCACGCTGGTGCACACGCGCGTGGGCATCTTCATCTGGGAAGCAATTTGAACTCAGTTTTCCCCAGGCTCCTCCTACGCCCTGCCCACCTGAGCCCAGTCCTGAAGCCCAAATGTTCTCATTGCGGTCCCTGTTGCATGCTTGCTTTCCTTCCAACGAAACGTAAGCTTTTTGTCTCTGATGCGTCCCACGGCCCCCATGCCCCGATCTCCTTTCCTGTGGCCTGCAGTGCACGTGTCCCCCCGGAACACACTGTTGGCTTTTGTGTTTGCGTTTGCTTATTTGTTTATCATCATCTGCAGCGTCCCAATGATCGAGCATCCTCCACACCTGAGGCATGTGAAGGCCTCTGAGGCTATGTGTGTGTTTGTTTTGATATTTCAATATGGGAGGATCATGGAGAGAAGAAGGCTAGGAGGAGTATTGTCAGCTCATTCATTCTACTAAGAAATTTGGAGCATTGAAAAATCCGCATATTACACTCTATTTGTGTTCAGATTCATCTTTTATCCTATGTATACTACCATATATTCGGGCCACTTCTGTAATGAGGGTGTCTAGTTTATTTATAACTGCTGGAGCCTCATGTCATCCCTTAAAGCATCACAGAAGTTTCTATGCATTGCATCCTAGCAGTCATGATGACCATGACCATTCTTGGGGGATTTTTCCTGCTCATGGCCAGTCTTTGACTGAGGCCAGCCGCTGGTCAGGAGCATCTTTCCTGAGTGAGGACATTGTTCCCTGGGAAAGCCCCAGGCCCTGTGGGTTGTGAGCTGTGAATTACCTGGTTCGTTTTAAGACCTTTATCGTCATCTGTTATCTTCATAGTAGTCCAGAGGGATTTGCTTTCCCAAGATGCTGGGTGCTGGGTTCATTGCTTTATGCTCATCACTTAGCCCACACGACAGCAGGTCATTTCTGTCTCATTTTCCATATGAGGAAAGTGGGGGCCCAAAGATGTTAAATCATGAACCCCAATGCCAAGCAAAAGGGTGTCTATGCCTTCAAGAAGATTGCTGTACTGAGGGGTCAAAGAAAGGCCATCTGTGTGTGGGGGGGCGTTCTCCAGGGAAGTAGCGTGAGGGGAGGCGGACAGCTGATGGGCCAGGAGCTGGGAGAGTGTGTGTGTGTGGGTTTCCCAAAGGGGCAACCCACTGTCATGGACAAGAAGGAGTTAATCACATCCAAAGAGGGCTGTTCGGGGGAAGGCTCCCAGGGAAACGGGGGGGGGGGGGGGGGGGGGGCGGCACTCAAAGGCATGAAATGGTTCTTAGGCACCACCTGCCACTTACAATCACCCAGGGAACCTGCTAAAGTAGCAGGTCCTGGGCTTCCCTCCAGATCTGTTGAGTTAACACAAATCTGGAATAAGTTTTTGTTTGTAGGTTGCTGATTGTTTGGGGGAGGGTGGAGGGGGGCAGGCAAAAATGAAACAGAATTCCACCATGGTTTCTGTTCTTTTCCTCTGAAAGAGTTGTTGCTATTGAAAAGGCAATTTGGGTTGAAAACAGAAATATGAAAACTCAGGTTTCCAAGAGGATTCTTAACGGGGGTATGTGTGCGCGTGCGCGCGCGCTCACATTTGGGTTCCTGTTTGCTTCTGATTACTTATGTAATTAATTAATTAATTAGTTAATTAATTCTGCAAGTACCTACTAACCTACATGCCAGGTATTTATGGCATGGCGCTGCTTTACCAATTGTTCTTAACTTTTAGGAAGCCAGAATACCCCCCCCCCTTTTTTTTAAAGTAAGTAAATTATAACAAACTCTTCTCAAGCCAGTGTTTCCGTGTACTTTTCAGATCATTTTACGTTAGGAATGGTTATACATTTTTACCCAACACGCAAAAGAGTCATCTCATTAGAAAACATGCAGTGTTGCTTGATGAAAACACATGAGATCATTGAGAGTGAAACAGGCATTTTTGGCCTGTTTTCTGTATTTCCTTGGACTGAGAATCACCCTTTCATTTGGGGTTCTTTCGTAAACAATAATGTATTTGTTATCCGAATGTATGTTTGTTATTAGTGGATCATAAACAAATAAGGTGTGTTTCAAATATTTATAGGTCAAATTCCACCTCCTCCATGTGGAGCATCAAATATTAATTGTCTGCAATACTTTGACGAAAGACATAAGAAAAAATAGTCTTTCATTTGCCAAGTGTGGGGGGGTGTTTCCCACAATCTTCTCTTGTCTTTGATTTCTGTGTGCTGGGGCTTGTGTTTCTGAGTGGCGATCCCCTGGGTTGCATTTTAAAACATTTTTTAACTTTTAAATTTGATTTAAAACAATATCCTACGATGTGTCAGAAAAGGAAAGAGGTCAGATGTAAATATTTGCACACCGATTTCCAAAATTAGGACAACCTTCCTCGGTTCTGAAAAATGAGATTTAGAGAGCGAAACACGCGTGGAAAATGTTAAGGGGATTGGGCTGGTTTGGACAGACCGAGGACTGGCCTGTGTGACTGTGAATGACAGTTAAAGATCGAGCCGTATGAACGATCACTTGCTTTTCAGACAGTTCAAGGCCATGCATTAGGGGCCTCTTCTCAGTGCTGCCTTGAGAGTGACCTGGAACATGACTGTGTCTTCTAGAATATTCCTCTGTGGCTGTTTTTGAAGAGATCCAACCACTTAGCATATACAGGGATGAGCATTAAAAAAAAAAAAAACAACACAAAACAAAACTCACACAACTAAAAAAAATAAATAAACAACCACACTCCCTTTGTTGACAGAGTAAATTGACTTATTGTTTAAACTGTGGAAGACGGAAAGGCTGAGCTAGCCATGCCTGTGTCCATCTGTTTGTCTGTGAGCAGACTTCTGGGCAGTTGCACGCATGCCTTGCCCAAACAAGAGAGTGTCTCTTCCCTCCACTTCTGTTTCCCCTCCCCTCCGTCAACCACATTCTTAGTAGTATTGGTCCTGCTTGCAATGCCAATTGCCCCAGGTTTCACATCCCAAATAAGGAGCGCCCTGGACTTGCCTAAGCTCCACGCTCTATCAGGCGTCTTCACTCCGCTGTGAACCAGGCTTAGAGAACAGGTTGATGCACACAAACCCCGTCTTTAGATAGTCGTAGATGCCGCTGTCTTCAGGCCGATGCTGGTGATGGTGATCGTTCTGCCTCCGCAGATGGGGGAACAGATGTTTAGGGAGGTGACCTTGTTTTTCAAGATCGCACAGTTGTGAGAAGTTGCAGGACCCCTGGCGCAGGAGGCTCCTTCTTGCTGGTATCACACTGCCTGCGAGATAAGGAGGGAGGAGAGACCAGGGGAGGGCTCTGGAGATAAAGGAGAGAGAGAGAGAGAGAGAGAGAGAGAGAGAGAGAGAGAGAGAGAGAGAGAGAGAGAGAGAGAGATCAGTTTGCCTGCATCAGTCTGCCACAATCTCCTGGGTGGACCGCCTTTCTCAGGAAGGATGCGGACAGAAGCTTTGCGTGGAGGCACCCGAAGATAACATGGGGCTTAGGAGGCGGTGGCTTTTCTTACTGACGTTCTTTTGGGAAACCCTAACGGAGTGTTTTCATCTTCAGGATCCAAGACGAGCTTGACTCTTCTCTGAAGATGTCTGTGCCTGATTTCCTAAAATAGTTTTAACAGACAATTCGAAGTATACAGACAGAGGCAGTGATGGGAAAAGAAGGCTTGCTCCCTCTCCTGACCCCAGTCCTGTGGTCCCCTTTCCTGGGGACAGCCACCTAGCATCATGGGACCCTCCAGAGCCAGGCTGTGCATGCGGGGAGCATGGTTTTCCATTTCCAGCCGCACAGAAGTCTCCACGGGTTTACTCCCAGCTGGGCTGTTGTTGTTAATCCTCACCAGAGGACATTTTCCCATTGGTGTTTAGAGAGAGAGGAAGTGAGGGGGAGAAGAAGAGAGAGAGAGAGAAGAGAGAGAGAAACATCAGTTGGTTGCCTCCCACATGCTCCAGATCTAGATCGGGGCAGGGAATGGAGCCTGCAGCTGAGGTACGTGCCCGTGACTGGAATCAAACTCTCGATCCTACAGTTTGCAGCCGATGCTCTATCCACTGAGCCACCTGGGCCAGGGCTGCTCGCAGCTGCTTTAATGCAGAGGCTGACCCAGCACGTGAAACATCTTGGGAGAGTGTGTTGCTCTGAAGAACATTCCCACCACTGAGCCACCGCAGTCTACTGACAGTGCTCTGTTTTCCTCGACGTAGAGCTTAGGAGACCGATATGTTTCCTTTTTTTTTTTTTTAAACAAACAAACATCTTTATTGATTTCAGAGAGGAAGGGAGAGGGAAAGAGAGATAGAAACATCAATGATGAGAGAGAATCATTGATTGGCTGCCTCCTGCTTGTCTCCTACTGGGGATCAAGCACGAAACGTAGGCATGTGCCCTTGACCAGAATCGAACCTGAGACCTTTCGGTCCACAGGCTGACACTCTATCCACTGAGCCAAACCAGCTAGGGCTGATGCGTTTCTTGATGAGAATTGTTAGATGATGGCATGCCTGTAAGTATATTTAACCGATAATTATTTGAGCCTTTAACAGTATGACTAATTTTGTCTACCAGCCCTAGACATTTGAGTGGGGGTCGTTAATACATTGTTAAAGCTGAGGGGAAAAAGAACAAAAAAAAATATATGGGGGTTTCTTTTTCACTCTTCTTTTCTCTTAACTGAAAAAAGATGTATAAGAAGCTATATTTCATAGATTAGCTTTTCCATAATCTAAACCAGGCTATTTTGGCATTTAAATAAAATGACCCTATTTGTTTGAGAAGGTTTTTGTGAACATTAAAATCATCCTCTACAAAAATCTGTCTTCAGTGTTAAAACTGGTCAGAAGATTTAAACCAGAGACCAGCTTTTCCCTGTCAGGCTTGTCCCAGCACATCTGTCCGGGCCTCCGTCTGTCATGTTCTGTAGGGTTTCCGGAGCGGTGTCATTGGGGAGCGGTGTCATTGGGGAGCGGTGGTTGCCTCTGAGTTAGAAGGCTCCCTGGCCGAGGGCTGCTGCTGACTTGGGCTACACCAGTTTTCCCTGTTCTAATGTGGGCGCGTTGAGAATGCTCCCCATTGAGACGAAGGAGGCTGGGGGCCCTGGTCCCCCTGTTGAAGGGATCTATCACAACCTGGGTGTCCTCTCCTGTGGCCCCTCCAGGGCTGCCTGCAGCGACTGATGCCCGTCTGCTGATTTTCTGCTGGTGTGTGACAAGTGCTGACAAGCTTAGTGGCCTCTGATAAGCTTGGCGACTGTGAAATGGAATGTGTGTCTGTGGGTGTGACTCGCGTCTATGTATAAAGATGTGTGAATGTACGCGCACTTGTTTATTATTTTAAAAATAGTCACCAGGCTGCAGTTATAGCCATTCTTATTGGGCTTTGATCCGTCTCTTCAGATGTTGGCCCCCTCTTTTTTTTTTTTTTTTTATTAACATCAAATGTTCCAGGTTTGTGCTCTGGTTAGCTTTGCTCAGTGGTTAGAGCATCTGCCTGCAGACAGACCTAAGGGACATGGGTTCGATTCCCAGTCTAAGGCACGTACCTTGGATGCAGGTTCAATTCCTAGCCCCAATCAGGGCATGTGTGGGAGGCAAACAATCTATGTGCCTCTCTCGCATCAATGTTTCTCTCTCTCTCTCTCCCTCTCTCGCCCCCTCTCCCCCCGCCCATCTCTTCTAGTCTCTAAAAATCAATGGAAAAAATATCCTTGGGCGAGGATTAATAACAACAAAACAGGTTTTAGATTTGCTTTTTGAAAGGCATCTTGTCAAGAGCTCAAGTGCATCTGCCCGAGGATTCTGTCTGCTAGAGAGGCTTGCATTTACCAGGACTGATGTGATAATGAAGGTGAACAAAGTCCATTGGTATGCCCGTGAACTTGAGTGCCTCCTTCACTCAGATGAGCTTATGGGCACCAGAGCCAACTAATTATGTCTCCAGTAGCTTCGTGGTGAAAGGGCCCGAGATGTTTATCTGCAGACGTGCTCGGGCAGCGAGCAGCTGATACAGAGCAGGGCAGGCTTCCGACCTCCGGGCAACGTCTGGGCATTCTCCACGCCGGGCCCGGGGCAGGCAGGGGGGTCCGATTTAAACATGCACTCTGAGGTTTTGACATTTAAAAAAAATAATTTATTTAAAAATATTTTTTATTGATTTTTTTTTTAGAGAGAGGAATGGAGAGGGATAGAGAGTGAGAAACATTGATGAGAGAGAAACATCGATCAGCCGCCTCCTGCACACCCCCTACTGGGGATGTGCCCGCAACCAAGGTCCATGCACTTGACTAGAGTTGAACCTGGGACTCTTGAGTTCGCAGGCCGATGCTCTATCCACTGAGCCAAACCAGTTAGGGCAGGTTTTGACATTCTGAGTTCTGGGGACTGTGGGATGGCCAGGTGCATGAGACTGTGAGTGCACCTTCAGACCTCAAGAAGCCTGCATCGAGGTGTTAAATGAGAGATGGGGGGTGGCGCGGGCTGTGTATTGGCGGATAATGACAACAGCCCTCAGTTATTTGAAGGCTGAAGGGAAGGGGCACTGGACTTGGAATTGGGTGTGGATTTTTTTCCTCCTCTGCCATTTGTACCTATGACTTGACCTTCACTGAGTATAAGTATGTGCTCTTTTGTGTCTGACTTGTTTCACTTAACATCAGGGCTTATTCATGGTGTAGCATGTTTCATTATTTCATTCTTTTTAAGGCTGCATAATATTCCATTGCATGCATATACTGCATCTCATTTATTCATTCACCCATCAATCGGCATGTGGGCAGCTTTCACTGGGCAGCTGTATTATTAGCTCCAAGCTGGGGAGCTCAAGAGCCACAGGAATGCATATTCTCCTGGTTAAATGATGAGTACTTACATGCTAGAAGGAGAGGAAGGCCAGTTGCAATGCCGCAACGGAAAAATTGCGAGTCCTGGTATTCTTATGTATTTTGTCTTGGTGTCTATGTATATAAAAGGCCAAGTGTCTGTCCAACTGGTAGCTATGACATATACTCACCACCAGGGGTAAGATGCTCACACAGAAGCTTCCATGACTCGCACTGGCCATCTATAATAATAAAAGCATAATATGCTAATTAGACCAAATAGCCAAACGACCTTCTGGATATCATTCTGGATGACCTTCTGGACGAAGCCGCAGAGGCGGAGGCTGAGGCAGAGGTGGCTGCCAAGATGGGTGGGGGCCAAGGCAGAGGCAGTTAGGGGTGATCAGGCAGGCAGGCAGAGTGGTTAGGGGCAATGAGGCAGGCAGGCAGAGTGGTTAGGGGCAATGAGGCAGGCAGGCAGAGCTGTTAGGGGTGATCAGACAGGCAGGGAGGCGAGGAGTTAGGAGCCAGCTGTCCCAGATTGGGAGAGAGTGCAGGCCAGGCTGAGAGAGCCTCCTCCTACACCCTCTGTCATTCACAAATTTTGTGCACTGGACTTCTAGTTTAAAAATAAATGCCACCATGGACCTGGCACCAACAAATCAACACCTGGCTTGCCCCAAGTGGGACACAGGGCCTGCTACAACCCTGGAGCAACACCCCACCAAATCGCAGCCAATGCTGCCAAGACCCCATGCAGACCATAGCCCAGCCCAGTCCAGCCGAGCCCAGAGACAGTTACTGTGGGCACTGGGTAATGTAATGACCTCACATAGCAATGCCTGGCTTCCTCTCTCTAGAGACTAGCCTCCTTGGAGTTTCTTCAGACCAGGAACTTGACTTGCTTTATAGCCAGGTACAAACATTTTACACTTTAACCAAATGTTTGTGAAGCGTTTTCACATACCTCATCTCATGTGATTCTCACAGAAGTCCTGGAGTAGGTAGATAGGAGACTCAATAGAATCCTATTTTCATTAGCCAGAAAATGGAGATTTAGAAAGCTTAGAAACTTGACCTGACTGGAAAGAAGTAAGAAATGGTGGACCTTGAAAATGACTTCAGGTTTTCTCACTCTACAGACTATAGTCAAACACTGCTGCAGTTCAATATTTCACTCTTAGTTCTCCCTGCATGGTCTCCAATAATAATCTGCTTCATGTTGATATTTACTCCTGTGTTGCTGACAATTACCTGAAAGAGAAGTTGGGGTGCTTCACTGGTCTGGAAAAAGTTTAGCTAAATCAGAAAGAAATCAGGCCAAATTAAGCAAGTTTATTCTATATCTATAAAAGGCTAAATTGACTTGTGCATGCACAATACATATAAAGCTCTCACTGGCACATGCATGCCTGTGTTTCAATTTGTCATTGTTGATCATAAATTTTGTTGACACTTGTATTATTGAGAGAAGGTGAATAGCGATATTAAAATATTTTTTCTAATTAATTTCCTTTCAATGTGCACAGATCCATGCACCGGGCCTCTAATATAGAATAAACAGCTTGACCTCTGATGCCCATAAACTATCCTACACTAGTGGTCAGCAAACTGTGGCTCGCGAGCTGCGGTTGGCAGCTCTGTTGACTTGAGTTTGTTGACCATTGTCATAGACTACCCTTTACCTCATTGCACACAATATGCCACCATTGCTTAATCCTCACAGCTTCCAACTACACGGGAACATTTAGTCTAGTCCAGTGGTCCGCAAACAGAGCGGCAAACGGCGGTGGCTTGTGAGCTGCATGTGGCTCACGAGCCAGTTTGCCGACCACTGCCCTAAACTGTGGCCGGACGTTCCTTGTCTGTTGTAGGCAGGGAAAAGGTGTCACAAACCCAAACATCTCTGATGTTAATAAATAGTTCTGGGTACAGTGGTGTGTTAGTAGCTCGAAATGACCATGGTGGGAGTATTTACACCTTGGAAACCGGAACACACTAAAAATCAGGGCTTTTAGCAGCGTAACTCAGATTGTCAGGTGTTTTGTGCTTTTTTTAAATTGTCAAGTATTTTTTTAATTTACAATTTTTTTTCATTGCTGACAATATTACAGATGTCCTCCCACCCTTCTCCCTTCCACCTCCCCATACCTCTCCTCCCAGCCCCTGCTGCAGCCCAGGCCTTCACCATGCTATTATCTGTGTCCATGGGGTCCATGGGGGGTATGTACATCAAGCCTGACTTTCTCACATCCATAACCTAAGAAGTGGTATGAAAAGGGATATGCCCAGCATGGGCATTTTGTACACATAAACAAGTTTATTCTAACATTCCTATAAAAAAGCAAAGGACCTAGAGTAGCTAAAATAATTTTGTAAAACAAGAATGAAGTGGGGAGACTTTATTTTCTTTAGCTGCTACCATGCACCCCGAACTGTGAAACATGTGCCTATTTGAAAAAAGGCATGAATCCACCTGAGGTGTCTGAATTTAACCTGATGATCTCTCTCTCTCTCTCTCTCTCTCTCTCTCTCTCTCTCTTTAATATTTTATTTACTTTTTTTACAAAGAGCAAGGGAGAGGGATAGAGAGTTAGAAACATCAATTAGCTGCCTCCTACACACCTCCTGCTGGGGATGTGCCCGCAACCTAGGTACATGCCCCTGACCGGAATCGAACCTGGGACCTTTCAGTCCACAGGCCAATGCTCTTCTATCCACTGAGCCAAACTGGTCAGGGCTAACCTGGCGATCTCTTATTGTTTGTTGCTTCATAGAGTCAGAAGCCTGAGGCCCAGCATGATCGGGAGCCAAAGGTCCGGGCGTGTAGAACAGTTTAAACATAAATCCAACAAAGCAGGTTTGCCTCGTCGGCCACAAAGCCGGCATTTTAATTGATCATATTGGCTTCCAAACGTCATGGAACATGATGGTAAAGAGCCCTGAAAGGCAGGGATGTCTTTCCCAGGGAATTGTCTTTATTCCCGAGACTGCCCCTCTCTGAGCCTCTCCTAGTTCCCCGCAGGACACAGCTAATGAGCGGAACGTGGATTTTGGAACAAGATAAAGAGTGTCTGTGTGATCTGCACACAGTGATTTGGCTTTTGTGCGTCCTGGTTTCTCGTTTTGAAAACTAGGGGTAAAATGTTCTCTGCCCTAGAGTGTATCTCATGGGGATAAAATGTGAAAACTCTAAGTCTGATGCCTCACCTATAATAATTATGCGATGATTTTAATTCTCTCTCTTCTTTTCATTTCTCCTGTTGGAGGATGATTGAGCTAACGTTATGAGAAGTAGTTTTTGGAACTCATCTTTGCAATCACCTCAGTGACTGACATCTCCTGCCCACACCAGAAAACCAGGCTGATGACCTCACAGGACAGCCTCTCCCACGGTTTCCCCCTTCCCCACTCTTGCTCAGCACAAGCTCAGCTTCCATCTATCTCCTCTGCCTGCAAAAGCAGTGGGTGTGGGCTCTCTGATAGTGGGGTGCTGAGGGTGGAATGGCAGCGGTGATGCTGACTCAGCCTGGGGTGGACGCACACCCACATTTAGGGGTGATTCTGAAAGAACCAAACAAATGCAGGAATGATGGATGATGTGCTCATATAAAAAAGTGGTTGCAAGTATGTTTTTCCCTTAACATATTGTGTATTTCCTTTATTGTACTAATTGTATTATAAATTTCAAAACATATTACACCAAATAGAATACTGAATTAGTTTTGGCTCATAGAATCTGTGTTCCTAGCTTGATGTGTGCCAGATAACGTGTATGTAGTAATCCTAGGAAGTTCAGAGGCTGGTACTATAAGCCACAATTCCATCACTTTAGAGTCTCCAATAAACACATAGATTGGATCTCCAAGGCAGTCACGTGCCTCTTTATTGGTGAAATGAGCTGAACTTGCAAGCCATCTGTACTCATCTGATATTTCTGCATATTTAGGCTTTTATTTCTAAAGCCATCAAAATTAAGTAGAGCTTTCTATCATTCATTTTCCTATTGCTGGTGATTTCATTTCAATCATATATTTAATTCCTAATTGGAAAACAAAACAAAGAAGCTATGGAAATGAATGTTGTAAGAACTCTCGGTTCATGGGTCTGATTCTTTCTCTTGGGATCGAGGAAATGGTTTGGCTATAAAATCTCCATTAACCCCCAAATAAGCAACATTGCCTGCAGGATCCCTGTTAGGTAGGGGCCTGGAAGAATAGTAAAGGCCTGTTTTCAATGAACTCCTAAGGACACCATTTAAGCCCTAGAATGCTAGTCAGATTTTATGTGTATCCTTCCCGAATCTCCTTCTACATGTTTCTGGAGAACAGCGTCTGAAAAGTGGTTCATTATACAAATTGTATGGGACTGGGGGGATTGGGGCTCAACCAAGTCCAGGGCTGGGTGTCGGATCAGGTGGCCTGGAAGCCACAGAGCCTGGCACACCCGCCTGCTCTGCCAACCTGCTCCATGAGGCATGAACTGAATTCAAAGCCCCCAAGTTTGGTTTAATTTAAGTAACTCTGATAGTTTGCATGCTAATTCTGCCCCCAACAGACAAGAATAAAGTAGTAATTTGAGGGACAGAAGGGGATTTTGGAAAGAAAAGACACCTTCTGAAAATTAGCTGAAGATGAGTCTTGAAGGGCGTGGGAAGAGGGGCCAGACCGTGTTGACATACTTAGTGTGAAGGTTTGGTAG
Source organism: Antrozous pallidus (assembly GCA_027563665.1). Classification (NCBI taxonomy): domain Eukaryota; kingdom Metazoa; phylum Chordata; class Mammalia; order Chiroptera; family Vespertilionidae; genus Antrozous; species Antrozous pallidus. Next base: position 80,663,304 of record CM050521.1, read on the forward strand.
ATGGTGGGATGCTCAAGGGCTTTTCAGATTGTGTTCCATCGCAGCCTGCCTGGTCCGAGGAGGAGAAAGGAGTTGGTTATGAGACACAGATCTGGGAAAGCTGGGTGTTTCTGGGAGGTGGAATAGTGAACTGAACTGTCCGCCTGCAAGAGGAGAACACAGGAGGTCTAGGGAATGTGTTTGCCGTGGTTTCCAGGAATGGCTCTATATTGGTGCTTACTGTTTATGACCAGTGAAATCAAACACCAGCTACACACCAATCACTATAAGGGACATTGACATGGACGTTGCAGAGGCCCCGTGCATGGAGAAGGGGCATGCTCTGAGTGGGGACGGCTTCCCAGAGGCGGTGACCTTGAGGTGAATCTTGAAGGAGGAATTAGTTAAGCAAAGGAGGACCTGGGTGAGCTGGGTATGTGTCGCTGTGGGGATGATGGAGATGGAGGGAATGGGTAACATCTGGGTTTTTCAAGCAGGGAGCAGTATTTGCAAAATCATGGGATGAGAGCTTCTGGCCATTTTGGAGGCTTGGAGCGGGGAGGAGGAGGGGAGATCCTAAGTGTGGCATGCCTGCGTCGGGGGAGTTTGAGAATAGCAGGTAAGAGAATGAAGCAGTGGCACAGGCCAGGCCTGAGAGCTGTATATGGTACGAAGTTTGACTTGTAAAAGTTCCACTTCCTACCTCCAGAGACTCGGATCCAGTTGGTCTGGAGAAGGAAGGTTGAGGATACCAGTCTACCCCTCAGCCAGGCTGTGAACCAGTCACTGTTAGAGCTCAGCTGTGTGAATGAGATGGTAAGATGGGGGTTTAAAAGAGCCCATGCTTGTAGCTGTGCAGGAGGATGCTTGAGAAGGCCCTGTTTCTTTGAGAAACAGTCAGTGAGCCTCTGTGATGGTCCAGGTGAGAAATAACAGAGGCTTAGTGGAGGCAGGTGTGGAGGCAGTGAAGATAATAGGAGGGCGGCCTCTAGAAGGCATGTGGGGTGTATGAGAAGGAGAAGAGCGTGGTCAGGCTGCCACAGAGGGACCTACAAGGTGAAACTGAGTGTCCTTGCTTTTTGGCACTTCAGTGGGATGGTGGAAGCCAGGTCGCCTTGGTTGAAGAACTTAACCTGTTTGAAGAAGGATTCAAGTTCATTATGACCAAGGGAAGGTGTATAATCCTAGGGATCTAGATGGAGTTCCAGGTGTGAAGGGGATAGGCTGGTAAAGTAAGTTGGGGCCATGGCATGGGCTTGAGTTATGGTTGGCGAGAAGATCCAGTTCTCTGCTCTTGGGCTGATGTGCACTTGAGAAGTGGGCAGACTGAGATTGGAAGGGTGAAACCAGGTGAGATGTAGGCTGTTATAAGGCCATTGCTGTTTTTTTTCTAGTCCTGATGATATTTAACAGCTATTTTAACAGCAGAATGATGAAAATGTGTGGTATCCTCTCTCCCTTGGGATAATGTGGCCACTGAAAAGGCCACAACTAATAGGAAAAATGAATTTGATTGCTTCATTGTGGACTCCGTTTATTTGTGTTCTTCTTGTTTCCCTTGCCGCATGTTTTCTGAGTTGAGTCATTGACTACGCCAAGTTTCTCTCTAAGAGTATATGTGTTTACCAAAAAAAAAAAAAAAAAAGTACCGCAATTCTTCTGCACCCTGAAAATATTAAACAAACAAAAAGGCAATATACAGACAGAAGAAAAGCGTCGCTGGTTTCGTCTTGTTTTGGGGTGATTTCAGTTTTGTAAGGAAGAACCACTTGGGGTGATGTGTGATGGTGTAGATCAGGGTTTGTTGGCCTTGGCCCGGTTGCCATTTTGAACTGATTGGTTCTTTGTTGTGCATCATAGAATGGTTAGCAGCATCCCTGGCCTCTCCCCACCCCCCAGGTGTTTATGGCACCTTGACATGTGACAACTGAACATGTCTCCTACCATTACTCAGAGTGCCCTGGGTGGGGGATGGGGAAGGCAAAATTGCCTAGATTGAGAACTATGGGTTTAAATGAAGACTAGTGATTTTATCAGAAAGTAACCCCTTCCTCCTGCTGCAGTGGTTTTATTGAAGCTTGTGGACTCAGGCACTGCTTATTTTTTATTTTTATTTTTTATTGCCAGACGAAAACGAATGAATGTTTATAAATTCTTTTGTCGAAAGTTTATTTTAAAATAGTTAAAGAGAAAGGAAACGCTACTTTACTGGTTGCCTAACCATTCATTTGCTTACCCCACTTGCCCAGTCTTTCATTCAGTTCTTGGATCTGCTCATTTAATTTTATAAGGATAGAATTGGCTTTTCTCCTGGGCCTTTAACTCCTCAGTGCAAAGGTATTATGAATTAGGAAGTGCCCAAATAATACTGCCAGTCTAGACCTGGGTGTGAAAATGTCGATTTTGCACAGGCGTTGGATCCCAGTGTTAGTTTTACACGTAATGCCTTCTTACTTTGAGTAAGCTGCTCTGATTTTCCGGGCATATTTTCTGGGCATATTTTCTCACTTATAAAGCGAAGGAGATAATCTATATTATCAGTAAGTTTGCTTCTGGTCCTAACTATCTAAGGTTGAAATATTTTGATTATTTCTTTGGGTTGGTCCTGACCCCACAATACATCCTCCAATGTAGTGCACCCCGAAATGTGCTTTGTAGGCCACTGATGCTCCATAGACCACGGCTGGTCTACAATTAGATTAGTGCAGGAATGAAGAATAAACAATTAGAAATGTTTTTTTTTTGTTTCTTTTTGTTTTTGTAATTCAAGTGTGTAATTCTATGCGTGTTACATTTAAGGATAAAAGATTAGGCTTATATTTTGTCCTAGTTTTTTAAATTCAGATTTTCTAGTAATTCATTTTGATTATAGTTTATGGAAGTTTTAGTCCACGATTGATTGGAAGAACAAGACAAAACAAATTGGCCTTTCACCAGAGGTAGTTTGTGGAGCACTGTCGAGTGTGCTTAAGGTATAATGGAACCTTTTTTTTTTTTTTTTTTTTTTTTTTTTTGCCTGCTCACGTACTGTGGTCAGTAGGAGATATGTAGTATATTACTCCTCCGCGGTTTAAATGAAAAACAAAGGCAAGATAATGCCTGTATGCCTTATTAGCAGCATACAGTCGGTGGCTAATAGAATTTATTATAAAGAAAGTTGCCTTACAGAGAATAAGAATTAATTCTAGAGTAAACCCGAGGTTCTTTTTGATTACCTGTACATGTGTCTTCACATAGCTCGAGTTAGTGTTTGGCTCAGGGCAGTGGTCGGCAAACTGCGGTTCTCAGCCACATGCGGCTCTTTGGCCTTTTGAGTGTGGCTCTTCCACCAAATACCATGGCCTGGGAGAGTCTATTTTGAAGAAGTGGCATTAGAAGAAGTTTGAGTTTAAAAAATTTGGCTCTCAAAAGAAATTTCAATCGCTGCACTGTTGGTATTTGGCTCTGTGGACTAATGAGTTTGCCGACTACTGTGTTAGACCATGAGCCAGAGAGCAGTGGGCATAGCCTTTCTTTCATTATTTTATTCCCTAGAATCCCTTAGGTAGGGAATCTACCATCATGCTTGGTATACTGGAGTCTCCATCACTAGCCGATGCTGGTGAGGGTAGGCAAAGAAGGAAAAGGTGTGGATGGGCATGACATTCACTAAAGAGCTCACTCACCACCGGTGTTTTTGAGGCTGTTCTGTCACTAGACTCCTGCACTTTTGGGGAAATCTATCCTGTGGAGTCAGGTGTGGTAGGCTGGCAGGCAAATAAGGGCAAGTAAGCAATAGAGCACTTTGCAAGTTGACCTTGGTCTTTGCATATTGAAATAGGGCAGAGTAGCCACACTTCCAACCGACAGTTCCTTGAAGCAGAAAACCTTGCTGGATCCCCTGCGCTGAGGACCACTTGTTCCAATAGCTTTTATCCCACATTGAGTGGGATGATTCAGAGCGGCCTTTCCCCTCCTGGGAGCGTGTGCACATGAGCTGGCCTTGCTGGGAGCAGCCTCTTGGCCAGCAGTCCCTTCTTGGTCTGCGTGAGTTTTGTAAACACTTCCTCCTCCACAGTCAAAAGGCAAGAGCTTTGCCTGTCCTATTAGCGGCATAAAATCACCCTTTCTTTCAGTTTTCTTTTTCTTTTTTTAAATCCGGAGGATGAAAATATATAACATATTTGAAAACCCCGCTGGCGGACTTGGCAGGCATTTCACATTTACTTGGACTGAACACGAATTAGATTTGGCCTCTGATTTCCCCGCCTCCCTCGGAACAAGTTATTTATTATCCGCGCGAGTCTGCCTTAGCGGATCAGACGTGCACATGGCATGTCTGAGGTGAGTGTGTGAGTGCAGGAAGATTTATGCTAGCCCAAATTGTTTTCTATTGGTTTTCATTGTTGAAGATTCACTGCATTCATTCTTGGTTTGGCGTACACATTTGTAGTGTGCTAGGGGTTCCTGTGGTTGAACGTTTTATCACTGTAACACTTCATGCGAAGGAAATTAAAAAATATATAGTGAAAGCATTTCCCTAATATGTTTCCAATCAGCTGTGTACTTTCGTAATCTGATTTGTAGGAACTAGAGAGGAGAGCATTACGGAGCTCTTTTCAATCATTCATAATCCTCTGGGAATCCAGATCATGGTTCCAAGCCATGAACATGTCTATCGAAATGTTCCGAAGCCCTTTATTATTCTGTTTGTATGTAATAAGAAGGGTTTGTTGTTACCACAGAAGAATTCAGGGAAGGAGGTAAGTCTCCTCCCTGTACCCCGGACAAGGAAAACTGATGTGAACTGATGCGATTGGCTTGGCAGAAGTTAATCATTGGTACCAAGAGGCGGGTCCTTACAGTGCTGCATTATCCCATGTGTGTGTGTCCTGCTTCTGTACTCTTTGGGGATTCTCGCTGATAAACCCCTTTGTCCGGTGAGCTCCTAAGACTCTAGTATGTAGTGCTTCTTTCCACAAAATGTCACACACAGGAAGGAGGGTGCTATTTAGACAAATGAAAGCAAGATCTGGGATGTGAGCTTTGCAGCATCATTTCTTTGGCTCTTTCTACAGGGACTTAAGGGCTTGTGGCCCCTTTTGAGCGTCTCTGACCTTTGACTTCCGCTTGTTTCCGTGAGTGAGCCTGACTTCCGTTTGGCTGGTGAATTAACATGTGATGATCTATACATGGATCATTTCAGATTTCCTTACTCTAGTTCACAACCTGAAATAAATAAAAGTGAAATATGAAATCAAAGCTCTGGGAGGCAGGACTTGGGGGGAGGAGGAGCTTCAGCTGGTGAAGATCATATAGCTTGTCAGGAGACTCAGGTCGAAATAGAATTTTGCAATTATTTCCTATTTTATGTTTTCTGCTTTTAGTCCCTACCATGTTTTAATCTTCCCTCTTGACCTTCAGCAATTTTGAGTCCGTGGAGTCTTATGTAAGATCCCCTTTCATCATGTTGTTTCAGCCTCAGTCCTTCTCGTATTTCACGTGGCATCAAGTCACGTACAAGGTTATGCATTTGGGCCAAGAGGGCTCATCAATCCACGGTTTTTTCATGTGAAAATATAGTCTGTGCAGTTAATCTTCCCCGTAGTCAAAGAATTAATGCAAGTGAAAGCCAAGTGGATATTTTAAAAGCTTAGTTGTGTTTTGGGGAGAAGAGCAAAGCAATTTGATGGGTCCTGTCATCACCAGTCCCGACTGAGATGACTTGACTTCTTTTGCTTCAAAGATAAAGTGAACAAACCTATACTCATCGTCGGCCTGTCTTCCTGCTTCTGTTTCTGGTCTAGGTTGCACCTATGAAGGAAACACCTATAACAGCTCTTTCAAGTGGCAGAGTCCTGCGGAGCCCTGTGTCCTGCGCCAGTGCCAGGTACAGCCCAGCGATCTTACCCTCCTGTGAAGGGTGAAGGGGAGTCTGTGGAGTCCTCCTCAGGAGTTCCTTTCAGACAGCACAGAACAAAACAACAACAAAACCCCAACTATATTCCTGTACATATTTGTTGTGGCAGCCACCGATCCAAGACAGTATAGGATAGCTATTGTATAGGACTTGCTTCTAGAAACACACAGCGGAATTGTTCACCATTAAATTGTGCCTGAAAAAAACTCCTGGAAGATGCATATGTCCTTGGGGAGAATTCATGACTTCCTGTGAGCCAACTTTAAGCAAAACACAAATTCCTGTGAGCAGAAAGAGGTACTGTTAGAGGTAATGTTTTCCTCCTTTGATTCAGAAACATTTTGAAGGGGAGCCAATCTGTGCACTGTATTCAGTCAAAGCAATTAGTACACTGCAACCTCCATGGTTTCAACCCAACTCATTCAAGAGCCACTGGAGCAGCTCCTGAGGAGCCCTGTGTGGCTGGTGCTTGCGGAACTCGGGAGGAGCGCTGACCCCATGTGGCCCTGATGGGGACAGGCCTGAAACAGCGAGATCAACAAAAGGACAAATGCAGACTCTCAATGTTCAAACTTCTTTCTTTCCTACCCCTTGAAAAATGCTCTTTAAACAACGCTCTTTGAATTTGGATTTAATTTTAAGTCTTCTCTGTAGAAAAGGCGCTGTTAAATCATTCTACCCCTAGCCCCGTTTCACTGTCTAAGCATATGCTTTTGTGTTTAAAGGAGAAAGGAAGGTTAGTGTAATACTATATATTTCTTTCTGATGTTTTTATTGATTTTAGAGAGAGAAAGGGACAGGGGAGGAGAGAGAAACATTGATGTGAGGTGGATCAGTGGCCTCCTGTATGCATCCCTAACCAGGGAGCAAGCCCACAATCTGGGTATGTGCCCTGACCTTTCGGCACACAGGATGATGCCCAACCAATTGAGACACACTTGCCAGGACTCTCTGATCTTCTCTCACATATTTACATTTAGCCTAGCCCGAGTGGCTCAGTGGTTGAGCATCAACCCACCAACCAGGACATCACCCATTTGATTCCTGATCGGGGCGCATGCCCGGGTGTGGACTCAATACCCACTGGGGGGGATGTGCAAGGAGGCAGCTGATCAATGATTCTCTCTCATCATTGATGTGTCTATCTCTCTATCCCTTTCCCTTCCCCTCTCTGAAATCAATAAAAACATATTTTAAAAAATTACGTTTACATTTAGTTTACTGAATTTCACCTATTCACATTCTTATTAAATGCCCACAGGTTCAGTAACAGCAGAGAGAGTGCGATGTAGCAAGGACCCTGTGGGCCTGCCACTCATGGCATTTGCTGCCTAACCTCCCTGGACCTCACTTTCATCCCCCGGGAAATGAGGCTGGTACTGTCTCACAGGGTGGTGGCAAGCAATGAGGAGCCTGGCGTTAAAATCACTTCAGGTAGGGCCTGCGTGTCCTGGGTCCAAGTAGGTGCCAGACAGATAACAGCTGGTCTGAAGACTTGGTTTCTTTCCATGTGCGTTGAATTCGAGCTTATTTCTTAGATCCTCCTACCAAAGGAGTTCTGATGGTGAAAAATTCACCTGGACCTTCTGCTTTTAATTTTTTTTTACCGAAAGAGGATGCTCTGAAGATGAGACAGGAAATTCATGCAAACCTAAATTCTCCATCTGGATTGCAGATAATAAAGGGAAATGGATGTTGAGCCCTTGCTCTTTGCATTGCTGGGGTTATATAACTAAAGCACGGATCCTTTTCTGGTGTCTATTACAGAATTTTGGCAGCCTTTTTTCCCTTCCCACTATGATAGAGATCACAGTAAACTCCACTGGTGGTGGCTGCCTCAGGCCTGACAGATATGAAGATGTGTAGGAAAGAAACTCTCCTTGTAGGATTGAGATACGCTGGTGGCAGACACGGTGAAGAAAAGCATCTAGTTATTGGATGGTTACATTATTTGTATCCTGTGCTACACCTCCCCTCAAAATAAGACTAAACAAATAACCCCCCCCACACACACACACAAATCCACGTATAGAATAGGGAGAGAATACGGTGAACATTCTCCAAAAGTCTACTCTAAAAATTGATTTAAATAATGTTTCAGTTGACGTTAAAATACCAGAGTCCCAGGATCAGTTTGCAAGTGAGTCACTTGATTTCACTATTAAGACCTGAAGTCTCTCTTCGGACATAGGTATTCTGAACTTGAAAATAGTTTTATCTAATCTCTTCAGTGAATGCTGGCGAACCGGACTCTAAGGGAAGGCAGAGTGAGCTGTCTAAGTTGCGGAGCTGGTCTAGGTGTTTCTAGAAGGGTTTAGGATTTAGGTCTTCAGATGCCCGTCTGGGATATTATTGTTCATACTCGTTGCCTCAAAATTAATGGCTTAACGTATAATGACAGTGATAGAAAATACAGTTAAGTGTTGAAAATTTAAAAGCAATTGTGAATGAACAGCAAGGCACTGCAGGCTACTGACTGACATCAGGGTCTTAAACACTAGATTTATTTATTTAAAAATATATTTTTATTGATTTCAGAGAGGAAGAGAGAAGGACAGAGAGAGAAACATCAGTGATGAGAGAAAACCATTGATCGACTGCCTCTTGCACGTCTCTTACTGGGCATCAAGCCCGCATCCAGGGCATGTGCCCTGATGGGGAATCGAATGATGACCCCCTGGTTCCTAGGTCCACGCTCAACGACTGAGCTATGCTGGTCGGGCTTAAACATTAGATTTAAAATATAGAAAGACAATAGGGCCAAAGAGAAAGAGTAAGATTAGGGTGAAGAACCAGCCTCCGTGGGCTGAGCCAGGGAGATCTGACCTCATCTGGGCCACATGCATCTGGACCTGACACAGCTCTCGCTCTGCACGTTTGTGTTGGGACTCCTCTCCAGTTACCTTGGTGACTTTCCAAAAGGGAGTGAGTCTGCAGCGGGGATTCTGGGCCGACCTTGCTGTTCTGTTTTTCAGGAAGGCGTTGTCACCGAGGCTGAGGTGCGGTGTGTCGTGCACTGTAGGAGTCCCTCCAAGCATCTGGGAACGTGCTGCCCCACGTGTCCAGGTAAACTCGCAGGACAGGGAGGCTGCACTGCCTGCTGGAACCTCTGAGCTCTCTCCAGAACGCCTGGTGCTCCCCTCTCCCACCCGGACAGTTTCTCCCTTTCCATCTGTGCATCTAATGGGTTTAGAGAGCAAGCTTCCTTGCCTAGAAATGTCCGGCCGGCCTCCCTGGGAGCCTGGGATGAATGCAACGTGCTGTAGGTCTTGGCATGTGGCTGCTTGAGGCTCAGCAGCCTGCTTTCCACTCCACGGGCCGCAGGTGACGCTTATTTTGGAAGGAGAGTCTGTGGCTTTCCCTCGCTACCAAAAATGTCTTGACTGCTTCAGTTTGCAATCCCTTGGCTAGAGCTTGCCTGGGCGATGAAGTAACCAGATGTTTGCTGAAAACCGAGAGCTGTGTCCCCGAGGGAATTCAGCCTAGGCTTGTGCTGGCCTCCGCTGGCTGCCTGGTGCAGCAAGTTGGGCCCAGGTCTTTGCAGAGGCCCCAGGCCCAGCTGACGGTGGGTGGGTCCTTGCTCTCAGTGGCTGGAGAGTTTCCTCTCACTTCTCTGAGCAGGATTACCAAGACCTCCTGCACCTTTGCTTGCTATTATGTCTGAGCCTGGGCATTGTGAGGTGAGAGATTTTTTTCTGAGCCCTTAAGCCCCGGCCCATCCTCTTAGACAGATGTTCTGCATTTTGGGTTTTCCACAGTGTTTTTCCTCACTGGAGAGGATACTCACAACTCCTTCTTGCTTTTGAGGTTAATCTCCAAAGAGCCTTCTGTTCGTTCTGCAAACCTTCCTGGGACTTAACTCTGGCGACACGGTGGGTCGCTCGGCAAAGATGAGGCTCCCTGTTCAGGTGCCTGCTGTTTCCCTCCATGCGATCTGAAATCTATCAGACCAGAGTCCCTTCTGAGATCTGCTCTTTTCTCATCTTTGAGTGACACAAGGACAGGCCCCTCTCCACTACTTCTGACCTTCCTAAGTTCCCTGCACAGTCTTTTCTCATTTTTTAAAAATATGTTTTTGTTGCTTTTCAGAGAGAGGAAGGGAGAGAGAGAGAGAGAGAGAGAGAGAGAGAGAGAGAGAGAGAGAGAGAGAAACATCAATGATGAAAGAAAATTATTGATCAGCTGCCTCCGGCACGCCCCCTATTGGGCAACCCAGGCTTGTGCACTGTTGGGAATCCACCATGACCTCCTGGTTCATAGATTGATACTCAACCACTGAGCAACACCAGCCGGGCCCTGCACAGTCTTTCCTGAGCCCATCTTCCTTTTCACAGTGGGACTGCTGTGACGTATTAATGGATGAGCATACATGAAGACCAAAAACTGGTTGATAACTCTTTTCCTAATTACTTTTTTCTTCTGAGTGCACCAAATATGCTTTGTATCATGTAGCCATACTCTTAAATACTGAAAAGATCTTTCTTAAGTCAGTCACTAGTTTTCTAGGCTGCACATTCCCCAGGAAGTTTTAAAAAATAAATCTTGATGTGTAGGCTGCATCACAGAGCAATTTCATCAAAATCTCTGAGGATGGGACCCAGCTCTCCCAGGTAATTCCAAGCTTGAGATTGATAACAGAGCAGTTTTTTAATGCTGTATAGATTTTAAAATTGTCATAGCTCTTAAATATGAATTCAGTCATGTTGAGTAGACTGTTGTTTTATTGATACAGAATCAGTGGAGCACATATAACATTTCTATTCAGTCAGGAGATACTCATATTTTTTGGCTGTCTTTGAAAGTGTGGGTGTAAAAGTATCAGAGTGACTTTATTTCAGCAATTGACTTTATTTCAGTTATCATATTGGAGCAACTGCTTTTTCCATTTTGTTTTTGGTTGAGTTCCCAGAGGAAAGGGTGAACTCCATGATTCTACATACTACACTATAGAATGCACTTGACCCACCAGTGAGGTACTGCCCAAAGTTCATAGAGGAAGGAATGAGACCCATTGGGAGTAAGACCTGTGAGTGAGTCAAGGCCAAAGGTGGGGTTAGGGTGTGGCTTCCTCTCTTTCATGGCCACCATATTGTACTACCTCCCACCCTCCTCACACCATGATGACTGTTCTGATTGGTTCCAGATGCCCTGGAAGGAAAATCTTTCAAGTTAGCATGCCAGTGGCACACACGAGGCCCTGACAGCTGGGCAAGCTCTGTGCCCTCCACTATGGGGTCAAGAATCAACTGTGCACCCTGCTGGTATTGCTGAGCATGAATCTGTGAACCATGAGGTCATGGTTCGATTCCCAGCTGGGGCACATGCCTGAGTTGTGGGCTCAATCCCCAGTAGGGGGTCTGCAGGAGGCAACCAATCAATGATTCTCTCTCATCATTGATGTTTCTATCTCTCTCTCTTTCTCCCTGCCTCTCTCTGAAATCAATAAAAACATTAAAAAAAAAAAGAATCAACTTTGCTCCCTCCCTCGCTTTCTCAATTTCAAAGGCCAAACTCTGGGATGCAGATCAGAGGCCACATCCAGAATGTGTCACCCTTTGCCTTGGGAGGGTGGTCTCAGCTAAGTCTAGACAGGGACATTCTCCTTCATAACTCAGACTGGTATTTGTCATTGATCAGGGGATGGTTTTTCCACATAATGACACACATGCACAGTCTGTGGTCAGCTTCTTCCTGAGACAGATTTCAGGGCATTCTTGGTTGTCTGCTCCTTCCTTTCCTCCTGACCCTTTGTTCAAAGATGGTGAGTTAGCATGGAATTTTCATTTAAAATTCTCTATTTAAGTTGTCAAACATAGATTATTGTGCTTAATCACCTGGAAATCTGTCTGACAGAATCCGTGGTACAAACATATTTACAGCGTCCTTTGAAAAGAGATGACCGGGTACCTGCCTTTATGAATCACGCTGAGCTACAGCCACTGGGAGGGCCGTGGGTGGCACCAGGTCTTTCCTAAGCAATGGGAATAGCAGGAAGTGATAGAAGGCTGGATGTGGGTATCAACAAGACTTTACAAGCAGTTTCACTCAGTTATTCAGCTTCAGACTTAGTGCTTGTCTCTGTGTCTTTCAGTGAACAAAGGGCTCTATATCTAGCTTTAAAGTGAACAGGTCCATATATCCTTTCTGATTTATGCACCCCTATGTTCATAGCAGCACAATTCACCATAGCTAAGATTTGGAAACAGCCTAAATGCCCATCAGCAGATGAATCGATTAGAAAACTGTGACACATCTACACAATGGAATACTATGCTGCTGTAAAAAGAAGGAATTCTTACCATTTGAAACAGCATGGATGGAGATGGGAGAGTATTATGCTAAGTGAAATAAGGCCGTCAGTGAAAGATAAATACCACATGATCTCACTCATTTATGGATAATAAAAAACATTACAAACTGTTGAACAAAAATAGAGGCAAAGAAGCATCAAACAGACTGTCAAGCTACAGTGGGAAGGTAGGAGGTTTGGGGTGGTGGTGGTGGTAAGAGATCAACTGAGGTACTTGTATGCACGCATATAAGCCCAACCAACAGACATAAGACACTGGGGGTAAGAGGACAAGTGCGGGGCGGGGTGTGTGTGTGTAGGGAAAGCCAGGGGGAGGTCGGTGTGTGTGGGGGAAGAGACATATGTACTACTATTTGTAGTACCTTAAACAATAAAATAAAATAAAGTAATAATTAAAAATAAAAGAGAATAGGTCCAGTAGCCAGATCAGGTGGATGAGGAACATACTAGTTTCTTCTTGGAAGGAACCAGCTGCTTCAAGAATTGGGTGGGTTCTGCTGATGAGTTCAGTTGCGGGTCTTGAACACTCACTCCCAGGGGTATGAGCCTCTTTCACAACAGCCCCCTTTGCTGAGTGTTGGCCATGGGACTGCTGCCTCCAGGTCTGACTATTATGTGGAGAGTGACTTGAGCTGTTCTGGCAAAGTGCCTCCTGAGTACGGACCTGAGGAATAGCTGACAGTCCTCCCATGGTCTGGGTGATAGGGGATTACTGGCCAGCTATGCTCTAGATCCGTGGTAAGAACCACATGTGGCTCTTTGGCCCCTTGAGTGTGGCTCTTCCACAAAATACCAAGGCCTGGATGAGTCTATTTTGAAGAAGTGGCATTAGAAGAAGTTTAAGTTTAAAAAATGTGGCTCTTAAAAGAAATCTCAATCTTTGTACTGTTGCTATTTGGCTCTGTTGAGTAATGAGTTTGTCTGCCACTGCTCCAGGTCATTTATGAGATTTGTTATGCATATAACAGTGTCCTGATCATCTTTTTGAATAGGAGACACCTCCTGGGCTTCTGGTCCTATTTTTATCCAGACTTGGTGGCGCAACACAACCCCTTTAATAGGATAAAGTATGGGGCTAAAAATCTGTGGGTACCTCCTGACCCACCTTTGTGTCTTCTTGTCTTAGTGCCTGGTTTTCTGTACAGTGTGGCCAGTGGGTCAGAACTGAGTTTAAATCAGTTTTCATTAGAAGTAACTGAGTGAGTTACTTCTTCTCTCAGAGCCAGGTCTTCCCCATTTATGGGGACAGTGACAAAAGTCCCTACTTGGTAGGCTCACTGGTGAAGATGGAGTGAAATCATGGGTATGGAGGGCCTGGTAGAGGCTGGGCAATTCCTGCTACTCACCGAGTGGCAGCTCCTTAGGTCATTTGCTATTTAGCTCATTATTGATTTCTCTCACTGGGATTTCTTCTGTCTGTCTCCTCTGGTCCCTCTGGCGTTTGGTTCCTCTGCCCGGGGTCAATGAGGTCATGGTGAATTCCACAGGCTCTGCAGGGCTCACCACTGTGCACTGGCCCCCCTCAGGCTGACCGGGGCCCAACTTCTGATGTGCTTTTAAGCATCTTGAGATTTTCGGGCCCATGTCAATCTTTTGTATTCTTTTGGGCTTTCTTTCCCTCCCTCCCTCCCTCCCTCCCTCCCTCCCTCCCTCCCTCCCTCCCTTTCTTCCTTCTTTTCTCTTACTATGAAGCAATATTGTCCTCTGTTTAAAGAGGATGCTCTTCAAGGTGCAGGTGGAGATGGAGATGGATGAGCAGTGAATAGAAAAATAGGGTCGAACTGAATGAAGCCTGCTGCCCTCATTCTAAACTCTCCTTTGCTTTCCAGGCTGTGTGTTTGAGGGTGTGCAGTACGAAGAAGGGGAGGACTTTCAGCCCGAAGGAGACAAGTGCACCAAGTGTTCCTGCATTGTAAGTACTGCCCTGGGTGGTCCAAGGACATTCCTTCTGGTTAATTGCAGCTGGGACTCACCACAGGTAGCCCTGGCTCTCCTTACAGTCTCTCCTTTTCTCCCTCTGCTATGGAATCCAGGGGAAAGCTAGTTTCTCTACGACAGGTATATTGCTCGATCTTGGCACTGTTAGCATTCGGGGCTGGGTAGGTCTTTTCTCGTGGCAGCTGTCCTGTGCAATTATAGGATGTTCAGCAGCATCCACTTTCACCCTCGGTTTTGATAACCAAAAATGTCTGCAAACGTTGCCACCTGTCCCCTGAGAACACTATTACTCCTGATTGAGAACCACTGGTCTAAGGAATGAGGGGAAGAGGATGATTTTCCTCCACTTGCATCTTCTTTGAGGAGACATGGATGGATTCTCTGCTCTTTGGGCAAAGAAGCTTCTTGCTGAAGCAGCTGTTGAGTTATTTAGTCAAATGGGAAGCAGATGGGGTCAGCTCACCTCAATGTATTCTGTGTGGTGAAGAACCTGGTCTAAAGATTGGTCAGTTGCGTTGGGGGAATGGACAGGAAGAAGTGGCCCTTAAGCTGTGGGTTTAGGGTGAAGTAGGGATTGGTAAGGCAAAGTCACAGACCTGCCTTTCCAAGCAATGCTGACTTATAACTCATGTACAAAGGATATTTTCAGAGTGCCTAAGAATGAGAAAAGAAACTTGGATGATGTTATGATGTTGAGGGGATCATTTTTATTGATGTATTTTAAATTTGGAGTAAAATTATTGGTGATGATGGTGGTCACCGTCATGATGGGAACCTAGTAGTAACAAGCCGTTCCGAGTTATTTACACCATATATTTTTAAAGCTTTTAATCTTTTGTAATAAAGAACATACAGTGTGCATTTCAGAATATTAAAAATAATGGGGAACTCTAGCATCGTAATTTCACCAAAGTAGAATCATATGTGGATCATTGTAAATCACAGCATTTGTCATTTCTCTACATGTCTTTCCTAAAGTCTTTCCCTTTCCTACAGCATATACAACTTAGAGAGTCCTGAGTAAAGTAAGCATGTCCGAGGGTGAGGGTGTTTTTGTGAGGGGTAAAGAGAGGAAAGAAAGAAGGGGGAGGGCGATTGGGAAGGAGAGGATATGTGTGTGTGTGTGTGTATGTGTAAAATATGTATAATATGAGGTATATAATGTACATGATGTGCATTATATACCTCATATTATATATATGAGGTATATGTATATGTCCATCTTTCCACTAATAGGATGGGTGGCCAAGAGGACGGACTTGTGCTTGGGGATAAGACACTTGTGAGTAAGCTTGGGTAAGGGAGGGCCATCAGAGCAGTTTTTATTTTTGCAGCTTATTATTTATTTTTTCTTTATTAATTAAGGTATTCCATATGCATCTTATCCCCTTTGCAGCTTGTTATTAAAATAACCTGTTTGTTGTTGTTGTTAATCCTCACTGGAGGATATTTATTCACAGGTATTTTTAGAGCGTAAGGGATGTGGAGAGATGGAGAGACAGAAACATCGATGTGAGAGAGATACATCAACTGGTTGCCTCTTGCACATGCCCTGACCAGGGCCTGGGATCAAGCTTGTAACCGAGGACATGCCTTTGTGACACAGCACATTAAAACCAGGACTGCCTTCTCTTCCAAACCGTGGCATTCTTGTCCTTTAAAGCCACCAGCCCCATCTTTCCGGGCGAGAATAGCTCTTGTTAGATAGATCTCCCATCTCATTAGATTGCTGTCTGCCTCAGAGCACTGCCTCTGAGTTGCACACCAGTGAGGAATCCTTCGTGACTATTACCTGACTCTGATAAATGAACCTCCAACTCTCCCAGGTGTTCCCCACCCCCACCCCTCCAGTAAGCACTGTATTTGTCAGCTGGCTTGTATTTCATATCCAACCGCCTTAGCTATACTCTCCAAATTTGGGAAGCTGTCTACCCATGTTTTTGTGATGTGGTGACGGAGGCAGATAAGTGGGGAGACCCCGCCCCCCCCGCCCATCTCATGGAGATGGATTCTTTAGATAGTGAAACAAATGCCTGACCCATGATTTTACGTCGGGTCGCGGCAGTCTATATGGCTGGCATTCCAGACAGCTGAGCACAGGCTCACGTCTGAAGATAACGGGAGAGGATTTCACAATTTCACCCTGGCTCGTTCCAGAAGCAGAGCGCCGGACATTTTTAGGTGTGAATATCATCGTGACTCATGTGAGGAATCCTTCCCTATTACTTATGAAGCCGTAACATCCCCATCTACTCACTAGATACGCGAGAGAGCCAAGAGAACCCCTTCCCCAGAGTCCCGATACCAGGGGGTGCAGACCTGAGCCCCTTGGGCTGTTCCTCAGAGTTGTCTGGGTCATTTAGTGTGTCTTCCTCACGACCTGTGTTCAGCCTGAATAAGTCCTATATTTATTTTATTTTTAATATAGTTTATTGATTTTAGAGAAGAAGGGAGAGGGGAAGAGAGATATAGAGACATCAGCGATGAGAGAGGATCATTGATCGGCTGCCTCCTGCACACCCTGCACTGGGGATGGAGCCCACAACCTGGGCCTGCGCCCTGACTGGGAATCCAGCCGTGACCTCCTGGTTCACAGGTCGACGCTCAACCACTGAGCCACGCCGGCTGGACTCTACATTCGTTTTGAAAAAGGAAAGAAGTTGACTCTCTCCTAAGGCGGAAGGGAAGCCTATAGTTTGTACCATCACTGGTTAGAGCACACATCCACCTCTCTTTTGCTTCACCCTGAGCTTTTATTACCTGCCTCATGGAACAGCACACAGCTCTGCATGCCTTTGTCGGGCAATTTGCAAGGAACGGGGTGGTGGCAGTTGGCGCAGACCTTTCTGCACAGTCCTGTGTCTCCTAGGCCTCTGAGTCCAAAGACCACTGTGCCCCGGAGAGATGTTTGCGTTCTCTTCTCAGAAGAACTGTTTTAAGAAGCCTCCAGGCTCCTGGAAACCGCTTGCTGAGGGGAGGGAAGCCCGCGGAGCTGTCGGACGCTCTTAAAAGAGTGGCAAGTCCTCAGTCTGTGGAAGCAGCCAAATGAACGGGCCAAGATCAATTACTTCTGCTGACAAAGGCGTATTAAGTCCCGAGGATTTTTACTAATAAACATGGGTTGTTAATGGGCTGTCTGTGATGAAGGAGCCCTGCTTTATTGGCTCTCGGAGGCCCTGAAGTCCATAAACACCTTTGCTCTCACTTACACTTCGGAGATTGCGAAGTGCTGTCTCCGGGGAAAAGGAACTCTTAGGATGGTTGATTGGCGAGAACAAAGGAAATGGAGATCTTTATGGTACCTACCCCTCTTAGACCCAGTCCCCTGACCTCTGCCAAGTTCTTGGGCCTCCTCCTCAGCCCTCCCTCGTCCTCTCTGCACTGGCCTCTGGGCAGAACCTCAGGTCCTCGCTGTACATGGTGTGGCCTACCCCCAGAGCTTGTTAGAAATGCAGAATCATGGACCCCTCCCCAGACCCACTGAGTTGAAATGCAGTTTCACAAGCTCCTCAGAGGATTCATTTGCCGAATAGAGTTGGAGGATCACTGGTCTAGCACTGCATGGCCTTGACCCAGGTGGCTTTTTCTCCCTTCGCTCCTTTCCCCATCGATCATGCCCCGTACCTCATTCACACCCACCCATCTGACTTTAAAAGCCCACACCTCCCTTCTGACTCCCAGACCGGATAAGTCCTATTGCCAAACCCTTCAAAGCAACCATACTTTACTTTCCAGATATTGAAAATGATTGCTAATATTTGTGGTGATTGATAATTTTAGTATTTCACTTCATTTGGGTACCAAGCTGACTGTGTACCTTCAGTGTGTGGTCCATAAAGGACATCATAATCATTGCTCGATTTTTCTTTCTCCGCTACTGCCTCTCTCGCACTCTGCTCCTTTATTTCCCCGGCACTGTTAGGCCTCACTGATTCAGCTGGGAGCAGGGAGCTGCGCATCGCAAAGGATGCGCTCAGAGAGGAAGATGGATTTATGTGCCGCTGCTGGAGCGCTTATTACAAATTGCATGGAATGTGGATGACTCCCCTGGAGAGCTCCGGCTTGAAAAGTGTTCTCTGAGCCTCAGAAATTGCCACTGTGCATGGCGGCTGGAAAACGCAGTGGCAGGAAGCTCCCTCTGATGATCAGGGCCATGCTAAGGCTTGGCCTTGCCCCGAAGCAAGGGGGAGAACCTCCGATCTCTCCCTGTCCCAGTGTCTGGCTTCTGGATGTGCTTCCCTGTAACAGGAAGCACTGGGCCATTCCAGCAGCTCTGTGGTCCCATGAGCCACAGCCATGCAAGTGCTGTGTTCCCAATCACACTGCTGTTCCAGTGGCAAGACTGGGGACTGCCGAAACTGGTGTGGCTCAGTAGATAGAGCGTCTGCCTGTGGATTGAAGTGTCCCAGGTTCTATTCTGGTCAATGGCATATGCCTTGGTTGCAGGCACATCCTCAGTAGGGGGTGTGCAGGAGGCGGCTGATCCATGTTTCTCTCTCATTGATGTTTCTGACTTTCTGTCCCTCTCCCTTCCTCTCTGTAAACAAACAAACAAACAAACAAACAATGAAATATATTTTTTAAAAAAGGAAAAAAAGACTAGGGACCCGCAGAGTGGAACCCTCTCGTGGCCTCCGTCTTACTTGTAACATGCAGTTCAGTGCATTTCCGTTACAGGCTGTCTCTGTGTCTTTTCTGTGCAGGGGGAGGAATTTGGCTACAGCTGGGCAATAAATTGGAGAATTGAGCAATTATTGAGTGAATTACATCAATGTGGTTCCCAAACCCTCCGCGTCGTTTGCAAAACTAGGCTGAAATGTTGTTGCTGCAGTGTTCCACTTGGCAGCATGGATGTACCAGTACCATCACTCTGAGGGCAAGATGGCCTTGGTTTGGAATAGTCAACTGGGGTGGGGGTAGGAAAGGCTTTTCTCTATGAGTTGGATAGCATTTAGCAATTAGGAGGAATCTCCAACTTGCTCAGGAACTGGCCGGGGCTCTTGGTGTTTTATGTTGGATGGATCTGTGCAGTTGTGTTCCATCTGTCAGCTGGGGCTTCTTTTGGAAGGTCTGCTGCAATGTCAGTCTCTTTAAATTGAATCTAACTATTGTTGGGGAAGGCGGGGGATGTTGGACATTGCTTCGTAACAGTACCATCCGAATGACCTGCTTGGAAGACAAAGTTGAGTTTGTTGCTTTCTGTGGTCGTTGATTGTTATCTTAACAGAGCCTTAAAATAGTGTCTTAGAAGGAAAAGTTTCTGAAATCAATAGGAGGCCTAATTTTATTTGATGCTGAAAAGATTGGGAACGATTCATATTTTTTAAATTCTATTTCAGCCCAACCTCAAGTGTTTTCAGGCCAAATCCAGAATTTTAATCCCTATATATGTCTTTATTTTTTGTGGTTTCTAAGGTTCTTTATGTAATTTATAGTTGAATCACCCTGTAAAGTTATTTTTCTGCCCAGGGGCCACCATTCTAAAAATGAGTCAATAGGGAAAAATAGAAAGAAAACTTCTCATATGGCATTTGAGCATTTAGTGGAAAACACACCGTTTGGAAAGAAATCAGCAAGTGATTTAATTACAGAGACATTACTAATAACAATAGTTATTTTACTGAGTGTATACCCCGTGCCAGAGGGTTTAATGTTCATTTTCAAGATTGTTCTGCAGCAAAACAGGCATTAGCCCCATTTTTGTGATGAAGAGATTGAGGTTCTGATTAGTTTATTAGCTGGCCTCAGGGCAAAGAACTAATTAGAGCTGAAATCCTGAACTGCCTGATTAAAAAATCACATGTCATTTCTCTCTCATCCTCTATTCCTCCCCACCAACCAATGGGATTCTGGGATTTTATGTATGAGTGGTTTTAGGCATTTGAAAGTGGGAAGGGCCACTTGGATCTATGGAGTGAATAGCAACCAGACATTTTGAGGGAGAAATAATGGTGACGTGACATGAGCATTCGCAAAGAACCCCAGTTTTGGTACGAGAGATGGTAACACATGAAGATGTGAATTCTTCTTCCTCTCTCTGAAGTTCACAAGTCTAAGCAAGTTTAAACTCATACCAGATTTTGGCCTTGGGCGCTCAGCCGAGTGTCTGTCACCGTGAAGCCAGAGTGGGTGAAGAAGGCATATCTGTTACCCTCAATCGGCTGGGGAGTGGAGACACCGCACCTCCACGCCAAGAAGCCATGAATACACACGGAACATGTGATCGTTGCTGGGACAGAGCCATTCTTGTCTCTGCTTCCAGAAATGGATAGAAATACACGTTTATCTGATGGGACCCATCTATTCCTTCTCATAGTCACTGGTGAAACTGAAGCGTCGATTTGGAAAGCCTTCCTTGGAGATTCTATACCCAGACATGCGTCTCAGTGGTTCTGCGAATTAAGTGCATCCTGGTTTGGTTGAAGAGGCAATTGTGGAATGGCTTTCCAACGGTTGCTTTCTCCTGTTTCTCTTAAGAAGCAGATGCATTTACACTTTTGAGTGAAGTTTGGAATGGACATTGCGAGTTGGTAGAAGAATGAGCTCAATCGATGAAATCCTATCCGATTGTGTCCTTGTGAAAATCGTTCTTTTTATCCCCCCCGGCCCCTCTTCCTTTACTCTCTTAAAGGCCTGCCACACGGCGAGCCCCTTTCATCTCCCGAAAATCCCAGCAAAGATACCAATTTTTCTAAACATTGACGAGGCTCCCAGTGCCTTGTTCATTCCTCTTTCCATCCTTCCACCCGTCATTTGTGAAAAGTGGTCCTTTAGTAACTTAACAATGATTGAATGTCCCCTGTGTGCTAGACACTATTATGTTAGGCACTGAGCACCCAAAGATGAAGGGGTTTCATTTTTTTTCTCTACAGATAATTACAATGCATTGGCTTGGATATATTTCTTAAAAATAAACCCCAAGTGAAATCATTCTGCAACAATGCTGTGTGTGCTATGTATAAAGTGATAAATATATGACACGTGCCAACCATAAGATATATAGTGATTATAAAAAGTCCAGATATATAGAAAAACAGTAATAATTCTGTAACTCAAAGTTAACCGCTAATGATATAATTTAATATATTTTCTTCCAACCTTTTTTTCTTTATATTTACATGGAGTAATATATCTAGATAGGATCACATTTTGTATGTAGTTCTGCATCCTGGTTATTTTTATTTAATATTATATTGTGAGCACATCTCCATGTCATTAAAGAATCATTGTAAAATAATTTTTAGTAGTTATGTAATATTTCTATCAGTATACTGGAATTAAAAAATAATTTTATTGGGGTGATATTGGTTAATAGGATCATATAGACTAGAATTTATTAAATTTTCTGGTATTAAAATTAATACTGTTTTCAGTTTAAGCTATTATGAATGATACAACAAACATCTTTGAAAATTAATATTTTCTTGTTTCTCTGAGTACTTACTTAGGCTAAACTCATAGAAGGATAATTAGTGAGTTAAGGATACAGACATTTTGAGGGAGGAGTGTTTGTGTGTGTGTGTGTATTACCACAATACCTCATATAGGTACATACATGTACATATGTGTATATCTTCCTACCTCAAAACTGTTTTTCCATTTCAGAATCTTGGTTTCACTGGGGTTTGGCTTCTGAAACTGAATGCTTTTCATACATTTATTAGTCAATTGTGCTTCTGTAAATTGTGTGTTTTTATTCCTCATTTTCTATTGAGCAGTTCAAGTTTCATTGAAGTCAGTGTGTGCACTATGGATATGAATCTTCTGGGAGTTCTGTAAGGATATGCTTTTAAGAACACTGCAAAAACTCTGTGTGCACATTTTGATCTTAGTGTGTATGTTACATGTTGGATAATGGCAGAGTTTGCCGAAATCCCGTGTCTTCTCTCAGACTTTTCTCCTCAAATCTAGATCCAAATATATTAACAAGGAGAAGTGAGTCAACATTGTCAGCTCCCAAGTTTAATTAGTCCAAGACTTTTCTTTATTTATGCTCCTCTCTTTCCATCTCTAAATCCCTCATTTTAAGATAGTGACCTTTAAGATCGTGACCTTTAAGACAGTGACCCTGCTCCCATACTAAAGTGATGCTACTTTGAGTTCCTACAAAGCCTCTTCTCTTCCCCACGGCTCTGTGGCCTCCCACCTCTCTCTGTCTTGGCCCAGCCTTCTCTTTCTCTCCTGGCTCAGAGTGAGGAGTGTTTGAGCTGCTTTCCAGACCTAATTATATATTCGGGCTCTTGCTCCCATTTCCTCCTGCCTCTTGGTCTTCTTTGTTTTAGATTTTAACTTCAAAAATATTGATTGGCTGCCTCTTGCATGCCCCCTACTGGGCATTGAGCCTGAAACCCAGGCATGAGCCTGAAACCGTGTTCACTTTCTTGAGGACAGCCCCAGTGTACCTCACACCTTTGGGTACAGTGTCTTGCATGTCATACACAGAAAATATTGGACTAAATGCCTGGCCTTCACCCTTTTGGATTGGATTATACATGTTCTTGAAAATGAGTTATATGATCTAGAATTTTCTTCTTGGCTCTTTGCTTCAGTCTATTTACTGCTTTTCTTTCAGTGAACATGGCAACATGAAGGATTTATGATAAATCTGTAGAGAAAGAGAATCCAATCTAAAGCATTAAAAACAAACAAACAAACAAACAAACAAAAAAACCCACCTGCTGAAAAAGCTTCAGAGTAGCTGTGTGAAGAGGATGGGTGGGGCTGGGGGAGCTCTGGCTCCTCACAGATAGATCACAAGTATAAGAATGCATCTTCCTGTGCGTGGAGGAAGAGAAACGAAACAAGTATTATGAAAGAAAAAAGAAATATTCTATTTTGTCAGCAAAATCGAATAAAATACAGTGATACAGTACTGTACAATATTTCTTCTGTTTCTCTATTATTATCCTGACTTTTGTTCTGGTTTTTATTATTTTGCTAGAGGTTTGGTGCACAAAATTCATGCATGGGAGTGGGTAAGGGGGAGTCCCCTCAGTCCAGCCTTCACCCTCTCCAATCCAGGACCCCGCAGGCGATGTCTGACTACCAGTTTAGGCCTGATCACAAGCCTTGACCGCTGGCTCCTAATCCTTACCTGCCTGCCTGCCTGGTCCCCCCTAACTGCCCCTTCTTCCCCACGCTGCCAGCCAGGTCATCCCCAACTGCCCACCCCGGCTGTCCTGGTCACCCCTTATGGCCCCATCTGCCAGCCTCGTAGCCTCCAATTGTCCCCCCCCCCTGCTGGTCTGGTTGCCCCTAACTGCCCTCCCACCAGCCTAATCGCCCCTCACTGCTCCCCCCACCAGCCTGGTTGCCCCTAACTGCCCCCCCACCACGCTAGCCTGGTTGCCTCCACTGCCCCCCTTCTGCTGGCCTGGTTGCCTGTAACTGCCCCTCTGCTGGCCTGGTTGCCCCCAACTGCCCCCTCGCCAGCCTGGTTGCCCCTCAAGACCTCCCCACTGGCCTGGTCACCCTACACAACCAATCATTTGGTTGTCCCTCACTAACCCCCCTGCCAGCTTGGTCATAGGCAGTTATCTTGTGAGGGTGTGATGGTCAATTTGCATATCACCTCTTTATTATATAGGAACAGGATTTTTTCAATTATAGTTTTCAAATGGAGCTGACATTTAATATTATTTTATATTAGTTTGAGGTGTGTAGCATCATGGTTAGATGAGACCTTACCTGTTTTTAAATGGGAGCCTATGAGTCTGTTCCTCTCTTTGTTGCCTTGTTTATGCTTCCTGGTGTCACCCACCTCCCCACCCACACCTCTATCCCTTTCCTTCCCCTCCGCTTCCATTTTCCTTTCCTGATAATTTCCGGTCCCCCCTAAGCTGTCCCTCTTGGATTCTCATCAGGAATCTCCCATGATAGCCTGTGTTAATAAAGCAGCATAATTCATTTTCATTGCTATCCTGGTCTCTCCTTGAATAGCCATCCCAGGGTGCTGTATACACTAAATGTTCAGGAAATATTTTTTGGATGAATAGATTACACCGTTTGGCACCTTTTAAATGTCATTCAAATGTTGGATTTGGAGGGTGGAAGTGTTTTTTGTGGTCCCGTGAATGGCTTCAATTATCATTTCCTTTGAGTGGAATTTTAAATGGTACCACTTGTCAGCATAAGCAGCGATGTGTTCGGTTTTCCCCAAAGATTGGAAGGTACTGAACGCAAGCACAGGGGAGAATTATTTCCCCTGTATACATCCAACACAGTTTTCCGAAGCCCATCTCTGAGTCATCAGCGTGAATCAT
Organism: Antrozous pallidus; assembly: GCA_027563665.1. Taxonomy (NCBI): domain Eukaryota; kingdom Metazoa; phylum Chordata; class Mammalia; order Chiroptera; family Vespertilionidae; genus Antrozous; species Antrozous pallidus. The sequence goes on from CM050521.1 coordinate 80,687,692, forward strand.
CCCCCTCCCCCGTAAGCCCACCAAAGCTCTCTACCTGGGGGTGAGAAGAGCCAGCGTGAAAAATTGAGCAGCCTTTTCGTTTAGAAGGGGACAGGCCTCCAGGATCTGGGCGAAACTTCTGTGTAAGGAGACGGTGACATGTGCAGATTACCTGGAGTTATATATCCCGTGTCAGACACCTCGCACTACTGTTTCCCTCCTGTGCGTCTCTGTTCTCTATGAGACACATACTAGAACCAGACAACATGGTCCCAGTTAACAGTGTCATGTTCCATTGTCCTGCGCAAGGACTTTCCAAACCTCTGACTGTGGTTGGAATTAAGCAACAGGAAAACGGATATGGTTATAAGGAGTAAAAAGGCATCCCCTTCCGTGAGAGGCAGAGGCACCTGTTCTATTATTGGTCCGGTTAAATAGAAATTTGTAATGTAGTCAAACACCAATAAAACTAGTTATGCATTACAAAGGGATAGCCCTTGTTCCTCCTTGAAGAACTAAAATTCCACAATAGAAAAACCACTTTCTAATTTTGAAATGAGAACGGAAATTTACTCTCACCGAATCAACACTGATACGTATTTTAATGTCTTCATCCTTTAATGAGACCAAACAAGCTTCCAGTCTATATCCCCAAGTTCACGGCAGGGCTGTGTTGACTCAAGGGCTCTTCTCCCTCACCGAGTTGGGGACTGTGATTGGTAGATGACAGGACTGACTGTTCCTGACATCGGTGGGAAATGAGTGTCTTTTCAGTTTCAAGTTCAAGAAAAGGCGAGGAGGGGACTCTTGAGACTTTCTGGTTTTGTTATTAGGTTTTCAGCATCCACAAGGTTCATAAACAATGGACACAGCTGTCTTTAATAACAGCCTGCCGGCCGAGAGAGCCGAGCACATGCCAGGGAACATCAGGCTGCAAGAAGACTTCTCGGACACAGAGATTTTCATGCGCTGAAGCAAGACTGCATTTTTAACCAAACTGGATGTTTCCCCGAAACGTCTATCATTAACTAAAATCATTTGGCCAAGGGCTAGGAGAAGTGGAATGACCTTTTTGGTATTTTTTAAAAGCCTTCCATCTATTGCAGTGGTTGACAAACTACGGCTCGCGAGCCACATGTGGCTCTTTGGCCCCTTGAGCGTGGCTCTTCCACAAAATACCACGACCTGGGCGAGTCTGTCTTGAAGAAGTGGCATTAGAAGAAGTTTAAGTTTAAAAAATGTGGCTCTCAAAAGAAATTTCAATCGTTGTCCTGTTGCTATTTGGCTCTGTTGAGTAATGAGTTTGCTAACCACTGATTTATTGCTGTATGATTCTGAATGGGTTCAGGCGTGAAGATGTGTCCCTCAGGGGACATTGCTGTGGACAAAGGATTCCAGCATTGGTTAGACCTCTGCCGACCCAAGGGATATAGCCACGGGCCACACGTGCTGTTGTGCTCACAACATGGCTGGCTTGAAAGAAGGCTGTTTGTGTGACATACACAGCAGAAGTGACATCCATGGCAGATATGAAAAGAAGAAAAAAATGGGGAGCCATTTCTTGGCAAAAATCCCCCCCCAAAAAACTAGCCAGGGACCTTATGTTTTCTTCCTCTGACTGGAACATACCTAATACTGTGTCAAACAGGACCGACAAAGCCATTCCATACTCAAAGGGCCTGATGCAAAACAAGAAGGAGAAGGGTCCTTTGCTTCCGGTTGAATAAACAAAATGGAGGATTTTAGAGAATCCATTGCCCCCACCATTTTTTTCTTCATGAAATAAAAAAAGTCCTAGCCGGGTGTGAGGATTTCATGCATGGGGTGCTGAATACAAACCACCTTGTCTAGTAACCCGCACGTGGCACATGCCTTCTCTTTTCTGCGGGACCAATTCCGTTTTAGCTACAGTCCTTTCAATGATAGCCTGGTTTTGTTCAGGGCATTTATTTCTATGTCAGACCTCCACCTTTCAGAGCAGAGTTTTCTGGGTGGGTTCTTCTGCTGAGAAAACTACCAGACAGCCCCTGGGTGTCTGATGGCTGCCCTTTGCACAGAAGGTGGAACGAGGAAGCTGCCTCTTTGCCTGTAGATGCCGGCACCTGGCTCTGGGCTCGATGGAGCATCGGAGTTTGGAGTCAGTCATTCTCTCTCTTCCCTTAAGGTGCTGTTGTACTTTCTCTAGGGTTTCATGATGGGGAGGTCTGAGCACCATCCAGTCACACTCTACCCGGCCCTGTGCAGTGAGGATATAAGGGAGTCACACGTGCCATTTTAGATTTTCTAGGAGCCACATTGAAAGAAGAGACAGGTGAAATGAATTTTGATAATACATGACATTTAATCCTTTGTATTAAAATATTATTTCAATGTATGGCATTATAAAAATATAAATGGGACATGCCACATTCTTTTTACTTTTTTCATAGATGTGTATTTCACAGGAATAGCGCTTCTTTTAGGCCAGCCATGTTTTAAGTACAACAGCACCCGTGGCTCCTGGCTGCCACGTTAGATAGGTCAGGTATAGCCAATGCTGGAAGGTAAGGAAGGACCAGGTCTCACACCCACACTCCACAGGACTTCCCTCCTGCCTAGTTCTGAAACATGCCACATCCGTGTTTGATCTGTGATCTGCCTGGTTGATAGGTGCTAAGTGCCAATAAATCAGCATGGACGTTGTAACCAGCAGAGTGGTCCTTTCTAAAGATTTGCCTTCCACTTCTCTGAGTCCTCCAAGGGCACCCCTTCTTTTTTAGCCAAAACTCTACCCCCAAACTTGTTTGCCAAGATTCCCCCATCACATAAGCCTTTCCAGACACAATAGGCTCCTTGTAATTCCTCCAATGTTCCAAGCACATGCTTTCCTCAGGGTTTTGTATTTATAGAGCCAACCCTATGTCTGGAACATTCTTCCCCAGATGCCTAGGCTTGGCTCCTTCATCTCCTTCCAGGCTTGGCCTGATATCGCCTTCTCAATGAAGTCTTTCCTCATCAGTGTCTAAAATGGTGATCCTGCTTTGCTACCAAGTCCCTCTGACAGCTGCTACTCCTGATTAAATCCACCTTGGTAATTTTATTGTCACCTGATATACTTTCCTCCCCTCTCTGCCTTCCTTCCCTCATTTTACCCCCTTGAGAATACAAGCACCATTAAGACAGGAACAAGGTTTTGCTCATTGCTGTGTTCCACTACCTACAATGGAGCCTAGCACGCAGTAGTCTCTCCACAAATATATGCTGGATGAATGAATGAACAATCCCAAGCAATACTAAGAATGCAGAATTTTATTCATAGTATTTACCAACAATTGATTAGTACTTTGTGCAAGTCCTAATTACCACCTTGCCCCAGATAAATGAAGTTGCCTTGCTTCGTTTGGAAAACACAATTGCATCATCTGTGCCATAGCTTTGCTGTGGTTTGGGGCTCCCACATGGACTCTGTGTGTTGTTGTTCAGGTCAGTGGGACCCCAATGGGAGTCTGGTCGGTGCCTTCCCATAGACACTATGCACTCTCAAATGGGGACTTGTTGGACTGTCAGAGCAGATTCACATGCATGCATTCTTGAAGGCTTTCCTTCTTTGGAAGTAGATCCTTAGCAACTCTCAAGTTGACTATTTAACAGAGGCAGGTTGGATTACCTCCTCTATCTTTCGAAATCCACAAGCCCTCCAAACAGACCTCTCCCGTTCAAGGTTAGGTGAATCCTTGAGAACATTGTGAGCATGTGCACAGGGTCAAAGCTGAATGGGAAGAGGGGGTGTTGCTGTTGGCTGGATGTATGGGGAGCAGTGCTAACCAGGGGGTTGTGCAGCCAACCAGTGGGATGTGATCCTCCGGCTGCCGAGGGCCTGGCAGACGCCGGAGTCTGGCGCAGTGGCTGCCTCACTCTCCAGAGGAAAGGCCAGTCTAATTTAGGAGCCAAACATCTTTCTGTTCTCTTACCCATTTTTTTCTTTTCTCCAAGAAGGCATTGTTTCGAAGGCCTCCGTAGGAGGGAAGTGTCCTGTGTCAGAGGCTCTCTCAGGACTTTGTGACTTGTTGTCTGAGGTTAGTGAGGAGCTTCTGCCATCTCTTTCCTCCCTCCCTGCCTGCTTTCAGTCCCTAGATATAAAATTGGCAATGGCTATAAATAGATTTCACACTAAGTCATTCTTTCTTGCTGTGGAGCGGCCTCTTCCCATCCACTCCCTTACATGTTCCCAGAGAGGAAATCAAAGCTTTGTCGAAAGCTTCAGAGTCCAACCTCAAGATGGAAGTTTCTAGGGGATAGTCCTGCCGGAGCCCGCCGGCATCAGTCGAACAGTACCTGAAAGGGGGGTGAGGCTTACGGAAAGATAGAGATAGAAAGATGGATAGAAATAAAGAAGAAACAAAAGATATGGGATTGGGAGGTCTGCCAAGCCCTCTTCAAGACTGTGGCCCCGAGTTTATTTCACTCCACTCTTTTAAACAGTTTTGGTTACATATTACACAATTCCTTGTTCCCCAAACAACAAAGCTACATCCTATTGTTAACATGTTTCCCTACTAAACTCCTTATCTTAACTAACTTCCTTAGGCTATATCTTTACCCAAGATGCCACCTAAATTTTTTCCCACAGACAGTTTGGCTATTTACAATGTTATGTGCTGGAGGGCCGTATTGTTTGCTAAACTATAATTGAAGGTAACCATTTTCCGGGAGGCAGAAACCATAACTAATCTTTAGAGCAGACAGGCCAACTTGTGACCCGCCCTCCCGGAGAAGCTTTGTTCCCCGAGGGCGCTCTCCACATAGTCCCATTTTGACTCCACCGTACTTGCCTGGGCACCGGAGACAGGTTGTGTTTCACGTGCTGAGAACATGGGAGCTGGTGAATGAAAATTTAGAGTTTAAGGCAAGAGGATCTTGTGGCTACTTTAAAATTTGGTAAGATTGTTTGGGATTAAAACCAACAGCCCAACTTTGAAAATATATGTCTTCTCTCCATAAAAAAGAATCACATATAGGAAGATGTAGTCTTGAACCTGATTTTTAGTATATGGTAACTTTTATACATTCAAATTTTAATGCGAAAAAAGGCTTTACTGTATTTGCTGGTATACACTGTTAGGGCACTTATCTGAATTCATTCAGAGAAAAGATGTTTTGTTTGGTATTAGATTTCCATTTCTCTTAAAGAGCCTTTCCTCCTGGGACCCTCAGTGTGGGCCTTACAATCTAGATGAGAAGACAGATATCTTGTCTAGTGACTGCTCAGCTGCTGACCTCCCCATAATCCTCACTGAACAAGCCAAATGCTCTTCAAGGACTGATGTTAAGCTATTTGTATACCCGGGGCCTGTGGTGATGAAGAGACACGGGATAGGGAACCCATTTTATTCTCCAGTCTCTCTTGGAATCCTCCCTTCTTCTAAAGACCTCTTTGTTTTCTCCCACCTCCTCAGAACTTCAAAGGTGACCATGGTTGGAAGTAAGTTGGAGACATTTGCCAACCCTCTAGTAGGGGGTGTAATATCCAGAGCTTCATGGTTAAGATCTGAAAGTTTTTCATTTGGCACTAATTGGCTAATGACCATGTTCTTTTTTCTGATTGTGATATCTGTAACAAAGCCATACATCCCATAATATTCATATGCTGAGTGCCCAGGAGGGAGAAGTGAAGGTGGGATGGAGGGGTGGGGATGCTTTGAGCTTTAGAAGCTGTGTGACTCGAATATACCAAGTCTCAAGTGCCCTTATGACACTGGCACATGTGAGTGTGGGAGGTAAAACCATTTACCTGTTCTTCCCCTCTTCTCCCACGGTCAGCAGATTAAACAATTACTTCTTGCTGCAAATGCTTTTGTATAGCCATCCTCCCTCACACATCTTATGAACCACATGCTGCTTCAAGCATGCCATGTCTTCTCACCTCCGTGACTCAGAACAGTGGTGTTTTATGTCTGCAGTCTTTTCCTTTTGTTCTTTTTCTTGACACCTTTGAAAAGGAGCTTAGAAGTCATCTCTTGTGAAGCCTTGTCTGGTCACCCAGATTATTTGCTCCTTTCTCTACATGCTCTTTGTATATGGTTCACTATTACATCTATTACATTGTTGCATAATTTTGTTTGTGTTTTCTGCATTTTAGAAATACTCATATATGTCATGGTATTAGGAAGGATAGCCTCCGTTTTTTTTTTGTTTTTTTTTCATTGAGAAAATTCAACAGAAAAAAACCTTTGGGATCAACTTAAATATGTTTTGGGGGGTTCATATGAGCTAGTCAAAAGCATACATTTTAATGTTTAACTCATTAATTTAGCTATGCATACATATTTAACACCACTTGTTATATGAAATGCTATTTAAAGAACATAACTGTTCTATTATAATATCCCATAAAACAGTTTTATTCAAACTGACTACATGCATCCTCATCAAGGACCTTTGATGTTGGTAGGGCTACTCTTTGAGTCACATCTTGGTTTTCTAGAGTAAATCATCTTCATCTCATTTAATTGTCTGGGATCCAGTATTTGAGAAGTCCAGGTACTATGTTGTCACAAGTACCCACTGATAGGACATTAGAGATACTGTCTGTTTCACTCATCTCTAGGGTTATATTCATGTGTTGAGTTTCACCATGCAACTACATGCTGTAGTACTCTTTAATGTGACCTTGTAAAGTTTTGTCTATGATAATAGTCTGTGCTTATTAAATGTGAACTTTTGCTCCAGGAATAATCACCTTATCTTTGTTAAATTTCTTTTTCTTTCTTTTTTCTTCCTCTTCTCCTCCTCCTCCTCCTCCTCCTCCTCCTCCTCCTCCTCCTCCTCCTCCTCCTCCTCCTCCTCCTCCTCCTCTTCTTCTTCTTCTTCTTCTTCTTCTTCTTCTTCTTCTTCTTCTTCTTCTTCTTCTTCTTCTTCTTCACTGATTCTACTTGGTGACCTTTTAGTTAGTATTGATTAGCATACATTCGGGCTAATGGGTCTTACTTAAATAGTAATTCAGAAAATGCCTTCTTAATAAGAGAGATGTGTGAGTGTTTCAGTTTAAGAAGAAACTCTTTTTCTGAAGTATCATTCTGAGTTAAAAACAATCTCTTCAACTTACAGTGGGAATCTGTGGTGTTTTGTGTGTGTGTGTGTGTGTGTTTGAGAACATGACTTTTTTGGGTCTTATGTTTCTTTTTACCTAGGTACTGATTCTAGCAAGATTACCTATTAGAAAATAAATAAAGAGGTTAATTTAATTCTTGTTAACATATCTGTCTTAGATCATGGAAAGATGCTAAAACCAGAGCATATTTTTTTCCTGAGAATTGACCAAAGCCAGCTTGAAGTCATGTATACCACTGACTTCTTGTTTGGTTTTGGTTATTATGTAAGTTACTTAAAACTCAAAGAATCTCAGTTTTCTCTTCTTTAAAAAAATCTGAGAATACATACTTTACAAGACCGTGATGAAGTTTAGAAATTATAATACACGTACGCACATATACAGGCATACATACATATATATTCTGTGCATACATATAGATTCTGGCACCTGGAGCATAGTCCAGGGGTCAGCAGCAGCAGCAACACCTGGGATCTTGTTGCTGTTCAGACTTGAACATGTACACGCGTCAGCTAGGGCTCTTGTTAAAATGCAGGTTCTCACTCAGTGGGCCTGGGTTTCTGTCGAGCTCCCAGGCGTAGCGTAGCTCTTGGTCCAGTGCCCACCTTCGAGTAGCAGGAGTCAGGAATGGTGCTATACCTTTAAAATTTACTAGAAACTTGTTCGGCCGTCTTGGAAGGAATCATTGAAAGGAAATAAAAAGCATACTTTGCTTATGCGAAGTTTCACAATGCAACTGAGCTCACTCACGCTCATACCACTCTGTATGGAAGACGAGTGAAAACGTCCATTAAAGGACAACCTTATAAGCCAGAATATAAATAAGGGCTTTGCTGATTCCAGTTGGTCCGGGCAAGAAAAGCAAGTGTACACTGTACTTTGAAATTTCCCTGGATAAGGACAACACGCCCATTCCAGAGATCCGGGCCCCGCTTTTAGAAAAGACGGCTCCTTCGCTGGGGTTTTCTGTTGCTGGAGATATGAAAAATGAAAGCCAACTCTGCAGGCCAGAACTCAGCGTTTGGGGTTTAAAGCCAGTGATACGTTCCCTGTAAAGTCTCTTTGGAAAAGCTCTCAGATCTGAGTCAGCGAGGGTGAACCCATTTTCCGAACTCTTGTTTCTGGAAGCATTTAATTGAAAGGAAAAACCCCAAGAATGCATCCAGAGTTGAATGTCATGCGGCGGCAGTGGGGAGCGCCTCGAAATAGCAACAACGGGGATAAACGAAGCCAAATGAAATCTGCAAATTATTAGGATGAAATTGGTAAGGGGCGTAGAAACTTAATAAGAGGGACGGAAGGGAAATCAGTTTTCCAATACAAACTCTGCACTGCGAGGATGTACAAAGGAAGACTGGGAACAGGAAACGTCTGTGAGTTCAAAAGCCGGACGAGGCCGAGCATTCGGAGACTGGCTGCTTCTCCTTGCCGTCTGATTTCCTCTGAGGGACGTTAGCTTCAGAATCTCATTCCCATGTAGTCCTCAATGCAGCCCCGTACACTTCCTCGCAAAATATCAAAGAATGTACTCCCGAGACGCTGAATGTGCAGACAGGCGGAACCCTGAGGCTGGCATCTGGGAGGAAATGGCGCTGATCACGGGCAAAGAGGTCTGAGTGGGGACAGTGACCTCATGTTCAGCGTGCGGCTGTTTCATCTTCCTTTGCTTAAATGCAGAAGACGCTCTGTGAGTCTTGTTTTCCGTACAACCTAATACACCACACATACAGGAAAACAGACACATCCCTTCAACATCCCTTCTCTGGGGTGTTCTCACCCAGGTGGGACGGAATGACCTTCTCAAACCATGGAGATAAAAAAAAAATGAAAAGACATGCTGGCAATAGACTCACAAACAAAATATGCCAGCACCCAATTTTACCCGTAAACTTCAGATGACACCAGTCTCAGCCAAATGGAATGATCCAGGAGATAGGAAGAGCAGGCTGAGAGCAGACCAATAAGAGAAAAGTCGAAGGTATCAATCATTATAATAAACCTACTTGGGTTAAGCTGTGCTTTAAAGATGAAATCTGCAAATTATATATTAGGACAATAATTTGTAACAAATCTACTTGGGTTAAAGTGTGCTTTAAAGATGACCTCAAATGGGATAAATATTAAACATTTAGCATTCTGTTGTTTCTAAATTTTATTTTTTTAATTACTGCACAAAATTGTTGCCACTTTTTGGGATTGTCTGACCTCTGGAGTCTCCAGATATCTCAGCCTGCAGGTGTTAGCGCCACAACAGGCAGACGTTGGTAAGAAAGAACCAAAGACCTAACAACCGCATGCGGGAAAATCGCGTGCGGACACTACATCCTGGCTGCATTGCCCCTGCTCGTCTCTGTGTGCTGTTCCTCAGGCACCGTAACTGAACTGGGGGCCCCCACCAGTCCTGCTTCTGTGCAGTTCCCCGTCTCAGCAGGCACACCACTCTTCGTCTGCATGCAAACTAGACACCCAGGAGCTGTGCTCTGCACCTCGTCCTCCTCCCCACCCCGCCCTGCAGCCACAGGTCTTGCAGAGTTAGTGTCCTGAATATGGCTGGGATCTATGTCTCTCCACCTCTGCTGTTTCCACCCAGTTTCAGCTGTATCGTCTCTCGGTCTGCTTCTAGTGACGGCTTCCTAACTGGTCTCCTCATTTGTGCTATTTTCATTATTTCAAAAGTTTTAGTAGGTTTAGTAGATTTAAAGTTTTAATTGGCTACTTCAGAAGGGAATATGGACCAATCAAGAGGGGATGTCAGGACACAGGAACTGCAGCCTTTATAAGCCATGCGAACAGGAAGTCGGTGGGACTCTCCCCCGCACCCCCGTGGTAGTCTGTGCTGTGAGAATCGTTCCCTCTCCCCGCTTGGGAATCTGTACTTGTTCTTCAGTAAATGTCCACCTTTATTGTAAAAAAAAAAAAAGAAGAAGAAGAAGAAGAAGTTAGAGTAGAATAGATCTCTTACTTCACATTCTTTAAAAAAAAACCCCAATTCTATATAATTTAAATATAATTTACATACCATAAATTTCACTTGGTTCAATGTACAATTCAATTATTTTTTAAGTAAATTTAGAGTTGTGCAACCATTACCAAAATATTGCATTCTTTCTTTAAAGCTTTTATTACGTGAAATTAGTATATGCAAAAAAGTAAAGAGAATAGTATCATTTCATCTGTAAATATTTCAGTATGGACTTTTAAAAGGAAGCCCTCTTTAAAATAACATAACCGTGATTACATTGTCACTCCTATAAAAGGCTATCAATAATTCCTTAATGTTACTAAGCATTCAGTCAGTCTTTAAGTTTCTTTCTCCTCATGATGGTTTGCTTGTCAGACAAGGTTCATATATTATAGTTGACTTATTCTCTTAAGTACAAATTTTCCTCTTCTTTTTGTACCTTTTTGTTGAAGAAGTCTCATTGTATGCACACTGAGATTTCCCAGGTTCTGATTTTCTGATGGGCATCTCCCCATGGTGTCATTTTTAAATATTTTTAATTGATATTTTAGAGAGAGAGAGAGAAACATTGACGTGAGAGGAACATCCATCAGCTGCCTCCTACACACCCCCTATTGGGGGTCAAGCCTGCAACCTCAGACATGTGCCCTGACCAGGAGTCACACCATGAACTTTTTGGTGCATGGGACTCTGCTCAGCCTATTGAGCCACACTGGTGTCATTTATACAGGTCCTTCTGTCCTTTGGAAGCTGTAGTTAGGTGTAGCAGGTTGATCAGACATAGGTTTGATTTTTCTAGAAAGATTACACTATAGTTGGTGTCAGGACCTTCCACCGGGGGCACCTAATGTCTAGTGGTCCCTATTTCTGTGATGTTACCTTGAACTGTGGATTTGACCCGCGGGCTGTTAGACCCCATCCCTCCTAGTTTCTTGCCCTTTTCTCCCAGATGTCACAGCAGGCATTCAGAATCGTGGCCCACACCCAAACTGCAGAACTTTGTTTTTCACCCAATTAACTTAAAAAAAAATATCTGCTTTTTAAAAAATATGTTTTTGTTGATGTTTTAGAGAGAGTGGAAGGGAGAGGGTTAGAGAGAGAAAAACATTGATAAGAGAGAAACATAATCGATCGGGGGAACTGAAACAGTGGCCTCTTGGTTCCTGGGTTGATGCTCAATTGCTGAGCTACACCGGCCAGGCTACACAATGAACGTTTAAAAATAAAAGTCTGACCATATCTTTCTTCTGCTTCAAACACACACAGCTTTCCCGTGGCTCCCTCTCCTTCCCCTCCTTGCATGGCCCCCTGAATAGAAGTGGTCAGATGGGATTACTCCCTGGTCTGTAGCTGGTCACTCTACAGGCCTCGTGAGGGGACAGGCCATGGTGCTGCTCCTCCTCACGGAGAGACAGTGCTCCCTGAACACGTGTTGAGCGGATAGAGCGAATGAACACTCACAGGGTAAGCCAGTGGTCGGCAAACTCATTAGTCCACAGAGCCAAATATCAACAGGACAACGATTGACATTTCTTTGGAGAGCCACATTTTTTAAACTTAAACTTCTTCTAACGCCACTTCTTCAACATAGACTCGCCCAGGCCGTGGTATTTTGTGGAAGAGCCACACTCAAGAAGCCAAAGAGCCTCATGTGACTCGCAAGCCGCAGTTTGCCGACCACTGTGTTAAACCATCAGAAAAAGGCAGATGGTGTGGGTTTTTACATTTTTCCTTTTCCAAATATGGGGAAATGGAAAGGTAAGGAGAGACCAAAGAACCCGAGAGAGCAGAGCCAAGAGGAGAGTTCTGGAAGAGCCCCGCATTTTTGATGGTGGTGACAGGGTGGTCAGAGATGCGGAGCTGTGCTTGTTGCTCAATGGTGGGGAGGCGGAGGCCGGGAAGGGCCCTGGGGGGCCAAGATGACATTAATGTTTGGGGGTCACAGTGAGGAGGGAGGAGGGGTGTCCTTGAAATAAGACATGCTACGCTCTGTAAATATGTGAGGCAAGTGTCCCATGTCAATGGCCCTTGAAGGCGTCGCTGTGATGCGATGAATCGGGGCCAGTCAAAGCAGCCCATTCATCTCCCGCCGCCTGTGGGGTCTGCACGCTGCACGGTGCACACTGCGCCAGGCCGGTAGCATGCAGGATGGAATTTCCTCCCATCGGGGCACTCAGGCCCTGCACACACCGCACAGGAGAATTCATGGTTGGTTAACTTGAGGTCTTATAGGAACATGATGCTGGGGAATTAAGGTTGTAAGAGACCCTCATAGCCCCTTCTTTAAAAAAATATATTTTATTGATTTTTTTACAGAGAAGAAGGGAGAGGGATAGTTAGAAACATCGATGAGAGAGAAACATCGATCAGTTGCATCTCGCACACTCCCCACTGGGGATGTGTCCGCAACCAAGGTACATGCCCTTGACTGGAATCGAACCTGGGTCTCTTTCAATCCACAGGCTGATGCTCTAGCCAGTGAGCAACATTGGCCAGGGCCCTCATAGCCGTTATAGTGTACATGTTCACTGCGTGAATCAGTCAAATCCGTGCAATGGAGAGACGGGCTGTGTATGTTGCACATCAGACATGAGCAAGAATAGGTACCAAATGATTCATTTTCATTCATGCATTGTAGCTTATTGGCATATATTCAGTATTTTCCTCATTTTTAAAGGATGTTTCCAACTTTGTTTTGCTTTCTTACCAGTCATATGTGCATTGAGCCAGGGTTTCTAGCTCCTGTGATGTCCTGCCCATGGGGGGGGGGGGGGGAGAATAGTGAGTGGCCTGTGACTTCACAGGAAGAGCTTCTCATTTCACTCTGCATGTCAGGAGTGGGCGTGCTCTGAACGTTCATCTAACTGGGCGCTGAAATTCTCTTGGGTTTAGGGAGACATACACAGAAGTAAAGATAAGCTAAACACCGCAGAGATATTGAGAAAGCCACTCTGGAGTCCGCATATCTGGGTTTGAATTCGAATTTCACTGGCCATCAGCTGTATGAGACCTTGGACAAGCGGCTTTACTGCTCTGTGTCTTCATCCGCTCCCCTGTAAAATAGGACAATGATATTAACACTTCAGCTGTGTGATCTTGGACAAGTTACTTAACTGCTCTGTGCCTTCCTTTTCTCATCGGTAATATAGGACAATAATATCAGTACTTCAGTGTGGGACAAACATGGCATGATTTGTTAAAAGCGCTTCAAAGAGTGCCCAGTGCACAGCAGGAGGTATGGAAGCAATGCCTATGGAGGCTGATGTTCTGAGTGAAATCAGTTCAGACCCATGAAGAACTGACCTGGGGCACCCGAGGGGAGTGAGGCATGCTCATGGGGCCTAATTCTTGTGGGTGCTGTGGCTGCAAACACATCCACAGTTGCTGTGACAGCATGTCCAACACCCCTTTGCTGAGATGCGCAGAGCAGCCACAAAGCAGGTCAGTTCACCATGACAGGAAACTGCACATCCTCTTTATTTTTAAAAATATATTTTATTGATTTTTTCCCGAGAGGAAGGGAGAGGGATAGAAAGAGAGAAACACTGATCAGCTGCCTCCCACATACCCCCTTACTGGGGATGTGCCTGAAACCAAGGTACATACCCTTGACCGGAGTCCAACCTGGGACCTTTCAGTCTACAGGCCGACACTCTAGCCACTGAACCAAACCAGTTTAGCTGCACATTCTCTTTAGAGTTGAGCACAAGAAAGATGTGATTGCTCAGTCTAACACCAGCTTTGCTCAATTATCTGATAATTCTCATCAGAAAGGGCTTCTGTTGGAGATGAAGTGCTCACCCCTGTGAGGCTGAACAATGGGGCATTTTCCCTGAATCTGGAGCTTCGAGACCCTTCTCCCAGCAACGGGGCTGAAGCAGAGACCGGAGGGGGTCCTCCCTCCCCCTGAAACAGCACTCTTGGAAAATAATGAAAGGCTTTATCAGCAGGTACAGTAGGATTTGGGGAATAATGGCTTGGGCATTTCATTCAGATATGACCATTGCAGAGTTAGCAAAAAAAAAAAACAAAACAGGAAAAATTAGAACACTAAAGTTTTAAGGCTTTTAAAGAAAACTCAGTCAAGGCCTTAATCTATTTCTGCATGATGGAACACTTTTGGGAGGCACTTATTCGTCTCACGTAGTTTCCTCTCCCCAGGAAAATAATGGGATGCTTGCCAATTACCTCACAGAAATAGAGAGACAGTGTGGCTGATACAGCCTTTGATCCCCAGTGACTACTCGAAACAGACCTGAAAGAGTTTTTCGCTGTGATTGTTTCATTAATACCCACTCCACGTGACCGCAATCACTTGACTGTCTTTCTTGAATGTTCAAACCTATGTGTTCAGTGCAGTGCCTGAAAAACTTCTCAAGCGAGTCCTTTAACTCCTGGGTTTTGAAATCTGCAAAATTCGACTTTCCTTTCAAAATAGAGCTCTCCACAATGTCTCTGATTACTGACTGCATTTTAAGATAATACCTGCCATTTCCTTTAGTTCCTGGGATGAAATCAATCTGGACCTGAGACTTGAATTTCTCTAAAGTGATTGCATCGTCTCTATCAGCTCACCTACAGGGGACGTGAAATTCTTCATACTGTACTGTCCTCTATGCTTCCCAATTTTCCAGCTTTATCCGAGTAACTCTCCCCTCATACAAAACACCTTTGTTCTTCTTGCCACTCTCCTGCCAAAGGCATGCGTCCAGCTCACTGGAAAGCCATTTTTCGGGGGGGGGGGGGAGGGATGGAGGAAAGAAAGGAGCAATTGGCAGCTTACCACTGAATATATATTTCTTGCAAATTCAGAATTTTCAGGTAGGATGTTGGTGTTAGTCCGTGTGACTATTGTTTTATTATCAGCGAAGGAACCAACTTAATTTTAAAGCAGAAACCAACTTGATACTAAACCCAGGAGGGATGTCAGAGACTGGGCTGAGTCTGGGTGAGGCTGGAACTGGAAGATTGTCTGTATCCCCGTGGAACGCCCACAGAAGTCCCCCGGTGACCCTGCTGGTTGAGTCCTGCATTAGTCAGTGGCCCCTTATTGAGGGCCGATCATTTGAATTGGGGGGAATTCTGGGTCAGTATGTATGAGGTGGCTCTTAGAACGTTTTCAATTGCTGCCTTGTGATGCTGGTAATTAGCCAGATTTGGGAACCAGTGGATGAAGCAGTAATTTTCAAACTTGAACGCCCTGAGATGCTTGTTAAAAACCAAATGGCTGGGTTCTGGCTGGTGTGGCTCCATTGGTTGGAATATTGTCCCACACACCGAAAGGTGGCAGGTTCTTTACCCAGTCAGGGCACATACCCAGGTTGCAGGTTCAATCCCTGGTTGGGGCCCTTGGGGGAGGCAACTGATTAATTCATTCTCTTTCTCTCTCTCCCTCTCTCTCTTTTTTCCTTTTTCCCCCCCTCTTTCTCCCTCCCTTTTTCTTTTCCTCTCTCTAAAATAAAGAAAAACAACAAATAGCTGGGCCTCACCTTCAGAGGCTCAGATTCAGTGGGTCTGGGTGAGCCTGAGAATGTGCATTTCAACGTGTTCCAGATGTTTCTGGGCTGCTGATCAGAGGGGTAGCCAACTGTGGATTGGCATGGAGACACACATGTCTAACTTCTTTCTTGTTCTCCCTGACATTTTAACCTCTCCTGGGAGACCTAGGCCGCTCTGTTGGGTGCCTCTACTAAAGACTCGCTGGTCAATAAAAGCCAGTAGTTGAGTTTTCTGAATGAATACTGGGAAAGGGCTACATTCATTTCTGTGTACCATCCAGTCCTTATCTTGTCACTGCTGGTGTCCCGAACCACTGTGGCCTGAGCTGCATTTGTGGGGTTTGAAGTCACCAACCACCTCTAGTCTGCCATTCACCTACCTACCTTGCTGGGAGGAAACAGAGAACAAGCTGGTTTGAAGGTGTTGATGACGAATTTAGCAAAACAGCTTGACTTCAAAGAAGAGACCTGGGAATATAAGGGAATGTTTCCTCTCCTAGCAACCAAATGGCAATCTGCTCTTCCCACCCTCCACACCCCCATGCCCTGAAACATGACAGGAAGGGTCACCTTTTATGCAGATGGAGAAGCTGTCGATGGTTCTGATCTTTGCAAGACAGCAGGAACAAGCGGAGGTTCAGTGTTAAAGGTGAGCTCAATTTTGTAGCCGTCGGACTTTTATTTAAAGAAAATCTGTGTTTGGATCTTCACCGTCACCTTGGAAAGGCTGTGGCCAGGTTCTGCGCACCTCGAAGAAGCTCCGAGATGAAGCCTGAAGCCGAGGTGGCTGTTCCATTTCCAATCTAAATGTGGCTCGCACTTGCTCCATGCTTCAGGTTTCTGACCCTTTTGATGTAGGACCGCCTTGACTTTCTCACACCTGCTTCCTGCGTTGTTCTGTGCCGGAGAGAAACCACGTAGCAGAGGAGTCTTTCCTTGGACCTGGTCTCCCTTGCCTCCTGTAAATCTGAAAGATGAAAGGCAAATTCCCAGGAGGGAAGATCACAAAACAAAACCTGAAAAAAAGAAAAGGGGAAAAGAACAAAGTCATGGCTTTCCACCTCCTGCGCTCGTCTCCTGTTGGAATTGCAAAGTGCTGCTGGCTTTCGCTTGGAAAGGGTCTGGCGGATGGAGACATCAGTTTGCTGCAGGAAAGACGCCAGGGCCTGATCCATGTGTGAAACCCTCGTCGGTCCTTGGCGGGGGGAGACAAGGTTTGCAGAGGATGGAGGGGCCGTGGCCCGCAGAGGGATGACCGGCTCCACACTGACTGCATGACTCCTGGGAAGATGCCGCTCTCCGGGAAACGAAAGCCTTGTTTTGGAGATGAGTTGCTTGCAGGATTGCGTCACCATGTCTAGCTTATAGCTTTGGAGGGAAAGAACATCACTCTCCCCCATCAACTTCCAAAGAGCTTGTCTGCCGTGGAGACTTGGGTTTCGATTCTCTCATAAATCACAGGGTATGGACAGCTGGGATTAGGGAGAAACTGTGCATGTTAGCAGACTAGGAGCCATTCTCTAGTCAGGGGACAAGATCAAGGCCTCTATTTATTACCAAAGGGCTGGCTCTTGGCTCAGCATCTCCCACTCCGATTTTACCTCTGGGAGCCAAGATGCATTCAGAACATTTCTCTCCCCCCCCCCCCCCCCCCGATCTGGGTAATTTGTACTTTCAGCCTCAATCAAGTCCTTGGAGGATGAGCTCACGCAGCCTCCGTGGAAAGCTGCCTGTTGTTGCTGAGTTTAGTCTCCTTCTTGAGTGATGTCACAGGTACAAAGGCATCCGTCTCCTATTCCAGGGAGTTTAGGCAACAGGGACCACTCCTTTGTTTGTTGGTTCATTTCACGAGGACACAGGGAGTTCTACTGTAGGTAGAGACTCGTGCTTCCTCCAGGGGGTACCATGGTGGGTCAGACTCACGGGGTTCCCGCTTCAGAGAGCTCTGATGAAGAGTGAAAGTAGATAAGCCGGCAGCCACCGGGCAGTGTACTAAGGACCATAAAATGCTGCGAAGCATTGGAGGCTCTGCACAAGTCACTGGCGCTCGGAGACTGGGAGAAAGTGCCAGTGAGACTGTGCAGGGGGAATGGGCCTTCCTCTGGGGGAGAGAGAGAGAAGCTATTCTTTCCTATTTTCTGCAAGAAGTAGCAGCCAGGCTGAAATACGGAAAGTGAACATGGATGTGCCGGAGGAAAGAAGCATTTGGAAGGAAAGCAGACAGCCTGTGCAAAAGCTCAGGGACCAGAGAACATTCTAGAAATGGTTTAGGGTGAGTCAAGTGGGCAGTGGAAACAAGAGGCAGATGGAAGCAGTTGGAGATTTCTTTGCTGACTTTTATCCTGAGAGCAGAGAGGACCTCTGGAAGATTTAAGCAGTGACACAACTTGATCAGACTTCCCCTGGATGGAGACAGTGGATTTGGGGGTGAGAATCGAGGGGAAGGATGACTGCACTGAATCACCCAGAATTATTTCCTGGGGGGAGTGTCTACTGAGCCCAGCAGACAGGAGAGCCAGTCGCTTACGGGCAAATGAGGACAGAGCAAGACACTGTCGGTGCACTTCATGGGCGGCGTGGATCTTTCAATGGGATTTTACCTTTTATAAATGCTTCTTTCCCGAACAGGAAGATAACAGGTCAAATCATCTCTCTCTGGGGAGCATATTTCTTTTAAGAAATGTGAACATACACACACGTCCATACATCCACACATACGTACTTCATAGGTGTGTCTGTGCGATAAGAGAGGTTTAAGATAAATGAGGAGTTGGTTTAGTTTAGCTAGCACTTGCCATTCCAGTTTGTCACTTGCTTTATAAACACTCACCTTTGCCCTGACTGGTGTGGCTCAGTGGATGGAGCGTCGGCCTGCAGACTGAAAGGTCCCAGGTTCGATTCCGGTCAAGGGCATGTACCTTGGCTTCGGGCACATCCCCAGTAGGAGGTGTGCAGGAGGCAGCTGATCAATGTTTCTCTCTCATCGATGTTTCTAACTCTATCCTTCTCTCTTCCTCTCTGTAAAAAGTCAATAAAATATATTTAAAAAATAAATAAATACTCATGTTTGCTGTGGAGGGAAGTGCTTCTCAAACCTTGAGCAGTTCTCAAGTGTTTGAAGAAATGGCTCTTGAGTTGGACTAAGCTAATGAAAATATGGCAAGAAAATTTTTAAGTGTTTTGAGACTTTTGAACAATAGTTTAGGATGATTAACTTTCTAACATGATTTGCAACCATGAATGATCGATTGTGATAAAGTTTTCTTTTACCTAATGAAGGGAGACTATTTTCCTTGTGCAACTATGTAATTATAATGAAAAATTCTAGACATTCTCTCATTTAAAATATACTACTCTGACATAAAGAATGGAACGTTAGTAAAAATGAGTATTTTTTTGTACATGCCAGGGACTGTGAATGAGGGTGTGGGTGAGACAGTCCCAGAACCGCTTCAGAGGAGGCATTTGTGCCTCTGTTCACCTAAGAATCAGACGACCGAGCTAGAAGTGGTACCAATGTCTGGCTGCAAAGCACACCTTCACAGAATTTGTGGGAGAATTGTGACTCTGGAGTTGGTTTTGTAATGCTTTACTGAAGGCAACAGATCAACATTTTTTCCTCAGTGGTTGTAATGATGTGAAAACATAAATGATGTTTCTCAGGTCTCTTAGTCATACTCTTGTTCTTGCGGACATAATTGTCCTAAGAAAATTCCAAGTTCGCATCCATTGTGTCTGGGGCATTCATGCCCCTTCCATCCTCTGGAGATGCATTGCACGCTGGAAGCTGTGCGGGAGTGTGAAACAGAAGAGGTCATAGTGGTGAGCCCCTGCCCTCTGGAGCCCGTGTTCTTGTGGAACGTGGCTGCTCTGGAAATGTGATGACCATGATGGGATTCTCATGAGGACAAGTAGTACAGGGAACTCAGAAATGTTAATGATATCTCTGCTCCATGGTGCTTGTCAGTCATGGCTTCTGGGGCCATCTTGGTATTCGTGACAGCTGTCCCACTTATGGAGAAACTCCCTGTCATCTATCGGGCTGAGCCCTTTAGGTGTTCTTTGCAAGTTACAGGGCTCAGGAAATTGCTTTAATTTCTGAAAATATTAGACTTGCAACTGAAACATTTCCCATACAGTAGGACTCAGTGTCTGGTATTCTTTTGATAGGTGCCTTCCCCTGTCTTGTGCTAGATTTTGGGGGAATTCAGGTAACCTCTTTCTCCATTTCCCTGGCTTTTTAGGTGAGAGAAACTCTTGAATTCCATAAGGTCATGAAGATTTCAAAGCCCTTGAGACTTCAAAAAACTGGAGGAAGAGTCTGAACTCCGTTATGAAAGTTTTCTCAATCAGAAAACTCCAACTCAGTATTTAGTTAACCATTTTTGTTAAAGCTCTACAGGCCATATAACAGATCCTTATTCTGGCTAACTTTCTACGTTCTACTGCTCGGTCTGGAAAAGAAATAGCCTGCAAGAGTAATTTGGATTTGGCTTCACTTAACAAGATTATGACTGGGTGGACCAATCCCTTTAACATTTGCCAAAAAAAAAAAAAAGGCCAAAAAGAGACGGAAAAGGAGTTATCATGTTGGCAACATGCTCAAACATCCCTCGTCTTTCCCAGCACTGCAGAGTTTGTCTCAGATACTGTAGTTGTCTCAAGCTGTCCGTGGTGATGATGTGACTGATCACCCTTCTGGGCTTCCTTTGGGAAGTCAGATGAGAACTGTAATATATCTCTGGTCACTGAGGTTGCTATGTGATCTGAGGGCTTAGAGCCAACTTGGAATGCCCTTGGAAATCAGCTATAAAATGCATTGGGACTGGTTGAGAGGGCCACAGAGGGAAGAGATCACCAGAAGGAACCTGCAGGGCACTTGACACAAGAAAGGTCTTCTCTAGAAAGTGGCTTTCCCATGGAAGAGTCCATTTAGTTCTCTTCAAAGTAGGTCTTTAGACTTTCCCAAGTGATGCAGAAGGAATTACGGCTTAGTGAAAGATGAATCTTTTGTCCTGTTTGCGTCAGTACCCAGCGCTGTCACAGCTTGTCACCTATGGCTGGTCAACGTACACCTTAGGGAAGCCAGGCTTTTCAGTAAAAATATTTTCTCATTATAATCCTTGGCTGGGCACTGATGCAGTATGATGGACCTAGAATCCAACAACCTTAGCTTTCTCATGTAGGAAACACCTCTGTTGTCAGGGGATTGTGCTATTAGAGGGGCTCCCCTTTGACTGTGGCCGGGAGGGATGTTAGTCATAGAATCCACTCTCTTCTTAGCTCCCTGTCCTTCTGCCACATGGCTCCTATCTCTGACTCTCCCTGGTCGGTCTCTGTGCTGAGCCCCTCTCTCCCAACTCCCAACTGCCTTTGCCAAACTTCTTAATAATGTCAAGTCTCGTGGGGCCCTAAACATAAGAACTCCAACCCCAACAAATTTGACATGAAGACTGGGCAAAGAAAAATTACAGGACTTAGAAAAAATTACAGTGAATATTGAATTATGCCATCTGGCCTCCTATTACATTTTAATAGGGATTATATAGCTATTGCACAGGAAATCTGAAGTGATCCCTTGTAGAAATTTAATGTTGTTTTTGTACCAATAAGAGGTCCTGTGATTTTTTTTAAATTCATTTAATGGGATAGATAGCCAAACTAAGGGTTAAAGTAATATGTTCCTTATTTTTTATTTTCTATTAAAGTGAACCAAAATTTAAAAATCATTCACCCTTGATTCCAACATGTGCTTTTTTCAAGTAGTGGCATTTTATAACCATAGATTAATGGAAATATGGTTTATATACTAATCTGAATAGATTTTTAAAAATCTGAATTATAGAGTGTTTTATTTTGAGTGCCTTTTAATTTTTTATTTAAATTAATATGTGGTTATGGAAAAAGTCAAATAGTGCTAAAGGTTAATAACAAAACCAATAATTCCCCATCTCTTCACTCTATATTCTTTCCCCAAAGTGACCAATTCCAGTGCTGTCAGCTATTTTGCTGTCTTTCTCCTCCATATTACTGAATAATTCACATGCACTGTTCATTCTTGATTAATCACTTTTAAATATTATTTACAGAAATCCTATAGTGGTTGATGATGCTTATTTTAGCTCTTTTGCATGTTCTTCTCTTTACTGGTCTATTATCTGGATGTGCGATGTACTAATAGTATTCCTACTACTAGTACAAATCTTGAATGTGAAAGCATTCATTAAAATCCCTGGTTCTGCACTTGGATGCAGATATAGCTACAAGGCGACCTCGTTCTCATGCTGTATGCATCTACACAAGTGACTCAGACAATTCTATCAACAATTCTGATACAGCCCATGTGTCAGGTGACTTCGCATGTCCAGAGGTGTGGAGGATGGAAAGACATAGTAATTTGTAAGCAATGGCTCGGGGGCTCTGCTTTAATAACTAGATGAATTTAATCTGTAAGCTCCATGCAAATTGTTTGTATATAACTATGTAATTGCTAGTCATAAGTGAGATTTAAAATGGTGTTTATTCCTCCATAACAAACATGGACCCCCACAAATAGTTTCCCAATGAAAACTTTAACTTGACCTTTTAACCTAGTGATTATCACGTTTGAAAGAATGTTCTGATTTTTATCTTTGATTTCTAAATATATGTTATGTTTGTCTTTGTCTAGGAGCACAGATGCTCCCAGGTAGTGGGTAGGCTCAGAAAGCCAAGGTGCACCCAGGCCAGGGCGTGGCTCTGGGTCATAACACCTGCACAGCCCAGCTTCAGGCAGATGGTTAGTGTCTGGGGCCTGTGGTGAGCTAGAGGGATCCCAGGAAACAGCGTATACTTCTGGGAGCACAGGAGTGCATGGTGCGCACATATCCAGGGAGGCACGTGTCACATTCTCTTTAGGAACTTCTACCCCAGGGCCTGGGGCTCAGGGGCAAAGAGAGAAGTGATGCTAGGCCCCAGGTGTTAGGCAGAGTAAATGTTCAATGATTTTAAAGGGGGCCAAGGTGGACAACCGGCCTGAAAGCATGATTTGGGTGCAAACAGATAGGGAGACTAATACTCATTTCAGACCACAGGAATGCTAGTCTGTGAACCAGATTTGGGGAGAGCAGGGAAGCCTAAGGTGTAAGTCTGTGCTGCTAGTGCCCAAATGGAAAGCTCTGGAGACAGAACTACCAGGATATTTCTGCCCACCCGTGAGGCTTTTGCATTTGTCTGGAAGCGGAAACAGGGCTCATCAGGTAGCTTGTCTAGCTCTGGGGATGTTGGGAGGGCAGGAGATGCTTATGACCAGGAGGTGTCAGGATAAAGCTCAAGAACTCTTGGAGTTTCAGGAACAATTCCAGATTCCTCTCCTTCGTTTTCAGCATTAGAATTAGACCTCCTGGCCCAGCCTCGTGAGAAAGGTGATCCAGCATGAAGCACTCTGAGGGAGGGAGTTGCGGAGATAGAGGGCTTGAGACTGGTTGACCCCTTACTTTGTTTTTCCCTGGAAACTGGGATGGGGATGTGGCTATAGGTAGATAGATTTGGAGCAGTGGTGGGGAAACAGGACTAGAAAGAGTTGAAAGATGACCCTATTAGACAATCAGACATTTTAATTACCATCATTTTTATGAACCACAGATTTTCCATTGAGTAGTTGTCTTTGTGGGTCATTTTATAAAGGATTTCTTAAATTCTGAAATGAGAGGGAATATGGAAACTTCTCCTTCAGCTTTCGCTAGGTGAAAATTTAACCATTTACTTGCCATAAGTGTCTCTAGACTCAAGCGGCAGGTCTTTTTAAATTCAATTCAAAGTATCGTGGCTGTGAACTGGCTAAGCGAGCTGCTAAAAATGCCATGTTGTTGACGTGGGCACACCAGGCTTGACTCTGGTAGGTCCTGTGTACACAACACAGTGACCGTTTTGTGAGGACACCTGCCTAAAGGCCATCGGAGAAGGGTTAGCTCAGGTCCACAGCCATCAGAGTGATTTCCAAGAGCTCAGAGTCCCTAAAGTGAAAATGGCCGCTGTGTTTATTTATAAAAGTACTTTGTTGGTCCTCTAAGTTGAAGTTGATGACAGATAATGTTTTTAGAGACAAAAAAGGCACAAACTCTGGAGACGTAAGCATCTGTTCTTTCTCAGTCTTGCCTCCTAGGTTTATACTTCATTTTTTAACCCACACAAAGGGCTGTCTTTTTTCTACTGAGTACCTGAAAATATGGGTGTCAATGACTAATATGGATTCTTGACAGTTTTACTGGAACAAAACTGGTGTGTTCAGGCTTTGATTGCCCAGATCTGGCTGCTCTGGGGTGGTGTTGATTGTCCTTTTCCGCCCATAGTCCATTTTAAGGCCTTATAGTCCACTCAGTGAACCTGCTGGGTTAAGCGATGATGTGGGACCATACAACTCATTTCTGTGACCCAAATGTACGGCTATACTCTGGTTTGTTTTTCAAGGTTATAAGAATCACTTCATGGAGGTAGACCTCCGGAATGTGAGAGCCAAAGTTTTTAGTCCAAAACTGTGTGGCCCATGGACCCCTTCTTGTCCCCAAGACTATTTCAGAGTGTTCTCATGCTCAACTACTTCTACTTCTATCATAATACTAAGGCATTACTTGCCTTTTTTTTTGGGGGGGGGAAGGGCTATGTTTACATTTACATTGATATTGAGAGAAAGTGCTAGACCCTCAGCATGGTCATGACAATGGCACCAAAGTGGTAGCTGTGTTGGTCAGTTCCATGTACTCTCAGTTAAACAACAAAAGCCACTTTTACTTAAAAAGTCTGATGAGACTAACATTATTTTTATTAAAGCATATCCTTGAATATACATCATTTTAACATGGGAAGTATGCAGAAGGCAGGCTGCTGAATATTGAGATGAGTGGACAGCTAAAGGGAAAACACAATGAGTTTGAGTTGTGAGCTGATCCAGCCACTTTTTTCATGGAAATTACATTTTTTATTTGAAAGCATGACTGACAGACACATTGTTTTGGTTTGGGCTTTTCAAAATAGAAGAAGAAAATGAGCATGTCATTTTCAAGACAATAAATGGCAGTCTAAGTCACCAGTGATAAAATTTGAACTTTAGTGGGAAAATGAGACTTTGGGAAAACATTTATTTGCCACTGAAGATAAAAAAGATAGTAATATATGTATTTTTTTGCTATTTGATAATAAAATGTACCAACATTTGGAAGATCTATCTAAATCAATATTTTCCAAATGACCAGTGCTCAGTGTTATCAGAATCATGCATGGGGAATATGTCCACCCAAACTATAAGAGATGGTTTGAATTCTGCATTATAGCCAATCTTTAAGATAGTTGGTTATGGTATAGAATCAAAGAAGAATATTCATAATGATATGAAATAGGTCTTAAAATTTGCTTTTATTTTCTAGCTACATATCTGTGTAAGGCTGGATTTTCTTTACATACTGCACCCAAAAAAACAGGTGGCAATAAATTGAAAGAAACTAGGAAAACCCCACATCTCCTATTAAGCCAGACATTAAAGAGATATGCGAAGAGGTAGAACAGTGCCACTTTCCTCACTAATATTTTGGTGTTTTTTTTTGGAAAGTATATAGTTATTTACCATGAAAACATGCTACTTATCTTAACAGAATGGATTTTTGTTGTTTTATAATAAACACGTTTTAAAAAAATTCCTCAGTTTTAATTTCTAACACAATACATATTAATAGGTAGATATAGCCCATGTAAACAAAATCTCTTGGGTTGGTTTTATAATTTTTTAAGAGTGTAAAGGGATCCTGAGATAAAAAAATTTGAAAACCACCACTTTCAACTACATTTTCCACATATGGCCTAGCTTAGGAATCCATATCTTGTTTAAATATAAAGCAAATCATCTTTCACATTTCCCCTCCAGTTACTTTAGCATTTCCATTGTTTGATTCCCATAAGTTTATTTAGAAATGTCCGTAAGTATGTATCTATCTACATATAAATTGATATATTTTTTTATTGATTTGAGAGAGGAAGAGAGAGGGAGAGAGAGATAGAAACATCAATGATGAAAGAGAATCATTGATTGGCTGTCTCTTACATGACTGGGGATTGAGTCCCAACCTGGATAATGTGCCCTGACCTGGAATCTAACCGTGACCTCTTGGTTCATAGGTCAACACTCAACCACTGACCCACGTTGGCGGGGCCATAAGAGATTTTTTTTGCTGACTCCCATTCTGAAGGCTCCCAGTTGTGCACATTGTTCACCTGGGAGGAGGTATGAACTGCAATCTCCACCCACCTGGAGGGGAAGGGAGGAGCCGTGTGTAGTGATGGACAGCAGTCACCGTGTTTTGCATCTTCCAAAGGAAAGATGGACAGCTGGCTGGGCTGTGCTGACTATCCTGAATGCCTCTTTGTAAAATCTTATCTAAAGACAAACTGGAATTTGGAGGCATGTTCATGAGTTCATCACAAAGAACATCCTCAATAGGATGGAATAGTACATGGCCAACACAGTGCTAATTGTGGGAAATCATGAAAACCGCTTGGTAGGATTTTAAACAGGGAAGATAGATTACCTGAGGGCATTAGTCTACCAACAGAAGCTGTCATTATTGGCAGGCACTGGGGACACACTGATGAATAAGATACACAGTCCTGGAGTATAGATACACATTTATGCATGCACGTTGACACACATTTAACAGTGAGGAGTAAAAATGAAAACAGATTAATGGGGAAGCTGCTGCAAACCTTTTTCTTTTTTGAAAGTGGTGTTTTGTTGATATTAATATTCATTTCAACATCATGGAAAGAGGGGCTAGAGATCCATGTGAGATTCATGCTGTGTTGACCCCTGTCTCCTTAAAACGCTGGGAACTGGGAAGGGCACTGGTCCTCCCGGCGGCTCCCAGCCTAGTGTCCTGGCCTGATCCCCAAACTCCTGCCTCGATTTACTCTGTTTACGCAGCTCCTTGACCTAACCTAGCCTGGGGCTGTCACAGCCTCACTGTGGCTCCAGGGGTTCCCGCTCAAAGGGAGCTACAGCGGGAAGCAAGCCTGTCCCTTGGTTCTTGGTGCCTGACATTACCACCTTCTGAGGTTCTATTTGTATTCAATGTGTCATTTCTTAAAGACCACCCAGAGGTGGAGGTGGAGGGGCAAGTTTGCTGGGCAAAAAAGGACAAGAGAAAGACACGTCTGGAATAGTGCTCAGCGTATCCTACAAACACACCTTTCAAACACGGGCTAACCACATGTGCTGCATAGTCAGCCTGGGAGTGAGCAGCCAGCTCTGTTTTCAGAGGATGTGGGAGGGGGAGTTTTCATACTGTGGTATTTAGAAATGTTCCAGAAATGCCAGGCGTCGGTAGGGTGACCTGGTTTATGGAATTGGGAAAGGGCTTAGAATTCTTTTTTTCCGTAGTAAAATCTGGAAAAGTTCTGAGAAAAAAAAAAAAATCAAGATAAATAAATAAATAAAAGAATGGGAGTCCTGAGATAGTTTGTAATGACAGTATCCTGCAAACAAATAAAAACCACTGTGTTTTTTTTTTGAAATGTATAAAAATATAACCTGAAGTTGACTTTGAAGAGCAAACTATTTAATATAGTATTTAGGGGAGTGAGAGAAGGTTTTGGGGGAACAGAATTGATTGCTTAATTAAGGAATATTGACTATGCAGTATAAGGACTTATTTAGCCAGAAATTGTCACACACAAATTTGTGCCAAAGACAAAGAATGCTATAGTTGTAGATGCTTAGGACTGATGTACAGTAGTAAATTGAAAGGTGACCATCATTTTAATTGTGGTCCTCATTACATGGTACCAGAATATGTTCATGTGCTGTGTCAAAAGGCTTCTGAGGTCAAATAACTTTGAGTAACACCAGATCCCGTATTCTCCCCACTGAATATGCATAGGAGTTAAAGCAGTGGTCGGCAAACTGCGGCTCGCGAGCCACATGCAGCTCTTTGTCTCCTTGAGTGTGGCTCTTCCATAAAATACCACGTGCGGGCATGCATGTACAGTGCGATTGAAACTTCATGGCCCATGTGCAGAAGTCGGTTTTCGGCTCTCAAAAGAAATTTCAGTCGTTGTACTGTTGATATTTGGCTCTGTGGTCTAATGAGTTTGCCAGTCACTGCTCTAGGTCATTTGTGAGATTTGCTACGAATCTAACAAGGTTAACAGGGACTCCATGCCACTATTCCTACAAAGAAATGGGCTAGGTTGTGCCAACCAAAGTGACATAGGTTAAAGGATAAGAAAATTCCTGCGATAAAGAAACCTATGTCACTTTGATTAGCACGACCTCGCCCATTTCTTTGTAGGAATAGTGTGTCATGAAGTCCCTCTTAATCTTGTAGGAAACAGGATTCTCAGAAGTACTAGTTTAGGAAATGTTACAGAAGCTAAAAATGCTACCTGGTGATTTGGACGGAAAGATTCAGCCAATCCAGACACTTCTTCCAGTGCCTCCGGAAGCAATTGTCATCATCTTTCCCTTCTGGCTAATGCCTTTGTGTGAGAAGATGGCCAGCCAGTTGGGGCTGGGCACTCTTCCTGAGGGATTCTGTGTGCAGAAGGCCACCTACCCTTCCCTCTGGACCTCAGTTAGACTGTAGTCCCAGTGCCCATAAATGCTGTGTTTTACAGAAAAAGCATTTAAAAAAATGGCTACACAGTGACCTATTCTATCTCCACATAGGGGAGCAGGCCAGTGTGTGTTCCTTTCTATAGCAAGATGAAATGGTTCTCCCCATGCCAAAACACACCCCTCCTTAGGAAAACAAACATTTTGCAAGTTTATTTTATAAAATCTGCGTAGAACTTATATAAACATATTGTGACAGCCGCTGTCACACTGCACATATCAAGAAAGTGCTTTGAAACTTTGTGCAAATACATGGGTGATGTATACACTACTGTACACCCCAAAGACTACTCCATGTGTTTCTGGTGTAAAGGAAAACACCAGTGTTCTCTGGCAAATTTACAGGGAGAGCCACCGCAACCCTGGACCCTGCACAGCCATGTTCTCCTGGCCAGTGAATGGTACCTTGAATGGCTATGGGGTAAGGGAGCTGAAGGTTCGATTTTTATTGGTAGGTTTTATAGGTCAGGTACATAGGTCAGGGACTGTTCTGGGTACTTGAAGCACATTCATTCATAAAATTTTCACAACTGCTTCATGAAGAAAATGGCATTGTTTAGTAATAATGTCACCAAGACTCAGATGAAATAAATTGCCCAAGGTCACTCCTTTATTCATTTATGGAGTTGGCTAGGATTCAAAATTAATTTGACCCGGAATATTTGCAAGAACTAACATTTAATGAGCACTTACTGTGCGCCAGGCAGTTGGCTAAAAAGCTTTAGCTCCTTTGTCTTATGCTTTATATGGGCTCTGAGAGCGGGTACTGTTGTTTTTCCTAATTCATCGTTGAGGAAATGGAAGCTTAGGCAAGTTCAGTCACTTGGGTGCAAAGTGGTAAGGAAGGTGCAAACTGGAATCGGAAGGAGCTCTTAACCTCAGGGGTTTGTTCCTTTGAACCATGAAGGTTTCCAGTTTTCCTTCTTACTTTTTTAAATGTTTTTATTGATTTTAGAAAGAGAGGAAGGGAAGGGGAGAGAAAGCAACATCCATTGGTTGCCTTCTATACGCCCCCTACTGGGAATCTAGCCCGCAACCCGGGCATCAAACCAGCAACCTCTTGGTGCACAGGACAATACTCAGTCCACTGAGCCACACCGGCTGGGGGCAGTATTCCTTCTTGATTTATAATCTGGAACCTTTCTTGATTTGTACTGAGCTTTAAGGTATAACTGATTTGCTCATGCCGTCACTGACTAGGAGTTCGTAAACATTTTAAGAAGTCATTGTTTTCCCTCACATTTTCGGTTCATCCTCCAGTTTCTGGAGTTTGGATATCATTGCCCCATTCATGGATGTTATTTCTGCAACTGTAAGGATGGATCAGATTTGAAGTTTTGAGACCATTTCAATGCAAAGACCTCACATATAAGTGTTAGCTGAAGGACATGGCCTCTTTGCAACGATGCACAGCCCTTAGCTCATCACCTTAGGACACATGTATAACCGAGCTTCTGTTATACCCTATGGACCCTGGGGACCTGGGAATATTTGAGAACAGGATCATTGAAGATTTTTGCTATGAATAATTTTGGTGCTAGTACTGCTCTTGTCATTTCTAAGATCTCAGAACTCTTATTTTTTTTTTAATTTTTACTTTTTATTGCAGAGAGGAAGGGAGAGAGAGATAGAAGCATTAATGGTGGGAATCACTGATGGGCACACCACCTACTGGGGATCAAGCCTGCAACCCCAGCATGTGTTCTGACTGGGAACCAAACGGCTTTTTAAAGTAGAACCCATGGGATCTGAGAACTACGGATTTTGAGTCCTTATCCCGGAGTGGTTGCCCAGGTTTCCCACCACAGCATGTTTTATTACAGTTGTAAAGAGTGCAACAATTTTCCAGGGAGAATTGATCCAAGGAAATGGGCCACTTATGATTTCAAAGTCGATCTGTGGGGGGGATTTGTAAAAAATGGAAAAAGACTTAGCCTAATGGGCTCTCAGGCCACACCTGTTCAAAGACTCAGTGGGTTATACTCCTGGTCCCAGCACTGGAAACACCCCCCCCCCCCCAGAACAAAACCACAAACGGTCATTATACAGGATTGTCCACACTGTATTGAAAGGAAAATCTAGATCATAAATAAGTGTATTTTCCACCTGAGTGTTTTATTTGAGGGGATACAGAGACATTTTGTTTTGGAGTTTCACTCACAGTCTCTGAACAGACCTTATGAGAAAGTTCCCTAGCACAAATATAAAGAATGTATGTCATATCTAAAATTTAAGGGCAATACTACATTGCAAGGTCAATATTCATGATCTACCCACTCATGGATATGCCAGCCATTCTTCTTATCACCAATATAGTCAACCAATCAGAAGTAGCATTGTTCTGCTCAGTATTTGGTCATATACTTTGAGTAACTTGTGGACATAAGTTCTCTGAGTTTGGCAATCAACCTGTTGATGAGGCTCTCTGTAAATAACACAGATGAATCTAAAAGGTGATGATTCTAGATTTCTTGCTCATAAAAGGGCTGGATGTTCTACCTTTAGTATGTAAACTTTCAGTGAATCTGCCTGTCTTCAAGACATAGTTACCATCTTCCGGTTGGCCTGGTGTAATGAAACGAACGGTGGGTGATTTTGAAGCATCATCTCCCTGAGTTCTGAACATTCCCCCCCCCAAACACTCCCATTCCACTGTCGTCTTTAAAGAGAGCCTCCAGGCATGTTCTGAGTGGCTGGTCTTGGTCCACTGACTACGAAAGGCCTACTTGTTCTATGAGAGTTGGTCTTTCCAACCCCAGGTGTCCTTTCACTCTCCTTCCGTCAGATCCTAGGAAGCCTGTGGACTGTTCTGGTTTGTGTTGAGGCCTTTCAGGTAGTTCTGGCACGCACTTAAACTTCTGTCCTAGCGACGGCCTACAACAATGAGTCCCGAACTGCCAGTCTTTCTGTATAATCGTCTCGTAGAAGGTGCTCATTGTGTTGTTCAGGTTAAGGAATTCATGCTATGGTTCTGCATCTTTTTTGAAAAACTCTAGGGTTGCTAAGCAAGTTGTCACAATTACAGAGCTCCTGTCTACGCAGACCATGTATGTGTCTGGGCAAGCTTCCTACCCAGCTGCTACCTCACTGAACTACCTCCTCCCTTTTGGCCTTTCCACAGCATGTGCTGGACACGATTACAAGACAGCGCTCCTGAACCTGACCTGATATTATTCCAGGAGAAGCTCAAGTTATATAACTCACTGTTTCTATCAGAAACCAAACACTTTCTCTTTCTAGCTGGCCGAATATGTAAATACAGTTGCCAGAGGATACACCTGGGCCTTGTCCATAGGGGCTATCTGATGCTGTCCTGTGCTGGACACTGAGGCCAATCTTCCTGAAGTCAGTGCTCAGGAGAGAGGAGATGCCACTCTCTGGGCTGGATGAGTGCCTTACTGCTGTGTCTGCTGATGTTGCCATGCACGGCCACCACTTTCCAGGCACCTGGGTTCTCAGTCTCGCTTGACTGCTGCCATGTGCTTGCATTGTGCATTGCCACTCATGTCCTGGGGGCCTCTGATGACAGAGCATGTGTGGAGGGGAAGAGGGAAGGACCAACATCTCTTTCCTCTGTGTATGTTTTACTCAGATATAGGAATCCCAAATCCATGGGCCTGTCCTTGAATATTTCACAATATTCCTCATAGAAAAATTTAGTGACACAGTTCTCTCAGGCTTTGCTTTTAGCATCTTCCTCCCCTTGGACCAACTCGGGCATCCATGGCACTGGATTTGGGATGCTGTGAGTGGCAGATGCCAAGATACATTCAGATAACACCTCCCTCCTGTCCGTCGACTCAGTAACTGGTGATTCTGTTGTGCTGCATCTCTTCCTCCCTCAGGATGGACTTTTTTTCCTCTCTCTTTCTCATGAGAAGCCAAAGGAGTGAACCCCTCCCTTTCACTGGACTTGCCCAGACATGTCAGAACACTAGTTTTGGCTCAAACCGGGACCCCCCACCACAGCTGTTTCCAACAGCCTGGACGCTTCTTTTCCTTTGATCATAGTTGGCCTAGATCACAATCATCCCAAGAGCTTGCCAAGATTGGGTTGCAGCCTGATTATCTCAGAACATAAACTTCGAATTGGTTGACAAGACCAATACCCAGGGGTATTACCAGTTTGAATGAACAGTGCCAGAAACCTCTAGTCAACCTGGACCGTGTCCCTTGATGGAGGCCAGAGTGTTTATAGGGCCCCATGACACTTTACTTATAATGTTTTAATATTTTTTTAGAATTTTAGGCAATTGGCACCTGATACAAAATAGAGAAGTGCACATAGTAATGATACTGAATGGAGATTTTGAAAAAGTTCTCGCTTCAGGACCACAGTGTCTAACGCATAGAAACTCACAAATTTGTTGAATAGGCAAAAGCAAACTGCTGTGACTAGTCCACTGCTATGTGGAAATTAAAATAGTAATTTTAATTTCCTTAAACGTAATTTTATTTTTCAGGAGTGTGTTCAGGCATACTGTGTTAGGAAATAGTTCAAAGACTTCTAACTATAATTTTGTTAATATACTGAGGGAATCCAGACATATGTTAGTTTTTAAATATGTTTTATTGATTTTATAGAGAGAGGAAGGGAGAAGGAGAGGGAGAGAGAGAATCATTGATGTGAGAGGGAAACCTCCATCAGTTGCCTCCCACATGCCCCCTACTGGGGATCAAACCTGGACATGTGCCCTGACAGGGAATTGAACCAGCCACCTTCCTTTCAGTGCATGGGTGACATTCAGCCGATGCAGCCACACCAGCCAGGGCTGAGCATATCTTAATGAAGACAAGTTCATTTCAAGACAACAGATATTTTGGTGCCTCAGAAAACCTCCCTGGAGCACACACACTTCAGCATTATTTTCAGCCATAACTGACAACCCAGCAGGTAGGTGTTAAACTGAAAAACCAAGCAGGTCTGATGTTACGTTGGTCTTGCGGTGGAGCTAGGAAGACAGAGGCACTTGAGGATGACAGAAGAAATATTCATGAGGCTCCTGCCCCTATGAACGCTCAGCCTGGCTTTGGGGCAACAAGTCCAGATGTAACGTTATGGAAACGGGGGAAGCCACACGCAAAGCACGTGGTCTGCATAAATTAGTTTTGGACACCTGATGGTCAACAGGAAGATTCCAGAGAAGCAGTTCACCACTGATGCACGTGTTTCTGTCTCTGCGGGGTAGTATTTCCAGGGACTCTTGCCCCGTCCGAAGTCTTCGCGTGCCTCCGTCCTTCCCTCACGTCCAGCGCGTGTGCGGTGTGGACTGCCTGGTACACAGGAGAAGCGCCCTTCTCCCGCACAAGGGTGTTATTTCCTTCCTCTCGGGCCTGGCTCGTAACTCCTGGAAGGTGTGAGTTCTCAGTGATTGTTCCTTTCATCTCCCTGGCAGCGGGCCAGCCTGCAGAGAGAGCGTTTGATGTGCAGCGATGGGCTGGTGCAGCAGCCCTGACTCCTCACATGACGATGAAAGGGTAAACTCAGATGCAAAAGGCAAGAGGAGGAACGCGGCTCGTTTCCTCTCTTCGGCTCTTTCTCTCGGGTGGCAGTTGAGAAACGTCCTACCGGGGTGGTCCCCAGGAATGTGCACTATTGGGAGGGTGTTCTCTTGTAGATTTATTTATTTATCGATCGATCATTTCAAAGAGGGAACACCCGTGCTCGCTTGCATGGCCGGGCCAGACTCTCAGAGTCCCATCAGCAAGCCCTACCTCTCTGCTCTGGGAACCCCGGAATGAGGTGTCAAGTTCCTCAGGGCAGATGGCTTATGCTCAGCTGTCCCTCTGCACAGGCCTGCAGACGCCAAACAAACCGCGACTGGCAAATTCCTCCTGATGCCCAGGGCTTGCCTCACCCTGCCCTTCCCAGGGTGTCTGCTCGGCCATCTCATCTGAGCTTGGTCCCATAGGATGGCTTTCTCTTCCTGCTTCTAATCTAGAAAAGAGAGAAGTAAAATATCTGTGGAAACCCAGAACTAGTTGGAATTTGCCACAAACGGTATGTATCCCAGCCTTGTCTGTGATGTGTGTGTGTTTGTGTGGAACACGGGGTTTGGGGAAGAGGAAAACTTTCTAAATTTTATTTTTCAAAGCAAAAACATTAATTAAGAAACCAAACACAAAAACCTGCCATTCAGCTAAGTGACAGGAAAGAGCTAAGAGCAAGGACTCAGAGAAGACACACTTCACCTTTAAATGTGAGGCTTAACATACAACAGTGAACGCATGCATACCACCTATTAGTCGGTGGGTCTGAGGTTTATTTCAGGGGCATTATGAGCTCTGGCTCTACCTCTGAGCACGTGCAGCCTGCACAGCCAGGCCTGCCTGCTCACTCAGGTGGCTGCCGAAAGCAGGCCTGGAGCTTTGCTGTCAGCATGTCAAGGCCTCACTGTGGTGCCTGCAGACCCCTGTGGAGGCCACCCAGGCCTTTCAACAGGGTGAGCAGTCAACCTCTTTGGTACTCATCTCTCTGGCCCTCGGAACACACTGTAGTCCCTACAGGGCTGATTGGCGTGGGCCAGACAATGACTGGCCAAGTCATAGATCTCGGTGGAAACTTCAACATAGGGGGTTTACTGCTCACCAACAGGGATGGCATTTCGGCCTTGCGGAAGCCTGTGAGCAACCTGGGATATTTTCCTACTTCATTAACTCCCCTCCCCCAAAATTGTTCCTAAAGATGTCCATAAGCACCTGGGATTTTGCCCCTGACAAGGAGAGAATAAGATGAGAAACTCAGATGGTCTGCTTATAATATCACCTTCTAAATTTAGGATGAAATAACTAGGCATGCACATAAGGAGAAGAACAAACAACTTGTTCAGCTCAGCAGCCATGCAACCAGGGTTGAAACTGAGGTTCTTGACTATCTTTTCTTTCTGAAAAACATGAGAAAACCCAGCTTTTCAGCGAGGGGAAGGTGGACGGGATAGGTTCTATCAGTGTGTTGTAGTGACTTCAGGCCTAAACTATGACACCTGGGCCTGCACAGTGGAAACACATATCTTTTCT
The DNA here is from genome assembly GCA_027563665.1 of Antrozous pallidus. NCBI lineage: Eukaryota > Metazoa > Chordata > Mammalia > Chiroptera > Vespertilionidae > Antrozous > Antrozous pallidus. Next base: position 80,722,875 of record CM050521.1, read on the forward strand.
TGACTAATAATTGTGCTGGGCAGAATAATGTACCCCTTGATTCATGAGATGTCCATGTCCTAACCCCCCAAATCTGTGACTGTTACTCTATATGGCAAAAGAGACTTGGCAGATGTGAGTAAGTGGAGGCTTTTGAGATGGGAGATTACCCTGGGATGCCTGGATGGGATCTGGTACAAAAGTCCTTATAAGAGGGAGGCAGGCAGGCCACGGCCACAGAAAATGTGATGACAGAAGCAGAGGGCCAGGAGCAGAGCAGAGAGAAATTTGAAGATGCTACACTGATGGCTTTGATGATGGAGAGAGGAGGCCATGAGCCAAGGAATGCAGGCAGCCTGTAGAAGCTGGAAAGGGCCAGGCAATGGATTCTTCCCTGGAGTCTTCAGAAGGAATGCGGGCGGCCCTGCTGATGCTTTGATTTTAGCTCAGTGATTGATTTCAGACTTCTGACCTCCAAGCACTGGAAGATAACAAACGTGTGTGGTTTCAAGCCACCAAGGCTGTGCGGCAATTTCTCGCAGCAGCAAACAGGAACCCAAAGGAGCGACATTGACAACAGCACACTTGGACTTGGAAACATTAACTGATGGGAAAAAGAAGAGGGATTTGCTTCCGGTTTGATTCCTAAGACAGAGCATGAGGTCATGGTTCTCTGAACAGGCAGTGAAGGACAAAGGGGTTTTTATTTCTGTCAGCCCAGAGGGTACTATTTACTTAAACTTTATGGGACAACATAGATTATCTTGGCCTATCTTTCCCCACATGTCCTTGACTCAATGTAAAATCAAAGTTGGGTTTTGTTTTGCATTTTGCAAAATCCAGTGCCTCAGGTAGCAGAATCTAAATCACCAGGACAGGTTGTTAAAGAGGCAGATGCCTGGACTGTGGTTGGGGAAACTTTGATCTAGTGCAATTGATGTCCACTGGCAGTGATTTTGTTCCTGGGGGACACTTGGCAAGGTCTGGAGACATTTCTGTTTGTTACAACCAGGGGATGAAAGGTGATACTGGCGTCTTGTGGATGGAGGTATCTACTAAACACCCTACAAAGCATAGCACAGACCCTAGAGAACACTGATCTCACCCCAAATGTCAATGGAGCCAACCTCTAAAAACCCTCGTCTGGTGGGTCACACAGACACACACCTGAATTATTATACCATCGTGATATGTGCCTGTATGCCAATGTAGTCTCTCTCTCTCTCTCCCTCTCTCTCTCTCTCTCTCTCTCTCTCTCTCGTAGGCTCATTACCTACCACAGTTTGGGTGTCATCTCTCCCCTGTCCTCTCTACTTCTGTTCTTTTAGCTGGACAGCTCACCTGCTGCCCTCCTCTGCTTGACTTCCTGCCTGCACTGGCCACGAACAGGGAAAGCCAAGCACCAAGAGCTCTACCCTTGGAAGTAACTGCCAGGCTCTGAAACTTTACCACAAGAAAGAAATATCCAGGTCAAAGTGAGGTAGTGCCAAGGACAGTTGGTTCTTTTGTGTGTGAAGTTTTGTTTGTTAATTCTCACTTGGGGAAATTTTTCCATTGATTTTTAGAGAGAGTAGAAGGGAGGGAGACAGAGAGAAACATCGATATGAGACACATGGCTTGGCTGCCTCCCACACGCACCCTGACTGGGCCTGGGGATCGAGTCTGCAACTGAGGTACATGCTCCTGACTACAATGGAACCTGGGACCCTTCAGTCCACAGGCCGGTGCTCTAGCCGCTGAGGCAAATGGGCCAGGGCTTCTGTGTGAAATTTCTTGACCCAATTTGTAGCTCAAAGTGGGTGCTCAAAATCAGCTTTGCACCACTGTTTGTTATGACATAAGGATTCTGTGTCACGATGTTTTTCTCCCCTACATCAGCCCCTCCAGTGTTCTTGTCCCCTTATTTCCACCTTCATCTGGAATCAATGAGAATTTCATTCTCTTGAAAAAGTTGAACACTGGACAAAACCGCCATTGCAGGATGTGCCTACGTGCAGCTGATTGGCTGTAACTGGTTAGAAATGCATTGCTCCACTTTTCGCCGCCTGTCAGAGAGCTGGGCTCTGTGTCCTGGTCCAGGGATGGGTTCCAGGCGGCAGGCGGTTTCCAGCCCCCACTTCGCAGTGGTCCTCAGGGGCGGGAGAGGCATCCCGCCTGCACATGGCTATGGTTTTGTCATCCTGCACTCATCGCTCTGTTCAGGAAGAGTTTTATTACGCAACAACTGCTACCCTAGGGTAAACTTAGACACAGAGCATTGTGTTCTTGACTGAATCAGCTAAAATAAAAGTCAGGGGGTAGATAAGAGACCTGGGACATGTTTCAAGTTTTTTAAAAACAGCTACTTTTGGAGAAACATTCAGATACGCAATTAGAACAAAGTGGTGACTGTCATGACTCATCAGTCCTGGGGAAGGTCCTGGCATTCCTTTCTTTGTTGACCAGGTGAGAATATAGTAGTTACATGAAGATGTTCAACTTTATGGGAGGGTGGCACCTCTCACCCCTGATGGTTCAAGGGCCAGCTGCAGTCAGTAGTCTCTATGTATTTTAGCTATCTAGAACATTTCAAACATTCAACAAAATACATAGGATCCTAGGAATCCTACCAGCTTGACTATAGGTTGACTATAGGCTTTTGAAGTCTCAGCACCCACAAATATTTGATTATTACTTAAAATGTGCCAAAGTCAAGGTCATACAAATGTAGGTGGATGCAGTCAGCCCTCAACTGTGCCTTCTCATCAGCATCTTGTGGTTAAAGGCGTCTGAAGACTTCAGCTGGTTCTAGAGTTCATCAGAGTGCTGGCTCTGTCCTTCATGGAACAAACCTTTACGGAAATATTCCTTGAGCCCATCACTTTTATGAAGGATGTTGGGCTCTCAGGACTGATCCCTGCCCCCAAAATAATCTAGTGTGAAGGCAAAACCAGTGTCGTCTCGCCTATGTCAAAAATACAGGAGAATAGCTGAGAAAAGAAGAGATATGGGGAGATGGAAGAGGTGACTGGGACACAATCAGATTTAGAAGGCTTCGTCGATGAGAAGAGGCTTGAGATAGACATGGAATGAAGCAGGGTTTCCATATGGGTCAATGGTGGGGGGAGAGAGAGAGAAAGGAGGATGTATAAAATACACTGAGTGGCCAGACTATTATGATTTCTGAACACATAATAATCTGGCCACTCAGTGTATATACTATATAATAAAAGGCTAATATGCAAATTGTCCCCTCAACCAGGAGTTCGACCATCAGGCAGGCTGGCCAACTGCCTATGTTCCCTCCCCTTGACCAGGCTGGCCAGACCCCACCCATGCATGAATTCATGCATCAGGCCTCTAATATATATAAAGTACTCTGGACTTTCTCTTTAGGTTGGAGTTGTGAGGAAAGAAGATTGGAAAGAAATTATGGGTATCTTGACAAAGTAGGCTAACAGTGATAATAGAGAACTAATGTATCAGAGTGTTTTCATGCAGTGTTTTTTGTTTTTTTCCTGCTCATTGAACAGTGGGTAGATTTCCATATGGTGACTTAGGGAAGCAGACTTTTTCCATTTCTTGTGAAGTTCTTGATGTGCCTCCATTCAGCCTGTTATCCATGCAGAAGAGAGAAAATAGAGCATTGTGATTTTTAAATTTTTATTTATTTTTAATTTATTGGGGTGATATTGGTTAATAAAATTATATTGGTGTATAATTCTATAATACATCATCTATGTATTGTATGTTTACCCCATGCCAAGTCTTCTTCCATCATCATTTATCCCCTCTTCACCCTCTCCTGTCTTCCCTCAGCCCCCTTTCTCTCTGGTTGCATCAAAGATTTTTGTGGTCTATTATTTCCATTCACCTCCTGCTGGTTGGAACTGAGTCATATGGCCGCACCTAATTGCAAGAGAGTCTGGGAAATGTAGTACCTCTGTGTGGAAGAAAAAAGAAACAAATGTCAGTGAGTGACATTCAGCCTGAGTAGGTTGAACTTGACCCTGAATGCAGTGCTAATTCATCCTCTACCTTAGCATGGGGGCACGCTCAGTGGTGATGCAAGCTACATCAGGAGAGTGATTTATGGAGGCTACATTCACTGCTATATCCCTAGCATATGCTAGGCCTCCAATATTTGATCAAATAACGAAATGATGGATGGGTGCTGGAAAGGCGTCCTGACCATATGGAACCTTCCAGGATCAATTAGCGGAAGAGAGCTGAGGCAGGGACGCCGATTAGAAGGCCATTGCAATCATCCAACAGAGGCTGAATGTGTGCAGGTACCGTGGGGATTCGTACATTTTTAGAAACAGAAATGTTTACTTCTGCTACTTTACCATTTTTAGTTTACAGCAGAGCCACAGCTTAGAGTTTAACCAGAGTCCCTGCGGAGCTGGAATCATAGAAAGAAGCAGCTTGTGAGCCAACGGGCCTGGGGCTCTGTGCAGGCATCGCTGGGCAGGCAGCCTGGGGACTGGGACTGTGCCATGAGCTGCAACCCAAACCAAATAAAACTTGACCAAACCAGCAAACCCCCCATTTGTGTTCAAGTTACTTTAGAGGACTCTGGGGAGACTCACTCCGCAGCTGCATTGTGTATGCAAAATTGCGCTCTCTGACCTCATTGTAAGGAAAATTACTGGAGTTCACAGGATCTTTTGCCAGCTTTCCCAAGTGTTGGACGAGTTCACTCCTGTGCAATTATGCAACATTTAAAAAATTGTGATTTTAAAGCATGCCTGAAAAATAGATGCTGATCCAACAAGGACAGAGAGTGTCCCCGAGAAGAATCCGTTCTCCGTGCTCCCGGGAGGAGCCCGCAGACAGCTCACCTCCTGTGGCCGGGCTCCCACATTTGTAGGGAGTTATTTGCGGATAGATTTCTTGGAAATGAAGAGCTAAGGGCAGCCTGTGCCCTCCCTCCTGATCTGACACTTATGGTTTATGTATAAGCCGGGGCCGACCTCAGCGTCTGCTCTCTCCGCGGAGTCCGTGTCCCTGGAGTCCGGTGAAGGGCCAGACTTTCGGATTCTGCAGAGTCCAGGGAGGAACCGGTCGCCCCTGAAACAGCCGGGATTCTTAGGAGCTTTTGAGTGATTCTTGCTGACCTGAAAATAATGTAGGAGCAACAGAAGAGCTCTTTGTGGTATTTTCACATGTTCTTTATTGGTTTGGGGAAGGATCCAACAGTAAAGTGGTTGAAAAATCATAAATATTTAAAAAGACATCATGTGCCCTACCCTTTTCATCCATCCCCACCAAAAAGTAAACTGTAATAACACAAATGGCAAGAACAGGAAGAGAAGGCGGCGGCAGCAGGAGGCGGCAGGCAGTGTGCGGGGAGGGCTGGCTGGGACCCAGGCGCTATGCCGAGTCCCTGCAGAAGGTGCCGGGGACAGAAGAAAGGCGAGGGGCGTCTTTTCCCTGCCAGGGCCAGGCTCTGGGAGGCCAGTCCCTCCTTTCCCAAGGCCTCTTGAAATACAAGGTATCAGCCTGAGACAACGGAAGCCTGAGGCTCTTAATTTGGCTTCTACCTCAAATCCCAGAGAAGCCAACCAGTAGAAATTATTCACAAGTTTGATAGCAAGTTCACAAGGTAGTTGTCCCGTGAGCCTTGCAAAGGTGTTGGACGTAAGTTGACTCTAAAGATGGTGTTTTTGTTGTGTTTCATCTTGTTTTTCCCCAGGCCCAGCTTTCTGAAGATTCAGTTACAAGTTTGACAACCAGGTGCCTCTCCGAGGGCGAGAGGAGGGAGTAGGCGTGTTATGTGTGTGCCTTTTAGGAGACAGGAATGGGGGTCAGCAGTCACAGAGGCTGGAGGGTTGAGAATGGGGGACAGGGACACTAGCTGAGAGCTCTAGACTTCTCCCTGGGCACACAGAAGCTCTGCCAGCTGTCTCAGTATCATATACCTTCTACTGAGATATACCTTATTTCACATACCTTCTACTAAGGTAATTGACAGATTAGGTGAGCTTGGGAAATTCAGTGCAATTGTTCCTCTGAATACCGGCTTGCAGTGTGCTCATTCTGATCAGATTGGCTGCCTCCCCTGATCCCAACCCCTCTGAGCCATCCCAGCAACACCCTGTAAGCTGTGGCAGGCAGGGGAGCCTTCCTGGAGGAAGATATGCAGGGCCTACAGAGCGATGGGGTCTGGAAGAGGGGGTTCCTTGGTTTGCTTGGGGTGGGGGAGGAAGGCCAACTCATCCTGGTTTGCCTGACACCCAGTTTTAGTCCTGAGAGCCCCAAATCTCAGGCACTGAGACATTGGCTGGTCCTCAGGAGGACAGATAGCGGCCTGGCCAGGATGAGAGGGCAGGCTTTTTGCTGGTGCAGTTCCTGTGGTCTAAGGGAGGGGAGAAGGAGGCTTGAGAGAAGTTATGCGGGTCCCAGCAGTTACCACGGACTTAATATCAGGGAAGGCCCTGGTTTGGTCCGGAAACCTTGGTCATCGGATCTGCATTCACTGACTTTGCTAAATGTGCTTCTCTCTCTCTCTCTCTCTTCTTCAGGGAGGCAGGACACAGTGTGTGCGCGAGGTCTGTCCCATTCTCTCCTGTCCTCAGCACCTTAGCCACGTTCCCCCGGGACAGTGCTGCCCCAAATGTTTGGGTGAGTGACAGTTTTAAGGTCAAAGAACATTGTAATATATTCTCACTGTTTTCCACTGAGCATGTCCATCCTCATAGCTGTGCTGGGTTCTCACTGTGTCCCATCTTTGTGGCAACCTGTCTCATTAAAGAAGCATCAGGTGGGCATGAGGGGCGTTGGGGAGGGGGGTCTCTTTTCTGAGTCCTCCACAGAGATTTCGTCTCTCTTGGTCTCCCTGCATCTGTGATCTGGTGCACCAGACAGCCCAGGTCAATGCCCTCTTGGGGGAGAACATTATTGAAGACCTTCCCTTTAATTGGGCATCTGATGAGTTGGAACAGATTCTAAAGACACGTGAAGTAAACAGAGGAATACAGACTCCTGGTACTTTCAGAGGCAAAAGCATAACCTGCCAAAACAAGAGGCTTAGAAGGGAACCATGGGTAATAGCCAAAAATGGAAGCACTAGCTGGCTCTCATTGCACATTTTCTATGTACTGAACACCATGAGGAATTGTTTGCATGCTTCTTCCCATGTACTCTTAAGAATCTTCCGTGCACCTGAAACCTGTGTGATTTTGTTAACCAGGTCACCTCGATAGATTCCATAAAAAATAATCTCCAGAAGATGTGCTATGTAGAAACCAAATATATGACATCATTCCAACGTATGGTCTAGGTGCGACGGTTAGTTTTATTGTTCCGAGAGGGAAGGTTTCTGGAAGGTGGCGTAGCCAGGAGGTGACAGGTTGGCACCTGAACATGATTCTCCGTGATGCCTAAGCCTGGGCTTGAAGCTGCTGCAGCCTGACCGCCCTGGAGGCAGCGTGCTCATCGCCACTGGAGACAGTCCATGAGGGGGGCTCTAGAGCTTGGAGTTGGTTGGCTTTCGTTTATCATCCACATGCCAGCTTCCTCCATATGATCCTTAGTCTCTTGAGTTAGAGGTCAGACTATTTATGATTCAAATAAAAGTAGCTTGAGCCATCATATGTATACGGTAGGGCATTCAGCAACCCCACCAGAATCTCCAGGGACCCTTGAGGGGGCTCATGTTTTCCCCAGTCACTGCTGGCTTTGTGTTTCTGCTCCTGCTATTTCTGTCTCTGTCCCCTTTCCCCTGCCTCTCTTAATCCTCAAGCTCTTCTTTTTCCCTCTCTCCCCCCTTCTGTTCCTCTTCCTCCCCCTCCTCCTTCTCTTCCTCACCCCCCTCCTCTTCCTCATCCCCCTCATCCCCCTCCTCTTCCTCTTCCTCATCCCCCTCATCCTTCTCTTCCTCATCCCCCTCCTCTTCCTCATCCCCTCCTCCTCTTCCTCATCCCCCTACTCCTCATTTTCCTCATTCCCCTGCTCCTCCTCTTTCTCATCTCCCTGCTCCTCCTCTTCCTAATCCCCCTGCTCCTCCTCTTCCTCATCTCCCTCATCCCCCTGTTCCTCCTTTTCCTCATCCCCCTGCTCCTCCTCTTTCTCATCCCCCTCCTCATTTTCTTCCTTATCCCCCTGCTCCTCTTCTTCCTCATCCCCCTGCTCCTCCTCTTCCTCATCCCACTCCTCCTCCTCTTCCTCATCTTCCTGCTCCTCCTCTTCCTCATCCTCCTCTTCCTCCTCTTCCTCATCCCCCTCCTCCTCCTCTTCCTCATCCCCTCCTCCTCCTCTTCCTCATCCCCCTGCTCCTCCTCTTCCTCATCCCCCTGCTCCTCCTCTTTCTCATCCCCCTCCTCCTCCTCTTCCTCATCCCCCTCCTCTTCCTCGTCCCCTCCTTCTCTTCCTCATCCCCCTACTCCTCATCTTCCTCATCCCCCTGCTCCTCCTCTTCCTCATCTCCCTGCTCTTCCTCTTCCTCATCCCACTCCTCCTCTTCCTCATCTTCCTGCTCCTCCTCTTCCTCATCCTCCTCTTCCTCATCCCCCTCCTCCTCCTCTTTCTCATCCCCTCCTCCTCCTCTTCCTCATCCCCCTCCTCTTCCTCATCCCCTCCTTCTGTTCCTCATCCCCCTACTCCTCATCTTCCTCATCCCCCTGCTCCTCATCTTCCTCATCCCGCTGCTCCTCCTCTTCCTCATCCCCCTGCTCCTCCTCTTCTTCATCCTCCTGCTCCTCCTCTCCCTCATCCCCCTCCTCCTCCTCTCCCTCATCCCCCTTCTATATTTTGTCCTTTTAGAGGTCCTCCCATCCACTCTCAGCTCTGATAGTGCTGTTTAGTCAAGGCTTGTGTCACAGATTTTACTGAAGGTTTGCTGACGGATGTCACTCTACAGCAAAGCACAGGGAGCAGCATACAATGAAACGGTCAGCATGCTTGGTTTGGAAAAGGTTTTAGCCATTTTGCCTTTAGGAAAAATTTACCATTTGTCTCTCTTACTTGGGCTCCAGTTTGCAGGTACTGTCCACACCCTTTTCTAAAACCCTCTTATCTTTCTTTCATGGTTTGCTTTTCCCAATTCCAACACGAGCTGTTGGTTTCTTTTTCTCATTCCCAGCTTATCACAGCCATACCCTTAAGTCTGTCTTCCTACAACCAAATTGGCAAATGAAGGTGTCTCATCAACTAAGGCAGGTTTCTCCTCTTCCCCCACAATGTTTTCCTTCTTGCCACACACACACACACACACACACACACACACACACCACACACACGTACACTTTTTAAATAAATATGAAATAATAATAAGGATAAAGGAGACTTATTTAGACATGCCTAACTGAAGATATTGCCATTGACCTACATGCCTCTTAGTCAATGTGTCCTGGTGCCCCCAGAAGAGAATGAACCTATTCGCTGTGGGTGGGATCTTCATGCTGTGGGCCACAGTGGGAGCAGCGTGCCACCAATGCAGGAAGGTCAGCTCAGAGAAGGCAGCATGGGGGCCTGGCCTGCGAGATGAGTAGGACTGATTAATGCTTTGGAGGCAGCCCCCTGGACATGCGGAGTCAGTCAGAGTTTCTCACATGAGCAATGGCTGCTGTATTGAAGGCAGATTTTTCTATCCATTTGTGGTCATAAGACTGACTACAAAAGGAACAGAAAGTCTTAGGAAACTTGAAAATCAGAATTCTCCCAAAGGAAACTTTTTTTTCTTTTTCTTTTTTTTTTTTGGTTGCTCTAAACCCCAGTGGAATATTCTGGAAATGGCACAAATCAGGCTGTACACGGAGTCTCTGAACCACTTTTTTGAATGTTTTATCTTATTTTGGACCATGATAACTTTGGGATTTAAATAAAATTTTATGTTTTTTGTTTTTTTGGGGGCGGCATATAGAAAGAAACATACCCACACCCACATATACACACAAAAGAGAGGAAAGAAAATACCAGTATACTATGTACATACTGAAGTCTTAGACTAATTAGAATTTTGGCTGGTTGGATACTGATTTGCTGTTAAACTTTCCTGTCACCAAGAGTCATTCATGTGACATACCTCTGTCTCTGACATCACAGCGTTCTCCTCTTTGCTCCTTTACAGTGAAGAGCCTAATCAGAGTTTTGTGTACACAGAGCACACGATGCCCCTTTAAGAGAAACTGACATGGCCCAGGGTCATATTTAGATGATCCTACCACTCATAATGATAATACATATCACCTGGCACTTTTTGGCATGATTAATGAGTGCAAGGCTTTGTAAGAAAAACTCTAAACTAATTACCACTAAGATTTCTTTTAAGGTAAAATCCACATTTTATGCAAGAAATTTAAGCCATTGGTTACATTTGTGCAGGGGAGGCATCAACTTGTTGAAGAGACGTTTTGCTCAATGATATACTAATGTAGCCAAGTGTCCATTCATCCATCCATCCATCCATCCATCCATCCATCCAGGCAACAATATTGAAAATTATACCTGCAGTAAAAGGAACAGGAAGGGGTTATGCATTCTCAGAGGAGAAGACTTCCTCAGAACATGTATTTTAATGGGTGGAGATGAAAGCTTAACTATATCTACATATTTATTTATATCCTGCCTTTTGCCAAGGAGAATTTAAGCCCACTTAAATTATAGGGGAGGTAAATTATAGGGGAAAGGCACACTAAATTAATTCTGCAGAGATGTGATGCCTATGAAAGATTGGACCCTTAGCACATGTGGTTGGATTCTGCCTCTATGGGCTCTTTGAGTCAGCTTCACCCCTTATGCCAATGGACTTGTAACTTCTTCCACAGAGATGCCATATCACTAGTTTTCCTCTTTGCTCATTCTTTTCCTTCATGGGCTATCTTACCTCCTTCCTTCCAATAGTCACCTTCTGCATAACTTTACTCATTCTTCAGTGTAACTCAGGCATCCCATCCTTTGAGAAGTCTTCTCTGTCCTCCTTTCCCCATGGTTCCCAGATTGGCTTCTTTCCAGAACATAGCATACATTTGTGCCGAAAACATATTTCGTGGGCTTGTTTCCTCAGGAGACTCTGAGCTCCATGAGGGCAGGTCTATGTCTTAGTCCTCTTGGTGCACTCTATGGATATTCAATAAAGATTTATTGACTTACAGTGTGCAATCAAACTCTTTGTAAGTAAAACTCTCTAAAGGAATGACTCCTGGGGATGGCCTGGGAGCATCTGACCCATGGCTCTGTTTTTGTGCATTGTCTGGACCTGGGCCTGTGGGAGTGTTGAACTGCCTGTGCTGTAATTGCTGATGACCCCGGGGGACATCCTTGGCTTCCGCCTTGCTTACACTCTGCTGTTGCTTCCCTCTAGGTCAGAGGAAAGTATTTGACCTCCCGTTTGGAAGCTGCCTCTTCCGCAGTGATGTTTATGACAATGGATCCTCGTTTCTGTACGACGACTGCACGGCCTGCACCTGCAGGGTATGGTGGTTCTGGGGGGCTACCGTCCGACAGCAGAGCGCTTGGGCGTTAGTGTTAACATTGTGGCCAAACGCAATGTGCCATGTATCCGAGGGAGGCATTACTGATGCCACTTTAGGGTGAACACCCTTATGGTCACAAATGACAACTTACTGTCATCCCCTGAGAACAGCAAGTTAGTTTTCTTGTTTGTTTTTAAAAAAATATATTGTATTGATTTTTTTTTACAGAGAGGAAGGGAAAGGGATAGAGAGTTAGAAACATTGATGGAGAGAGATATATCCATCAGCTGCCTCCTGCACACACACCACTGGGGATGTGCCCTCAACTAAGGTATATGACTTGGACTGGAATCGAACCTAGAACCCTTCAGTCTGCAGGCTGATGCTCTATCCACTGAGCAAACTGGTTAGGGCGGCAAGTTAGTTTTTCGGGGTGAGAACTAAACTCTGGGGGCTGTCTGTGGCACTTGCTAAACTCAGACAAATGCTTGTAGCAGTCTTCTCTGGAGCTGATGATCCACAGTGAAACCTCTGGCACTTCTGGCAATAAAAGTGGCCTTCTATCCCAGAGAAAAGAGCGGCATGGATTTTCCCTGCATCCATCACAAGGTCAACCCGGTAGTTTGGGAATAGAGTATTTATGTTTTGTTCATCGTGTCATTCCTTATTTGGGGCATCACTCGCTTTTCTCAAAAGGCAACCAGAGCCTAATGACTCGTAAAGAAAGAATTTCACCACTCCCCCAGTTTAAAGGCATACACCCCCCCCCCCCCATTTCTAGACTGGGCATATGTGGCTCTTTAATTTTGGAATCGAGAAGAGAATCATTTATATGGAGGACTTTAGGGCTATTCATGAGTGAGTTCACTCAAACATCTGTGCAGCCTGAGTCTGGTGCTGTTGGTGGTGGTTTTGTTTTTAATAGTTAAAGGGCAAGAGAGGGCCCCAGGGGAGGTTTGCTCAATACCAGCTCTGAGTCAGTAGCCATGAAGAGGGTTCAGAAGGTCTTGATTCCCCGTGGCAGGCTTTGAGATGTAGCAGCCCAGCTGAGGGGAGGCGGCCGAGGAAGGGCTGCCCTGAGTGCTCCCTGGCACTGAGACTGAGCTATCCCTGAGCCTGAGAGGACTTTCCCGAGGCTCCCTCCTCTCTTCGTGGCTTGTGTTCTCCAATGGTAAACAGATGGCCACTCCTGCTGTTGGCCTTGGCCTCCATCCTCAGGACTTCTCTTCCTCTCCAGGAACTTCGCAGATTATAGCTTCCTCTTGGGGATACTGAGCTTTTGATAAAACCCATGTCATTCCCAATTCGCTTGATTGCAGGAAAGCCAGACATCCCCTGAATAAGCAGGCTACAATCATGTAGGATAGGCAGTATTATTTTCTCTTTGCTTAGAGCAGGGGTGGGGAACATCTGATCCGTGGCTGTGTGAGGCCCACAAAATCATCTGGTCCGGCCCGGCCAAGGCATTAGGGGTGAATTAACTAAGTGTTGGACCAAATAGAGCTGACTAATTTTTAAGTTGATAATTTTGTATGGCCCAAGAATGATGTTATAAATATCCAATGGCCCTGGGCAGACAAAAGTTTCCTCGTCCTTGATATAAAGGATATCAAATGGCATTTTTGAAGGATCACCTCAGTGTCATATTAATCTTATAATTAATCCATGAAAGTATAGTATATGGTACCAGAAGTACCTCTTGAAGTTATATAATTAGCATAGAATCTATGGAAGTTACATAGGTTGATTTATACAACCTACATATATATAATTGCTCGGAAATGCGTCCTGGCTCAAAGCTTAAAGTGGGGTCTGTGTCTTGGAGGGGGGTTTCATCTCATTTCTCTGCCATCATTCTCACCTTAACTCAACTCTCTGAGGGACGGCTGATTTCCCTGGGACACTTCTTTCCTCCATCCCTGTCTAAATGTCACGGCTGTTTGGCTCTTACAGTCCTTCCAGCCATCATCAACCTGCTCCAGGTGGAGTGTCTTGTTGGCTGGGGGACCAGGGAGGTTTCCTTTTCTTACCCTCTCTTCAGTGTGTGGTTGAATGAATCAGCAGACGCAGTTCACTAAGCTATTTAGTTCACGGAATACCACTTCTGTAGAAACCAGGCCACGCCCCTTAAAGTTACAGGTAGCAACTTGTCACCCTCAGAGGTTAAGTGGCCTGGTGAAGGTCACACACAGTTTATGGAAGAGCTCTGGAACCCAGGTCCAGTTTTGGAATTGCTCCTTCCATTCCTGTTCGAACACAGAAGACACGAACAGATTTCATGTTGAGGTGGAACCTGAACTACTAATTTTGCTCTTTGATCAGCCATATCCTGCCTTGGTCCTGAACTCTTGAAGGTGGCACAAAGCCAGGCAGGAGCCGCAGAGGGCATGTGAGTGAACAGGACAGAGGGACAGGACAGGAGCTGGCTGGCCCATCGTCAACTGGGCCTTCTTGCCACAGAGTGGCTGAAGCAGAACCTTTCGTCCCTGGAGCATTAAATTATAGACCCTCGGAAGATAGGGAGCGTATGTTACACTTTTCACTGCCCAGACATTGAGTCAACAAACAATAGTTTGGAGTGGATAAAAGATCGATGGCAATACATCAAAATTCGGCATCTTCAGGCTGTATTTGGGAGCAGTGAGTCTCGAGTTGTTAATGGCAGGCCAGGGAGGGCGTCCGGTGCGGGAGGGAATCATTTTAACCCCGTTTGCCTGTGGGCCCGCAGGACTCCACGGTGGTGTGTAAGAAGAGGTGCTCCCGGACCGGCAGCTGCGACAAGGGCGAGGAGGCCTGCTGCGAGGAGTGCCTCCTGCACGTGCCCCCCGAAGACACCAAAGTGTGCAAGTTTGGCAACAAGATGTTTCGGGTACGTCCTGAGCCAGGCTCCCGGAGACGACTGTGTACACTGAATTGTAAGACGCTCCAGACAACATGCACACTGGGGTCTTCCATATGTGTGTGGGTACGCATACATGTATATGTATATGCACATGTAGGTGTGTTCATCTATAACTGCGCTTATTTACAGTGTAATGTTTAAGGTATCTATATTTAGAATCCAGTACACACAGAGACAGAGAAGCAAGCCTTGGAAAAGGTTTTTCCTGGTAAAATTTTTTCTTTTGAAAAATGCTTACATAGACATTTGCTTTATAAAATGTTTTAAACTTGTGAAAGCATCATTGCCTTTTCCAGTGTGGCCAGCTCGTGGCTGAGGTTGAGCTTAAACTGCCCCCCGGTGGTGCCCTTATGGGGCCTCCAATGCCTGCGACCAGCTTGGCCAGAGCAGCTCGGTGCTCCTCACCAGGGTCCTGATGGTCTGCAGCTTGATGCGTCCGGGATATTTGTATAATACTGCTTTTCAAAGAGAGGTTTTCTCCTCCGGGAGATGTTCAGGTGAGGATGCTCATGATGCTCATGCCGGCACCGCAGTGAACAAAGGTGAACAAGCACTGCCCTGGCCGAGTGCTCCCCATCACAGGCATTTCACACTGTCTCCTGACGCAGCTGAGTGCTCCCCATCACAGGCATTTCACACTGTCTCCTGACACAGCTGAGTGCTCCCCATCACAGGCATTTCACACTGTCTCCTGACGCAGCTGAGTGCTCCCCATCACAGGCATTTCACACTGTCTCCTGACACACCCGAGTGCTCCCCATCACAGGGATTTCACACTGTCTCCTGACACGGCTGAGTGCTCCCCATCACAGGCATTTCACACTGTCTCCTGACACACCCGAGTGCTCCCCATCACAGGCATTTCACACTGTCTCCTGACGCAGCTGAGTGCTCCCCATCACAGGCATTTCACACTGTCTCCTGATGCACCCGAGTGCTCCCCATCACAGGCATTTCACACTGTCTCCTGACGCAGCTGAGTGCTCCCCATCACAGGCATTTCACACTGTCTCCTGACGCAGCTGAGTGCTCCCCAGCACAGGCATTTCACACTGTCTCCTGACGGCCTGAGCAGCAAACTGCAGCGGGCAGTTATCTAATTCATTTATTTGTAATCCTTCCCAAGGATAGCTTACCGATGTGTGTGTGTGAAGGGAGGGAGGGAGAGAGAGAGAGAGAGAGAGAGAGAGAGAGAGAGAGAGAGAGAGAGAATATTGATGTGAGAGTGAAATATCAATCGGTTGCCTCCCATCCCTCCCATACTTACTAAGGGTTGAACCCCCAACCTGGGAATGTACCCTGACTGGGAAAGGAACCCATGGCCTTGTGGTGCACAGGAAGATGCTCCAGCCCACCGAGCCACACCCACAGGCTGTGCAGCGACCACTCAAACATCAGCATGGAGATTGTTGACTTTGTCCGAAGTCCTTCCCATCTTGTCCTTGTTCCCCAGGCGTGGAGGAGTCCCTCTGTCCAGACGCTCTTTTCATGACACCCTTGGGAACTGAGACCCCAGAACCAAGGCAGATGGGGAGCTCCCCCGGCAGGCTGCGCTGAGCCAGTCTTCCGGTGACACTGCGGAGTTGGAGGGACAGCCCTGGTTCTAGTGGAATCCATGGGAAGATACAGCGTATCCTGCCCAGGGGAAGGGGTCTTGTGGGTGTGGTACTTGTGCCAGGCTCCCCGAGCTCTGGGGTCCTCTCTGCCTGCAGTTACCCTCCTCAGAGGCCCCGATGCAGCAGACTCGCCCTCCTGACGGTGGGGTGTGTGGACTGCTGTCCAGGTTCCTCCTGAGGAGTTCCTTTATGTGAACTGAGACGGAAATCACAGAGGGAGTCATCCTTGAAGCTCGGAGTCCCAGAAACAGGCACAGAGAGTCTGGTATAGTAGATGCCCATAAGACAGGTGCAGTCAGGCCTCCCTCTCCTGAGGAGTAAAGGGCACTGAAGAGTAGGCAGTTCTTAAAACAGCTCCAAAGAGCGAGAAGGAAGAGGAAGAGGTGCAGAGACCTGAGCTAAGTGTCTCTGTTTTTAACACAATGTGCTGCTGAGACCCTCAAGGAAGGAATCCTGGTTTGTTTTCAGGCCCCGCTGGATTGCCTGTAACCTCTTTCCCCCAAAGCAGGGTGCCCATCCCTGCTCGTTCTCCGGAGGCAGGGGGCTTCCTGTGGCCCGGCACGTGGCAAATGGCGGGTCATACGTCCAGGGAGCCCAAGAAATCCCTCAGGCAGCGAGAAAATGTGCCCCCGAGTGCTTCCCAGCTTGTAGGAAGCAGAGTGCCTGGCAGGCAGGGACACGCCTGAGTGGCTCTAGGAGTTTGGTGACAGACCCCTCGCCTTTGGATGGCTTCCCGGTCAGGTGTCTGCCTGGGAAGTATCAGTCATTTGAATTAGCTTCTGTCCTTGGCATGTTTGTGCCCCCAGAACCATGGCCCATCTGGGCATAAACTAACCTCCTGGGGACATGTCTGTCAATGGCTGGTGCCTGGCTCTTGAACACGTCCATCTTATCGAATGGGAAAAATTGGACCTTTGTTATGACATCATGTATGAAATTCCTGTTTGTCTCCTAGTGCGGGAGGAACAAGATGCAAATAGGACTTAGCTGCCCAAGAATTCTTTTTATATTCTGGAGAGGAATACACACATACACACACACACACACACACACAGACACACAGGTACACACATGCATGCACACACATATCCACACAACACATTCATGCACAAACATGCACACATGTACACACACACACACCCCACACAAAGGCATGCATGTGCGCACACTCACAGGAACACACATGTACACGCAGGTACACACATGCATACATGTACACATGCACACTCACATAAAGGCATGCATGTGCACGCACACAGGAACACACATGCATACACACAGGGATACACACATGTGCACACATAGGCACACATATGCACACATAGGCGCACACACACACATGCACATACACACCTTAAATCTGATCTGACATTAAATCAGATAGGTAGGTGCAACAGATGCCTCAGAGCGGTGTAATCTAATGACTGCATCCATCATGCATTAAGAAGGGCTTCCCATGACGGAGTCCCAGCCTGCTTGCTGGATTGCTCCCCATGCCCCCCATGACAGGACCCTGCTCTCTCCCCCAGGATGGAGAGATGTGGTCCTCCGTGAACTGCACCATCTGTGCCTGTGTGAGAGGCCAGAGCGAGTGCCGCAAGAAGCAGTGCGCGCCCGTCAGCAGCTGCCCGCAGGTACGTGTGGCTGCAGGCTCGTGTGCCTTTACCTGGGCATCCTGGGGAGCATCCAGTGTGGGGCAGGTGCCCTGGGCACTGAACCCCGTTCCCCTGAAACTTCCAAGTGCCCATAGGACCTGCCCCTTCAGCTCCCCCAGATTCCAGCCGTGCATGGAGACAGCGCCCACCTGGCTCTCTCCCCGCTCCTGTGTCTCCGTGACTCTGCCCACGTCCGTGTGCTCATGTCTCCACCGCCTGTTGGTCTGCTCCCTGGTCTCTCTGGTGGGGTTTTCTGTTGACCATCAGCAGCGCCCTTTGCATTCTCCTCCTCTCTCTCTCCCCTCACATCAGAGTCCCTTCCCGTCACCATTCAAGTCACATGTGGTTGTTTCTCAATACATTTCCCAAGGGTTTTCTCCTACCTAGCGGCACTCCGCCCCTGCTCCCCTGTGAAGTTTTCCCCCTCGAACCCTGGCTTCCATTGAGGCCCGCGGTTCCCACCCGCTGAATAAAGTGCCCATTCTCCTCTCAAACACGCGCTCAGTGCGTTCCCCTCGGCAACTTGAAACCCATGTGTTCTGGGAACATGTCAAACCTATTCAATACCCACGGATTCAGGGCATGTCCTCCCTCCTCCGTTATCGACAGCCTTTAATTCCACCCACATCTGTGCTTATTGTAAACAGCAAGGCGCTGTTGGACTACCAAACGCGGCCTGAGAAACAGCAGCTGCTGCGATTGCACAACTGAATAAAGGGGGAGAAAGAAGTGTGTGGGGGGGGACCCACCTAAAAAGCCCTAATTAGTCTTGCTTTAAAAAGCCTCAGACATAAAACCGAAAACCCCCCATAAAAAAGAAGAAGGGAGATCCAGTCCATGGGCTTGAACATGGCCTGCTTATAAATATTCATTGGAGAACAAGATCTCTTCTCTGCCAGTCCCCGGGGAGCCCTGGCTGCTAATGACCGCGTGCAGCACATGTTAGTAATAACGGGCTTCCCTATTCCAGAGACAAAATCGGGGCGCCGTGCCAACCTAGTGGCTCCAGTAACGAGCTCCATGGGCCGCGGTGAGAGTCCGGCTTCACGGGGTCCTGCCGCGGTGGCTGGTTCTCATTGTCCTCTTGCTGGGGGGAGGTCAGTGCTTTTTATGTCCCCAGCAGCATCGCCTGAGCCTTTCTTCTTGGCGGACCATGTGTGGGCCAGGGGCATCCATGCCTCCACACAGGCCTTTCCCTGGCTCCCTCCCCCTCAGCTTGTCAAAGCTTGTAATGCCCAGCTCCTGCCTCGGGGGCCCCCTTCTTGTTTCTAGGCATGTTTCCAACCATTCCTCCAGCTCATACTCTCCTTCCTCTATGGCCAGCCCAGGACTTTGGGAGAAAACTTAGTTCTCCCATGGAAATCCCGCCGAACACTTCCTTCCCCTCCCCGGCGTTGCCTAGGGAGATGAAAACACTCCAAGGAATGATGCTGCGTCCCCTGCTCTGTCCTGGCCGGGCACTGCACATCTTTTTCCCCAGAAGTGTGGGTGCCTTGTTGAAGGAGGACCTTATGGTTGGATTCCTTGTCCACCCGCCCTGGCAACTCCCCAGAGGCAAAGGACTACCTTTTGTGAGAAGGGCTATGAAGGTTCCAGTGGGGACAGGGCTGTGATGACAGCATCATGTCATCATCGCTCACCTGGACTGAGACTTTCTCTGTAGTCGCAGGGCTGACCCCATTTACTGGTGAGAATAGTTGTCTTTACTGCACCCTTCTTACTGCTGAGGTGGTAGCATGCCTGGAGGCCACAGCCAGGAGCCCTGACTTCATAGCTCATGATTGAGTTATCTCCCCTAGTTTAGTGACATGACCAGCCTCACTTCCATTGTCTAAAGAAGTTGATGGCAGTTCTGCCCACACGCAGATGTAGGGGATCCCATCACCATGTGTTGTTGGGGACTTTGGATGTCGACAGCACTGCTCTATCTGGATAGAGCCCCTCCCTCCTCCCTCCTGGGGTCATCATGTCATTGGCCAGAGCCAAGCACATTTAGTTTTGTCCTCAGTTGCTTTCAGTCTCAGAAGCCCAAGCAGACCTGGCTGCCCAATAGAAATAGAAGACAGAGCTCTGGGCAATGAACACATGCCGTGATGCCCCAGACCAGTGGTCGTCAAACTGCGTCTCTCGAGCCACATGTGGCTCTTTGGCCCCTCGAGTGTGGGTCTTCCACAAAATACCACAACCTGGGTGTGCACGGACAGTGCGATGGAAACTTTGTGGCCCATGCTCAGAAGTCGGTTTTCGGCTCTCAAAAGAAATTTCAACCGTTGGACTGTTGATATTTGGCTCTGTGGACTAACGCGTTTGCGGACCACTGCCCAGAATCATGGGATGGCTGAATGGGACTGAGTTTTCAGTCTCATTCAAAGTCATCATGGCTGTTATACAATTTAGGTCTAGTTCAGTGAGTTTCAATCAGTGTGCTATAACACACTGCTGTGCCCAGACACACTGGTGTGCCACAAGAATTTTTTAAATGTGCCATACCTATTGGATTGTCAAATAAAAAAAAATGACAGCAACCAAAACCGCAATAGCCAGCTGGTGTGAATAAGTCAAAATTATACCCTTTTTCAGATTGGCAAAAAATGCTATGTATTTTTTGGTGTGCCATAGAATTTTAATAATTAGTTTATGTATGCCATGAGGTAAAAAAAAAAAAGATGGAAAATTACTGAGCTAGCTACTGGGAAAATGAATTTGACATGGTCCTGGTTCTTCCATTGCTGACTAGCACATCTTGAATCGGTATGATTTTCTCTAGCTCCTAAATCTATTCTTGATGCAGCTGACCAGTAGTGAATGAGTGGATGGACCTTATATTGACTGTGTGGCCTTGACATAGGCCTTGGGTCACCTCTCTGTGATCTCTGTTTCTTAGTTTCCTATAAAAAGGCCAGGACACCTACATTTAGAAGGTCGTTGTGATGTTTAAATGAGATGAAGTATGAAGAATGCACAGCAGTCGGTGTATAGCAGGTGCCCAATGAATATTACATTCTCTTAGAGTTAAAGGATGGAAGAGGATAAAAATCTGGAGTGCCAAGAAGATGACCTTAGGGTTATCCAAAATCAGGTTTGATTTTGGGTTCTACCATGGTTGCTTGCATAATATCAATTTCTTCACCTATAAAAAGGGAAATACTTAGTTTATAAGGTTATTGTTCATCTTAAGAAGGATAATTATAATAATATATACTTTATTAATTAATATATACTTTATATAATTACAATAATATATACTTTATTAATATATACTTTATTAATTAAACATTTTAAGTATTAAGTTATTAAATCCTTATAATGACCCCGAGGTTGGATAGCTTATGGAAAATACCTGTAAGGGTGTTTGTCACATAGCAAAGTGCTCTGTCAATGTTCCTCCTTTCCCACATTTCTTTTTCTCTTTGAGTCCCCTTATGTCAGAGATAAGGCAATGCTATTTGCTGATATGGGCCCTGAGAATATGCTTCCTCCTTGAAATGCCATGCATTGAAAAAGGGGGGAAGAAGTGCATTTTAGGAAATTACACTGTGTTTCCAGAAAGATAACAGAAAATCACTCAGCATTTCCCAACTCGCAGCTTCATTGGCTCCGACTGCAAAGCAGTTTCTGAAAGAAGAAATGTGACTGAACTTGATCTGTAACACAGATATTGTCTGGATCCATAGACCCCCCCCCCTTGGGTTATGGTTTATTGTTTGAGCCTCCCCAAGAAACAAAACAGAACAGAGGCCTGAGATGGGTTGATGTGTTGACAGCAATTCCTATTTTTATGTGTGTGCCCTTGGCTTGCAGAGGGCTAGATTCGGGTATTGGTGAAAAGGTTGGATCCAGACAATCTTCATCTCCCCTCTGTGTGAGAACGATCCCACCAATGAGTCCTTGAGATATTCTATTTCTCGGCGGGTAAAAACAGGAAAGCTTTCTGAAAGGCTTTGCCTGGCCCTGAGACCCTCATACTTGAAACTTCATTTTCACCATCATCTTCACCATCATCATCACCATCCGGGCACTGAGTTCAGATATAACTTGGACTGATTTCGTTGGTTTGTCTGATATTAGAGTTTTTAAAAGTCCTAGGCAGACTCTGTTTCTTAGCATTAAACTCTTGTTTGTTTTTCTTTTGGTCAGGGCAAAATTCTCAACCGAAAAGGATGCTGTCCTATTTGCACTGAAAGTAAGTGTACTCCGTTGGAAACGTGCCGTGATTGTTTATTTGGGTTCTATAGTGTGACAAGAAAAATGGTGGGATACGTTTTCTGCACATACTGTTCCCATTGGTGTAGGACGGGGTCCTCCCTCTTCCCTGCAAACACGCTGCCAATTACCAGCCCCTCACAGAAGCACAACTGGAATGTGTTGCTACGGGAAATTTTGAGGATGAATGATGGGCTGATGAGGTTTTAAGAGGGACCAGATACCACTGTGTGCAGTTTAACTGCTCATCGCATTTGCAGTCCTCGTGGCTAAGGTAGTGGTGTCCAGTGTAACCCAACAGTGTGCATCATCAAGGAGGGAGGTTCCTTCCATCGTTATAAAGCCAAGCAGCTGTGCTTCCTTCCACCTCCCTCACCCCCACGCCCAGCTCTTCACCATTTCACCTGGGCGCATCCAAGGATAAAACAAGAGGTCTCTGGTCTGGTAATGGTTTGGCCATCCAAGTATTTTTTTAAAATTTAATTTAAGAGAGGAAGGGAGAGGGAGAGAGAGAGATAAAAACATTAATGGTGAGAGAGAATCGCTGATTGGCTGCCTCCTGCACACTCCCTATTGGGGATCAAGCCTGAATCCTGGGCCTGTACCTTAACCAGGAACCCAACCTGTGAGCTCCTGGTTAATAGGTCAGCGCTCAACCACTGAGCCATGCCAGCCGGGCCTTCCTGGTACTTGTTAACGGAATTCTAACATGGCCCATTCTCAGCACCATCTGAAGCTGCATTACTAACCACACAGACCAAACATAGCAACGGTCTGAGGTCCTCCCCACGTGCAGACAGCTGCCGGGATCTATTAGCAAATTTGGTGTCTTCCTCAAATTCATCCGGAGTTGAGACAGCTCTCTCAAGGGTTTCACTGAAAGAGGAGAATTAGTCATGTCACCATCAAATTAGTTTCCAAGTATGAAAAGCAGAATTAACGAAGTCATGACATCTATTAGAAAGTATTTTATGAGCCGGTCCGGCTGAGAGAAATGGGCTCTGTGGATGGGTGGAAGCACTTTTCTTGTGGAAACAGGTTTGTTTATTCCACTTGTCTAAAATATTTTGGACAACAGATGCAGAGACTTTTCAAATATCATAGTATATTATATGTAACATATATACACATGTCATGAGGTTTTGAGATGGAGAGCTACTAAATACTGGTGCATTATACATTGGATAAAAGCACTGATGGACTCAAGGAACATTAAATTATAGATTTAATAGAAGAACATTTTTAAAGTCCATAAAATAACTCAAAGGAGGCCAACGAAATATGACTTAATAGATTCCCCAAATTAACGTAGAGAGAATTAGCTAGGATTAGCACACCAGTTAATTTTGTAACACATGTGTAAGCTATTATACTTCACCCTCCTCCAAGGGAATTTTGTTTATAGGGGGTTGTGGGCTGCCTCCAACTCAGGTCCTTTCTGGGTGAGCAGAGTGGAGTCTAATGGATGCTTTTCTCCGTATTCATGTCAATGAGTTGTTTGCATTTCCCTAGAAAGTATCTCCTAGTTGAGGGTGAGGCAGACTTCAAAGGAGCTCCTCGGATTTTTCTAGCGAATCTTCCCTTTGGTGTGAGTGCAGATACATTACATACGCCCATCGCACCGCTTAGCAGAAGCACATGGCCTGTCTGTACCGAAACAGCTTGGGTCTGGAATAACCCAGCTTTATCCTGCAAGTGCCATGGTGGTGATTACTAAGAGAGACTTAGAGAGAAGCTGCATTTCATTACTGCTTTATCAGTGGTGCGTTAGCCTTTCCATATTTAGCTGGGTTAGCCTTTCTATACTTAGCATCTGTGTGGCATATCAGAAAAAAAAGGAACAAGGGAACTAGATGGATAGGCATGACAAAAGCAAACCAAGGTTCCCAGCACTCATGTTCAATATCGCGTGAAGCATGTGAAGGAGCCCATGACCTCTGTCCCTGAGAGAGGCAGGTGGCACGAGGGAAAGCCACCCAGCTGAAGGGCATCTGGGAGACGTCAACTCCGTGCACCTGCATTCAGCAGGCAGTGGTGGGCGGATGGGGGAGACAGCATGTGGTTCTTGGTCCAGCTCTCAATGACATCATCAGATGGCTATTTCTCAGCTTCCTCGGCGCCTCTTCCATCTGTTTCCTCTCTGCTGCCCAGCAGTTCTCCCACCAGGGCTGCAGAACACGTCCTATTGGGCGAAGTTTACTTGCTCAGATGGGGTTAAGAGGCAAGATGCCCCCACCTTTTTTAAGCACGAGCGCATCCAGGTGGGCTTATTCTGGTGCCCTCCAGCTGTGGCCAGAAGGCCTCCTAGTTTGAAATTCACTTGTTATAACCAGTGTCCAGAAGAAACCTTCGGACTTTTCCCATCCTCCATCTGTTCTGAAAGCTCTTCTGACGTGTGGGATTCCAGAGCAGACACCTAGAGGCTGAAATAAAAACTAAGGCTAGTGTTTTCTGAAACCAGAAAACGGTTTTCATTCCAGCAAGATCACACATACACATATCCCATTAGCTACTGCAGGATTTTCAACCTTGCTATTCCTGGTTGGCCAGATAATTCCCAGTTGTGGGCCTGGCCTGTGCATTGTAGGATGTTCAGCATCTCTAGTTTCTCCCAACAGATGTGGGAACGCTCCTGTCCCCAACTTTGTGACAATCAACAGTGTCCCCAGATGTTGCCAAATTTCCCCGTAGGGAGCAACATCACCCCTGGCTGAGATCCATTGATATTCCAAACAAGGGTAACAGCAGAATTACCTGCTGTACGAGCAACAATAACTCCCTCTCAATTTGCTGTGATTACACGAGGTTGACGAGGAGGTGAGGGTGTCCTGCTGCCAGTATGAACTGGGACAGACCAGAAACCTCCAGATTGAATTGAATGTGTTCTAGAGTTTCATTGCCTCACCCTATAAGAAACTATAAAGACATAATTATATGTTGGGCACAAATTCACCAGCTAGTTGCAAGGAAGCTAGAAATTAATTTACAGCCTGCCTCCAGTGGCATGCAGTTTTGACCAATGAGCTCACTCCTGGCTTCAGCTTCTATATCTGCCCTGAGTGTTGTGAGTCATCTAGTCTGCAACTCCATGCAATCCTTTCTTAGACGGAGGTGGGATAAATACTTAGATCCATATATGCACACATGCTTAAGTGAGATGGCTTATTGCATAGCGTCAGTCAGTGACATTTCATGGTTTAAAGTCCCACAGAATTCCGATTCCCACCCTCTTGCTATGCCAGCCTGTCTTGCTAGTGCTTGGAGCTGTTCAGGCCTCAAAGGAACAGGAAAGAGGACAGGAAGTTGAGGTAGAACATTTTACAGGCTTCGCTCTCCAATAGTCAGAGGTAGTGGTTAACTTAGAATTCAGTAGGTAGGAAGCTACAACTGGTTGACCTCCCCAGATTAGGATAGACTTTGTAGCATTGATCTGAGAGGGCGATGATGATGCTATTAAAAAAACAACCGAAAAGGAATCTGCTTAAAAATCAACCCAAAGGAAATATGAAAAGCATCATTGGGTTCTACTAACATGGGAATTCTCCCTTTCTCCTTTTCCCAACGCAAAAGAATCAAGTTGAGTTTGGATGAATTATTGAAAATAAAATACTGAAAGTGAGCTGAGCAACTTTAGAATGCTTTTGTACACGTGCTGTTTCTTGCCAATGAATGAGCTGTAGCCTAAAGTGAGTCTCACTGTGCCTGGACCGGGCATCATGGGACAGAGAGGGAGGTGCCACGAAGCCACTGTCCCTTGTGCTGATAGTGCTTGGTTTCTGTGAGATTATCTTACTGTGTGTGGGCAAACAGTGGGTGACATCTTGACCTGAATACCCAACAGAGATCTGAAGCAGATGAATGCTTTGCTGGCAGGATATCTGTTTTCAGACATAGAAATTATATTCAGAAGCAAACTTTTCACTGGTAAGAGGTGTGTGTATGTGTGTGTGTGTGGAGAGAGAGAGAGAGAGAGAGAGAGAGAGAGAGAGAGAGAGAGAGAAGGAGGGGCGCAGAGGGGGAGAGAGAGAGAATGAAAAAGAATTTAATCTCAGCCATCTACAAGACCAGAGGCCACCAAAGACAACCCCACCATGGATGCCCAGCCCCAAGTCTCCTAGGTCCATGAAGCTGTGCCTATAGCTGTTATAGTCCAACCATTAGACTCCCAACCCAAAAGGGAAGTTCACGATTACATAACACGCGGAGGCCAGGGCTACACTGAGCACAGATGTGCGTTTAATTGAACTAACCTCAACAACACGTTCCACAAGTAACAGGAAATATCAGATTCCAGCAACTCAGGGTGCAAGGAGGCTCACAGTTGCCAGGTGACCTCTTTAAACCCCCCAAGGGTTAGTTTCCAGCTGTGTGCAGCCCAGTGAGCCTGCTGTGCTGGGGGAGGGGAGGTAGAGGAACGCCTGCTTCATGCACCCACCTGGAAGTGCCCTGGCTGGTTTTGGCACATCTTCCTGAAGCCTCTGGGCATGGCTGCAGCTATCCCCAATTAAAGAGTAGCTGCAGGAGGGGGATGCAACAACAATTTAATGAAACAGCGACCTTGGGGCCCATTTTATGAGAAATCTCCCCTGACAGAGGTTCTGCAAATTTGTAATTCTGTGTTTGAGCAAGGTTTCTGGCCTCCGAGACTGTAAGCAGCTCCAGATCCCTTAACACCAAGAGTCTGTCCTTAACTGGGGGAAGCAAGGAAATTTGAAACCGGAGCTCAAATGCTTGTAGAATAAGCATGTGTGGCGTGGACTCCAGCCCTGCCAAGAAGGTGTTAAGCTCAGTGGCCACTGAACTTTCTGCATGAGCACCAGGAGCTGGGGCTGTCACTGCTCCCGAGGCCCAACCAGCAGACAGGGGGGCAAATGAAACCCAACTTTCCCACATGTGGCAGCTAGGAAACCCCACCTGGACAGGGACATTGGAGGGAAGAGGAGGAAATCTGTTTGTCTTTGTTTTACATGCTGTTCTGTCCTAAGGGATATTGTTACTTTAAACTTTCTTTTGGTGCTGTGAATTGGTACAAAGTTGAAGGAGGAGCCTGAAATAATTAAGGGTCATCTTTTAAAATAATAAACGTTTTTATTGATTTCAGAGGGGGGGGGGACAGGAAGAGAGAGAGAGAGAACATCAATGAGAGAGAAACATTGATGGGATTGGCTGCCTTCTGTATGTTCCCTATTGGGGATCAAACCTGAAACCTGGGCATGTTCCCAATGAGGAATAGAACTGGCAACCTCCTGGTCCATAGGATGCCCTTCAACCAGCTGAGCCACACTGGCAGGGCAGTGCTCATCTTTTTCTAAAAATATATATTTTATTGAATTTTTACAGAGAGAAAGGGGGAGGGATAGAGAGTTAGAAACATCGATGAGAGAGAAACATTCATCAGCTGCTTCCTGTACACCCCCTACTGGGGATGTGCCTGCAACCAAGGTACACGCCTTTGAACAGAATCAACCCAAGACCCTTCACTCTGCAGGCTGAGGCTCTATCCATTGAACCAAACTGGCTAAGCTGCAATGGTCATCTTCTATCCACCGCCTATTGTTGGTCCCTACAGTGTGATAGCACTCCATCAGTTCTGACTGTTTAGTTAACAGTCATCCTCATTATCATCAAATAACAACCATGGCAGTAGCAGCAGCTACTGTGGAGAGCAGCTCAGGAGTAAGTTCTCCAAACTCCCAGGAAGGATAGAACTTGAGTGTTGGAACCCAAGAGCTAATATTTGCTCAGCATCTGCTACGTGCCGGAACCCTGACTTGGACTATCTCATTTGATCCTATTTAATTCTCTCAGCCATCTTGTGGCTGAGGAAGCTTAGAGATTAAGAGGTATGCCCAGGGTGAGTGTGGAGCCTGGTTTCCCATAAGGAAGTCAGGCCCCAGGGCCTGGACTGGCCTTCCTCCCATTGTCTAATAATAGGTCATGGTGTTCACTGTGATGACAGTTGCAGTTAGGAAGGAAAGCTGCAGGGCTTGAGGACTGGTGAGGATGGGAGACTGGAGAAGGACATTAGGAGTGTTTTCCCTCACCCTGCCCTGGAGGAAATGTCAACCTCAGTGCCAGGCTGTCACCTGCCAGGAGACGCCGCCCTCTTTCCGTTTACATGCCGAGCACTGATGGTGTGTCTATTGTGCGCTCACCCACACCTCACACTGGCTTAGTTGTCCATGTCCACTCATTTTTCCAGGTTTTTTTTTTCTCTCCTGGTAACTCAGGGTGAGGCATTTCCGGTGATGAGTGATGGTCTCCCCCAGTCTTTTTATTTGTAACATTAACATATGCACAGTTTTAAACTGGAATGAATTGTGTGTGATCTCATTGGGAGGGAGGAACAGCGAAGTTGTTATGTCAAGCTCATCAGCATTTAGCACCATGGGAGTGTATGACTGGATAGACTTTAACCACCAGTCAACCCTCCTGCCTCCTAGGGGAGGGCACAGAGGCTCATGTTCACGGTAGAATTAACTGGGCACACTGGGATGAGCACCTGTTTTTTCATTTTACCTGCTAGTTTAGTATTTATTCCGTCGTACCATGTGGTTTTCCCGGGAAAAGTTTTTTTTTTTCCTTGGGAACGTTATTTTTTTCATATAGATGGATCATTATCAAATCTTCCAATTACAAGTGACTTTCCTGCCTAATTTTGTACATAAAAAGATCTATAAATTCATGATTAAATGCCTGGTGCATTTTGAGCAAAGCTGCCATCTTGAATCTTAAGAAAGATGCAGGAACCCAGTTTTGACTGAAGGACCTGGTGACTAAAACTTTCCCTGAATCGAGGTCCATCTAAAACACAGTGAAGTGAGAACACACAGTAAGGACACATCTCCCAAACTCTGACACTCAGAAGCACACTGGGTGGGAAATACATCCCACATTAGTCTACATAATAAAAGCCTAATATGCTAAGTGTACAGTCATCTGGTCGGCCATTCAGCCAATCAAAGTGTAATTTGCTAATGACATGCTAAGGTAGCTCAACCACTTACTATGAGTGCACTGACCACAGGGGCCAGACACTCCAACCAGTAGGTTAGCTTGCTACTGGGGTCTAGCCCATAGGGACTGAGTGGACATGCCCTGGAGCTCTCCTGTGGTTCTTCCCCAGCTGGCCAACCTTCTGTATCCCTCCCTGGCCGATTATGTACCAGTAGGGGGTCCTTTGGCCTGGCCTGTGCCCTTTCTCCATCCCAGCTGAGGGACCCCTCTCCCCCCCCCAAGTGTGTGAATTTCATGCACCAGGCCTCTAGTATATAATAATAACCCTTGATTACCTGCCAAGCTGAGGCAGATTTATTCTTCTCTGGAGGTCACATCTATGAGCAAAGTTAAGCACAACAATTGCTATTGCTGCTAGCACACCATTGATCCTAGTACCAGCGCTGATTTATGACTCGGAGGTCTGTGTTGGGCCATGTGATAAGCTCTCTGTGCAGCTGTCAGCTAATCCCCACAGCGATCCATGAAGTACAAGCTATTGTTATCCCCATGGTACAAAGGTGGGTCTGATAAATTCAACAGGGCAGTCCCCTGGCCCAGGAGACTCCGGAGCCCATACCTTTAAGCACTGTTTTATGTTCTCCATGAATTGCACTTTTATTCGTTTTGGAGTTGTGCCTTCAAAGGTATATAAAGTTTGCCAATGTCTTTCTCTCTCCATGACTGGGGACTATTTGAAAACAGTTATACTTGCTCACCTTTGAAAGCTATCGATGTTTATGAGGTCACTTAACCTCTTCAGGCTCTTGGGTTCCAACACTCAAGTTCTATCCTTCCTGGGAGTTTGGAGAACTTACTCCTGAGCTGCTCTCCACAGTTCCATTTGGTGTGAAGTTCATATTCATGGATGTTACCATTCGTTCTCCTTACCAGGGGCCCCAGCAATACTCCATGTCTCTGCACTGTCCTTTCTTTCTCTTCTTGGTGCTCACATCTCCTACCCTGACTTTTCACCCTTTCATTCTATAAGCTCCCAACCCTGCCTCCCTAACCCCTCCCGTAGGTATTCTCTCCTTCTGGGTTCAGATGATCCAAACTTCGAGGTCTCTAAGATATGACTTCTTGATAAGATGCAATTTCAGCAGATGTTAGCTTTTAATTATTTTGGAGACCACATTCTTCTTTGAGTACTGCATTTGGATTGTATTAACCATTGCTACCTTTGATTCTCCAAAACGACCTATCTGTGTGGGGAGTTGGATGGAGAGTTGAATGGCTGTTTCCAATCCCTGTCTGTTGACTGGGTCCTGGCATCCCCTTTATCCCAGCTGCACGGGTTGTGAGCCTCAGTGTTATTTCTCATACTTTTGGCATTTCTATCCCATGTTGCTAATCAGTCATCAAGTGTGTGGATCAGTTCTTTGTCTTATTTTTCTAATAAATCATTTTCTTCCCATTTCCACGGCACTCACACCTTCTTCCTACCGCCAGCAACTCATTTCTGCCTTTTCTCCAGCAATCTTTCCCTTCTGCATAGCCTGTCCGAACCCAAACTTGGCTTCCCTGAGAACCAGCACCAGCTTCCTGCACTGGTCTCTCGCACCGTCTCCCAAAGTTTGTTTTATAAAACGCTGGTGCTGAGGGATAGTCATGAGTAATGTTTTCAAAACAAGACCCTGTGATTAAATACATTCGGGAAGTGCTGGGTCAAGTAAACTGAAATACATTTTCTTGCTAGAGAATTCTCAGAGCCTTTATTGCGGCGAGCGGGGTAAACTTTCAGGAGGGTGGTGGAGAGGAGGGAGCCTCAGATGCATTGGAGCTCCAGAGCTTTTGTTTATTTCTACTTATTTTGGCAGAGCCACGGGCAGGATTGATGTCTCAGAGGAAACACGTTAAGAACTGTTGGTCCTTTGGAATATATTTAAACTTCTCGGCTGGCAATTAATCTCAGGCCCATTTATTTAGACAGCGCGGGTTCTCACATCTCGGAAACCACTCCCTACTCTGGTCAGATTGCTCTCTGAGTCCTCTTGTGTTAGTTGTGAGCTTTTCCTTGTCCAATACTTATTTTCACAGTCTTCTTTTGGCCTAGAAGGCTCACTCCATTCTAGCCCCCCAATCTGCATCTTATAGATGGACTCAAAATGTCAACAAATCTTCGTTTACATGTACTTGCCCAGCCCTATTTTAGCCTGCAGCAGATATCTATTTGCTGGATTTGCATAGAGTTTATAAGACTAAATTTAACAATGACTATTCCCTGAGCATCTATTATGTTCTCAGCACCCTGGGAGTGCTACCCTTATCATTATAACCGCCATTCCAGGTAGTTGTTCTTAGACCCATATTATAGGTGAACAAACTGAGGTTTGTAGGTAATCGGTCCTGGTGTTGTATTCATTAAGCAGTAAGACTGGGATTCAAACCCAGAGCCCTTTTCAAAGCAAGGCATGTTTGCAGAGCTCCAATGTGGCTTTCTAGTTGGAAGTTAGGTCTAGGTGGAGGTATGAAGCTCATCTCTTCAGCTCACGTGCACATCTCTCTTAATTGATAAATGGCAGTTTCTAGTTTAAGGTCAGAGCTTAGATGATGAGAGTGGCAAAAAAAATGCATGTTCTAGAGCAAGTTTGTATGAACACTTGGTGAGTTTCCAGCATTCTGGAAGGTGCCCTGAAGGGTATGGATAAGAAGCTGATGCAGACCCTGAATTTCAGAACTTCTGCTGTAGCTGGGGAGATGAGCTATAAGTACATTAAATATGAAAATAGTAGAACATAGTTTCTAATTAACTTCTAGACAGGCATTCGTTAACTGAAAGTTCATGCTTTCTTGAGAGGTTACTGATCAGTCTCAGGACAGGGTGTCCATGAAGCTCTATATTTGAGCAGATATACTCACGCATTTGGAGGGAAAAGTGTCCATACACTTCTTCAGACCCCCAAAGAGCTCTGTGATCCCAGCTAGTTAACAACTGCATAGGATGTTGTGGTATTGGAAACTTCAGGTGAAGGTAGGGAAGAGACTGGGTTGGACTCTGTCTTGGCTGCTATTGGACGAGTGACCATGGGCAGCATGGCAACCTCTCCAAATTCATGGCTAAGAAGTTAGGGTAAGAATATACAACGTGTAGAAAAGCAGGGAGGATTAGAGATGGTGGTGATGGTACCAGACATAAACTAGTCACTTTAGACCAGTTGCCTTGATTTTGCTAAGTTTATTAGTTTCCTATTGCTGCCGTAATAAAGTGCCACAAACTTGGTGGCTGAAACAATACAAGTCCTGGAGGTTGGGAGTCTGAATGGATCTGAATGGGCCAAACTCAAGGTGTTGGCAGGGCTGCCGTCTTCTAGAGGCTGCTGGGCAGAATCTGTTTTCTTCTTGGTCCAGCGTCTAGCAGCCACCCACATGTCTTGATTTGAAGCCTCCTTCCATCGCCAAAGCCAGCCATGGCGAGTTGAGTCCTCCTCATGCTGCCTCGCATGACACTCGCCTGTCCTCCTCTTGCACCTGTGAGGTCCCCTGTGATAACACTGCTTCAGCCTATATGATCCAGGACCATCTCCCCATCTCCAGGTCAGCTGGCCAGCACCCCTCATTTCCGGTTGCAGCCATAAGTCCTTGTCCTTAGAGCATTGGTCAGTTATTCAATTATTTACTTAATTAAACAAAATTCTATATGCCAGTCATTATACTTACCTATTTTAGGAAATTCAGTGGGGGCAGTTTATTTTTTACACTAAAATATATTTCCGTAACTAATTAACTCATTCATTCAGATAATATGTATTGATTAGGGGCCTGGTGCATGAGAGAGATCCAGTATAAAGAGCGTCAGGGCAGCATGCCATGCACTGAGAAATTTCACAAAATATACATCAAATCTGATTTATATAG
This sequence comes from Antrozous pallidus, assembly GCA_027563665.1. Taxonomy (NCBI): domain Eukaryota; kingdom Metazoa; phylum Chordata; class Mammalia; order Chiroptera; family Vespertilionidae; genus Antrozous; species Antrozous pallidus. The sequence goes on from CM050521.1 coordinate 80,755,480, forward strand.
AGTTTAAGGAATTATAATTATAAGCTAGGGTAGACATTGATGATCATAATCATGCTATGGATTTGGTGGCCATATTTTCAACCCCTAAACTGAAAACATGTATCTATAGGGTAGAGTATTTGAATTGAAGACCAGGGCTATGAGTCAGTCCCACTTTAAAGATTTGTGGGGAGGAAAGTGGGGCATTCATGAAGGTGCAGTTGGAACCTGAAGGATCCTATGTTGGGCAGTGTCAGGGGTGGGGCAGACACCGGTCACTGTGGAGTGAAGCAGGGAGGTAGGGAAGGGGGCGCTCAGGAAGGCCCTAGGATGTCAGCCATGGCTTTAGGGGTTCGACTTATCTTAGATCTTGAAGGTAGGAATGCTTTCCTTTGCTCTTCCGTTTGAAGTTAGTGAGTATCTGGGGTACTAGAAAATATGTAAAAAGAAATTTATGTTCTTAACAATATCCCTACTTAACCTTTTCTTTAAATATTGATTTCAGGCACCTACTAAATATCAGGTTCGGCTTTTTTAAAAATTAGATTTTATATGTAAATGTGTAACTATACCTGATGGATTATAGATTGGTGGAAAGAGAGCCACAATCCCGTTCTCCCCACATTCATACAGTAAAGTTAAATTAAGTTCTTGTAAGAAGCCGAGGATGTAAAACTTGTGGGGACATCTGTTGGCCCTCCGGGCCCCCAGGAAGATAGTCTAGAGTGTGGAAAAGGCCCCCAGGAGGATAGTCTAGAGTGTGGAATAGGTTATACAGCCTATTTAGGCAGAGCCAAGATGCATAACACAGGGACTGTGTTAAGATCAATGTCTCCAATCCCACCCTTTCCTGCTTCTTGACTCAAACTTGACATTATCGTGATGACTCTTCCCCTCCTGGGGTTCCCAGGAAGGAGCTCCTGCATAACCCAGGGACCCTGGAGTCTGACAGGACCAGTTTCCCTGCAATTGGTGTGAGGAAAGCTGAAAACCTTGTTATTTATTTGATAGATTTCCTCGTGGTTAGAACACTTCTCTGGAAATGTACTGATCCATGATGGTGTGTGGTAGGATGAGTTGGAGAAAATTTTCTCTTTGCAGAAATAATAGATGGACAATGAAAATCACTTTCTATGCTTTTACAGTGATTTTAATGACTGGGGAAATCGTGTGATATGTTAAGTGAAGAAGACGTAATTTCATGTACAGGATCATCTTAACTATGTTAAAATACACAAACACACTCCTCCCCTGACCCCCCAATTGTAAACAGTGTTATTTCTCGATGGCAGAACCATGAATGATAGTTTTTTTTCTTCCTCATGCTTTTCTGTTTTTGTTTGTTTGTTGTGTGTTTTGGGGAAAGAGGTTTGGAGTCTACCCAATTTCTCTTATTTTCTTCCTCAGAGCATGGAGTTGTATAATTTCCCCTTAATTTTCTTTGGTGGATGTTTTGAGAATAAAACTACTCTCAGAAGGAAGGCATTTCATTAGAATAAATTCACCCAGGACAGAAATAAATGTACTTGATGACATTAAAGAAAAGCATGGAATGATGTTTTTAGAAGTAGTCAATGTTCTTAATTCTCATGACAATCTTATTAAATATCTAAAAGCAAAGTAATATATTTTAATCTAATATTTTTAATTTTTAAAGCCAATATTCTTATTCCAAAAGTGTACATAGTCATTTTAAATCATGAATGTAGATGTATAAGATAATGTAAATACACATAAATGAGTAAAGAAAATAAATGTCACCCATAATTCCATAACCTAAGGGGAAAAATGACACTCTTATATATTCGGATTTATATACTTTTAATCTTTGTTTTCCCTTTGCCTAGACCCTTGTATTCATGTGTTGAAAACAAACCAAAATAAAAACATCTGATGATTTTACTTAAAAAAAAAGTACCACCAGAGTAAACTCACATTTTCCTCTTCTTCCTCTGACTTACACATACTCAAGGTTAGTTGTAGATGGGTCTGCCTATTTAACTCCAACTATCACCGCGAGCTTTCCAGACAGTGTGACCAGACATCTGGACACTCTGGATTGCAGCTCATTCCACTGCATCTGCTAGGAGAAAACTCGATGGGAATACAGTGTTTGTGTATGTCCCTAAGAGCCTCCATAGCCTTATTCCTTCTCAGCCGGGCAGACTTGTGTGATCCTGGGCTTCTCACTTTCAGTCACTCTTCAGTGTAAGTGTTTGCTGTCCCTGCAGGACCTGGAATAGGGACCATGAGGTGCCAGGAAAGAGGGCCAAGGCTTCTAAATTATTTTAGCTCATGCTACAAATGTCCCCAAATGCGACACATAATTCTCAGGCATCTTTGCAATCATGACATTTTGTTGGCCCCTTCCATACTGCTGTTACCCAGAAAAATCATCCTGATCTCCAAACCCTTCTCCTCCTCAAGTTAGAGCCTCTTGAAAAATCGCTTTCCTGACAGCCCTGCTCACACATGGCCTCCCTTTTTGGTCTCCCATGTCCTCATCGCTCTCTGCCCAGCTCTGAGTCAGCTCGAGCTTCCCCAGGGCCACTCAACACAGTATATATTCTGTTTCTTTTTTGAGGACTTGCTTTGTCACATAATTGGCTGTATCTACAGGTACCCATATTTTGACTCTTCAAAAAATATGTAACTAAAACAAAATTAGAAAGGCATAAGGAAGAAAGAAAAAGTATCACTCATGATACTGTCACCAAGAAATAACCACTGTTCACAATTTCAGTGTGTGTGTTTCTGTATTTATTCTAAGACAGTTAAGATGGAACTTTGGCCCAGCTGACATGGCTCAGTAGTTTGAGCATTAACCTATAACCAGGAGGTCATGGTTTGATTCCAAGAAAAGGCACATTCCCAGGTTGTAGGCTCAATCCCCAACATACTAATAGGGTGTGCAGAAGACAGCCTATCAATGATTCTCTCTCACCATTTGTGTTTCTCTCTCTCTCTCTCTTTCCCCCTCTCGCTTCCTCTCTGAAATAGATAAAAATATATCTTTTTAAAAAGATAGAACTTTGTATCTTATTTCCCACTTATGTGATAAGCATTTTTTTCAATCATGAATATTATTTATACACTTTTCAATGACCAGATAATAATTCACTTTATGGATTTGCTACCAAGTGCTCAGCTGTTGGTTTAATGTTAGGAGACCATCTAAATACCACTTTCCTGTAGTATATTCATGATCAGCAGGCATAGAGGGCATAGGGCATTTACAGAATTCTCAGAAAATGGCAGCTGTTACTATTTTTGTTAATGATCATTTTGATGCAACTGTTGTCGGGACACCAGGAAAGTCGTGGTTGCTTCCTGTTCAGAAGATGACACTGTGGACTCTGAGCAGCGGGCGGGCATTCCCAGAACCTGCGTACAGCGAGAGAGAGTTTCTCCGGAGGAGAATTTCGAATCCAGTAATGCGCTGGCCTTTCCAAACTGAGATCCATCCATTACAACCTCAAAGCCTTGCTGGGTTTCAGTTTTCTTGCTGAATATGAGTTAAAAGCTTGAAAGAAGCCCTTCTCTTGAGTTTGGTGCATAGAGTGGGCAGGCCCTTGGGTGGCACATGGTAATATCAACTGTGAGTTATAATTATCCTGGTGTCACTCGGGGAGTCCCCCAGAGACCTGCCTTGCTCCCTGTTAACTAGAAAGCACCATGTTTATGCTAGGGAGAGACTCTGTTAGTTTTGACTTCTTCTGATGTTGACTGGAAATTGTATTTCTTACTATAGTTCTTTCATCATTTGGGCTAATTTCCCTCAATGAATTCCTCGTTTCCTTGTACAAGCCTCCTTCAAAACAGATAAAATAGCTTCCGATGGGGAACGGATCAATGTCAAATTGTGTTTGAAAAAAATAAATAATTTTCTATAAAAAATCTTTGAGATGCTCCAAATGTCAAACTCTATTTGGGTCTTGTAAGTATTTGAATGGAAGGTATTTTGAAGTGGTGAACTCATTGGATTCAGTTACATTTACTAAATGATGGGTTTTATGACTTTGTTTTTAAAATATAACTCATATCAAAATATAGGAACCTTGTATTTCTGTAAAACACATAGAGACTCTTTATCAGAACTTAGTTCCTTGCGGTATTGAGCATGTATCTGGCAATTCTATCTATTTATCCTTAGTAAATATATGTGTTGAATATACTGCTTTAGTTTAAAACCACGAGTAATATTTAGACTATCCTGTTTACAAATTTTTTTAATTAGTTAGAGATAACACTGTGGGTTGGTATATTGTCATTTATTTTGCTGCCTCTTATTTATTCCTCTCTGTTCTTGTTTATATGAGTTCTAAAATTAGTCCAGTTCTATTTACAAAGTTATCTGAGTTCCATTTCTCCATCCCTTTACATCAAGAACACAGATGCACATCAAGGCTCCAAAACAGAGATGCCTTAACGATTCCCGAAGTGTCATAAGTAACTTTTAAGTCTAGAAGCACCAGGAACATGCCATGTCCCATGAGGTTTGGCACAGACTTTTCAAATCACCAACCAACCGAACTTGATTTGGTGTTGCATTGGTTTTGCTTAGAGCATCTCTGAAAGGCCCTCCCCTCCCCTGTGGGTGCCCCCTCCCGGTTTTCTGCAGGGACCCCCGGGTTCCCCTTGAGTCCTGCGCTCGGTTTGTGACCCTGCTTTTGTCTCTCACCCATCCGCAGAGCCCGGCGTTTGCACGGTGTTCGGAGATCCCCACTACAACACTTTTGACGGACGGACATTTAACTTTCAGGGGACATGTCAGTACGTTTTGACGAAAGACTGCTCCTCCCCTGCCTCGCCCTTCCAGGTGCTGGTGAAGAACGACGCCCGCAGGACCCGCTCCTTCTCCTGGACCAAGTCGGTGGACCTGGTGCTGGGCGCGGGCACCGTGAGCCTCCAGCAGCACCTGACCGTGCGCTGGAACGGCTCCCGCATCGCGCTGCCCTGGCGGGCGCCCCACTTCCACATCGACCTGGACGGCTACCTCCTGAAAGTGACGACCAAAGCAGGTGGGCTTCCGGAAGCACACGGGGTGTCTGTGTCCCTCCACCTCTCCAACCCGCACAGCAGCATCACCTGGGCCCTCAGGACCCAGCTCCCCCGCTGCTCAGGGAAACCCAGAGGCAGGGGAGTGGCCCAGCTTCAGGCAGCAGGTCTTGAAGAGACCCCAGAACAGCTGGAGACTTTTGCATACCCTCTGCCTTGCAATCCCCGGACACCCAGTGCCTTTCCGTCCTCATTCCGCAACCAGCAGTCCTGTTCCCCAAGTAACCTCTTCTCGTGTTTTGTTGCTAATTTTAGGCCACTGATGGCCAGCTTGGAATTGTTGGTGTCCTCCCAACTGAGTCGGTAGTGTGCCGTTTCACATCTGTGAGAGTGTTTCCTTGTCAGCACCGGTCCACGAAGGGGGTGTCCTCCAAAGGAAACCGCAGTGTGTGCGGGTGTGCCAATGCCGTGCCGGGGCAGGGCTGTGGGACTGTGTGTGACAGGCGGCCCTGTCCGTTCTTGGCCCTGGTGAAGGATGCTCACAGGGTTGATGGCTGGAACAGTTGGTTCCTGCTGGAGAACCTTTGGGATACTTGCTGAGAGCTCATCCCCTGGCCTTGGGAATGTGGAGCTGACCTTGAGGCCCTTTCTCAGCAGCCCATGTTGCCTGAGGTCCACTGGACTTGGCCTTACCATTGCAGGGTTAGCTACATCTCCAACAGTGGTTGCTAGGTTGACTGTTGCTAGGTTACTCCTTTAGGTTCACTGAGGTGCACATTTTTGTCTGTGATGCGCTACCTCAGAGAGGCATCTTAGAAGCAGAATTGGGTTCTTCAGTATTGGCCCCAAAGTATGAGCTCAGCTCGTTTGTTTCCGTGGTTTGTTAAGTCACCTGTGGTTCCTCTCATGCTACCTTTGGTTAGTTCATTCTATTTGTTAAGTGGGTGTCAGATTGCATAACTTCCTGGCCTATGCTATTTGTTTAAGTGTGATGCTTGAGGAAGTCAGGGTACATCTTGCTTTTTGCATTGATGAGAATTTAAGGAAGTAAAAGCATCAATTGGGTTCCAGTTCCTTTAGAAAACAGGAATCCACGGGGAAACATTGGCAGGCACTTTTGAGGAGCTATGGGGACTGTTTGGCTCTATTGTACCTCCAGAACCCTGTGAACTGTTTCAATTCAAGCCAAATGTATATCTGATAAAGTGATTTATCCTATGGAATGCCAGTCTAACTAAACAAGGTAGGAAGCCAAGGAGAAGCCCGGAGAGCTTTTTATTTAGAGAGGACAGCCTGGTTCCAGCAAGAGCATGTTCATTATTAATGTATTGCAGCATCCTATAAAGGGGGAAGGATTCCCATGCTTGGCCTTGAGTGTGGCAGATGTGAAGCGCTCCATTCATTTAACTGTAGAGGGATGGGGCCTGCTCAGAAACCGTAGCCACCTGCTGTCAGATGCAAATGACAGGCCCCTCTTCAGACAGAGGCCTCAGCTCCTTCCTTCAAAGGAGGCAACAGTTGGTGGGTCCCTGTAACACATGAGTCAACAGCACTAATTAGAAGCGCCTGGCCTGTCTGTGCACCAGCCAGCTGAACACAGTGGGTTCTACTGATATGGAAATTATTAGTCAGCCACAGCCCAGTTCTCCCATGGATCCTGGATGCTCAAAGATTGCTAACAGCTAGGAGGTTCCACGCTGCTCTGCTCCCAGCTGGCGGTACCTTATGGAATAAGTGTACTCTCTGTAAGGAGTCCACATTGCAAAAATGAGCACAAGGATGAGGCTGCTGAGAAAATAATAATACATCATAGGCACCATAATTCGATTAGTGAATCTAACTCTTCTAGGCCTTGGACTTAGTTTTCCAGTTTCATTAATTTTTCCATCCGAGGGTTCAAGCAATTTATGTGGCTCCCTTCATACCCAGCTGCACGATTTCTGGGAGCTGTGAAGCTCACGGGCTCTCTGCTTCCTGGGGAAGAGCCGCATTCCTCTGGGCATTCAATTGGTGTTGACACTACCCTTTGAATGGGACAATTGCATTTCCAGACAAGAGTCTTTTCGCTCTGGTCCACCTCCGTTTGTAGTACCCCTTAGGGATAGTTTGTGCTTATCACCTATTGGTTGTCTATTTAAAATATCCTTTGAGGGTTCTTCTTCCATGGTTTTTTTTTCTTCCCAGTTTCATAAGCTTCTTTGATCAAAGGGTACTTTCTTCAGAGTAACAGCTTAAATCAAGCCTGCGGCTGGAGGAAGGGGAAATGGGAGGAATGACTTTGCCCCTGTGGTTTATGGACTCAGCATCTCATGACGGGATCACCTGCAGGGAGCACTCTGGCCTGTCACTGGGGTGGAATTCGGTGGTAGCTGCTTTCCTGATAACATCGGGGTAGTACACAGAGCTCTGAGCAATGCTTGGTAGCTTGAGAAAGCACTGTCCATCCCCTCACTTCCCCCACTCCACTCTTGGCACTTGGTAGGTAATTTAAAAATATTTCCTTCCTGCCATCTGTTCGCATCATCAACTTTACCTGAAACAGTTACAGCAGACCCACCTGAAAGGCATTAGCACATGTGAGTGTGGCTTTTTATTAACTTTGTTTCCGGGTTCATCAAGAGTTCTACACTTGGACCTAGAGAATATATTTTTTTAATTTTTTTTCCTTTGGTGTAAACTGAACAGAAAAGCATCCATTTGTAAGCACCTCTCTGGTAATGTCTATTGATTTCCCACCTCCTGTCTCCTTTAATGGATCACAACAAAAACAATAATAACCTAAAAATAAAACAAAGCAGAACAAACAAAACAACCATGAAATAAAAGAACAACTCCCTTGCTGAAACTGGTTTGGCTCAGCCTTTGGACTGAAAGGTCCCAGGTTTGATTCCAGTCAAGGGCATGTACCTTGGCTGCAGGCACATCTCCAGTAGGGGGTGTGTGCAAGAGGCAGCTGATGGATGTTTCTCTCTCACTGATGTTTTGACTTTCTATCCCTCTCCCTTCCTCTCTGTAAAAAATCAATAAAAGATATTTATTAAAAAAATAAAAAATAAAAGAACAACTCCCCATATTCCCCTCCACCCACCAAACCAGGGGTCTGGAGCTAGGCCACACGTTTGAAGGATGAAGAACACGGTAGTGAAACAGGCACTGGTGAGGAGGGAAAGTGGGAAGGCCGTTCGTACAGCGGAAGGAATGCGGCTGCTGCTCATCCCTGGATGGGATATGCGCTTCGGCTCCAGCCTTCTGACTCTGCCAGTTGTTTCTACCCGGTTTCCAGCAAGAGAATTAGGAAACTCATCCCAGCTGCAGAAAAGATGAACCCCAGCCCACACTTCCATATTTCATCTCCTAAGATGCTTATTTAAAATATCTTTTGGAAGAGCAATCTCTTCAATTACAACTTGTTAGGTTTTTTTGGTGTGTTTTTTTTTTTTTCCTGTCACTACTGTATCTAGTTTTAATAGATATTACTAATGTAGAGAGAAAAAAAAAACCATGCCAATGCATATGTATACAATACAGCAAGAGACAAAGGCATCGATAGGTGAATAATTTATCCCTTCAGAATATGAAAGCTAGCATTGGCCCATCAAAATCCTTTTAATATAATAAAGAAAAGAGGAGGAAAAGACAGCGAATTACAAAGTATGCTCTTACTTTGGGGACCATGTTTTATGAGCGAGGTGGTAAGAGTTTTAAGAAGAGTTTACTAAGAATACTGGATCTCCCCAGGCAGTCACAGACCACCAGTCCATTGCAGAGAAAGAACACAATGACCGCCTTGTTCACTGTGAGTTGAATTCCCATGAATTCCGTTGCCAAAGTCTCAAATTTATTATGTTATTGTCAGTCGTGGTGTTGGAGCTTCTTTGGACAGAAATTCTCAATCATCGTGGCACTCGGAAGAAGAGTGTTTGCCTGCTGTCTAGGAAAAGGATTTGTCGTGTGGAAAATGTTGCGGCACGGAAAAAGTCTTGGAGTTGTGCTGTAAAAGTTAGAGTGTGGATGAAACTGATTTCCCCCCTCGTTTCTCTTGCTGGGCAGCTGCCTGGCTACAGGCTTGTAAGGTCAAGTTTCCTCTATACCGTAGAGAGTGTATTACAAATCATATTACAGTTTGCTTGTCTTTTCTCAAAATTGTTATTTCAGTGCCTTAACCAGCATGAAATTCACAATTTCCCTGGCTTTGCATGATATATCGATTTACAGGGCAATTCATTCATTTAGTAAGTGTACCCTCCGTGCCAGATACTGTGCTAGATCACGGGGCATGTACACATATAAAGCAGTGTATCCAATAGTTGTGGGTTCCAGAGTTGACACCATCTTCTCTGAGACCCACATGAGAGGTCAGCCCAGCATGTAGGCATTCTAGCAGTGCGTCCCTTCTCTGCTCACCCTGTCCTATTACTGTCTCCTCGTCAGATTTCTCCCAAGAAGAGCTTTCTTACGATCATCTCTCTTGCTTCTCCACCTAACTCTACTTCACTGCTTTTCTGAACTCAGCTTTTATCTCAACTGAAAAAGCTTTTCTACCATTTGCTGTGAACTTAGAACGCACCCATTCCTTTAACTTACCGTGCAGTAATTTACACATGGGCTTTTCTGTTTATTTCCTGAGATACCCAGTTTTAGACCACCGATTTATTCTATCAGTAACTCTCCCTAAAGCAGATCTGTAACTCTTTCTTGTGGCGGTTATGTGGCCTCCTCAGAGGAATGCTGTTTGGCCAGCCTTCTCTCCTCATGGACCGTGTCCAAACTCAGGGAATACTGGCTTTAGAACCTTACTTCTGGGTGTTTGGTACTGATCTCGCATCACTTTGATGCTCCTTATGCCAAGTTTATAGCCAAGCAAGATCCTTTCCCTTCTGCCTCCTTTCCCATCACCACCTTATTCCCCAACTTCTGAGCGTCTTCTGAACATTTGCTCGTCAGCCTCTTTTGATACTCTAAGAGCAAAGGCAGGCTCTTTCAGGAAGAGAGTCATGTTGCTCTTTCCGGATGCTCAGAACGGGCTCAAGGAAAGACTAGTTTTTGTAAAAACAAACAAACAAACAAACCAACAAAAACAAGAGAGTAAAATTAAAAAATACAGAGGGAGACTTTTTTCCTATTAAAGAGCTGTGTGTGTATGTGTGTGTGTGTATGTGTGTGTATGTAGGTTGTCACTCCTAGGAGGCAGTGGCAGTGAAAAAGAAGAAGTCCCAAGCAGACCTGCACATTGACCTGTTGTAGATGTTCCCTGGGTAGTCTTGCCCCAGGTGGCTCTTTTGCATTCATTGGTTTTCTAGTCCAACCAGTCACCACCGGGGACTCAGGCACTGCCAGGGTATCACCATGAGAACAGTAGGAAACACATCTAACACTTATTTGTGACCAAAAGAAACATTCTTTGACTAGAAGAGCTTGATATTTACTTTGCATTGAACCTCAAAAAGCTTTTTGAAAATATGTTTTTCTTGATATTTAGAGAGACAGGAAGGGAAAAGGCGAGAAACATCAATATGAAAGAGAAACATCAATTAGTTGCTTCCCACATGCACCCTTACCAGGTACTGAGCACACAACCTGGGCACGTCCCCTGCCCAGGAATCAAACTGATGAGCTTTTGTACATGGGATGGCGCTCAACTAACTGAGCAACATTGGCCAGGGCCTCAAAAGGCTTTCCATTAAGGCTTTCCCTCCTCTGTGGATGGTGTCTCCTTACACAAGATCAGGATGGGAATGAGGACATTCTTTCCTGACCTTCTAGTCAGACTGATCTGTGTGTGGAGCAGAGCAACATGTGGCTGTGCCACCTGTGATGGCATAATCTGGATGTTCTGTGTGACTCAGAAAATCCACCGTTCAGTGGGGTCATTGGCTGGAGTGGCTCCTGGAAGCCTTGGGCAAGCATTTCTGGAGAAGCATAACGTTCTCAGAAAAACCGTTCAATGTTTTAGATGGTCCATTCAGCAAACCAAGAAGGATCTGTGGTCTGGCCAGTGTTTCAGTAGTTGAGTGTCAATCCATGAACCAGGAGGTTACCTGTTTGATTTCTGGTCAGGGAACATGCCCAGGTTGCTGGCTCGATCCCCAGTAAAGGGTGTACAGGGAGCAGCCGATTGATATTTCTCTCTCATAGATGTTTTTATCTCTCTATCCTCTCCCTTCCTCTTTCTCTAAAATCAATAAAAACATATTTTAAAAAGAGGGGGACCTATGTTCTCTACCTTCTGGAGTGAATATTGTTTCCGTGGTAAAGGAGACTGTGCTGTCCTGTTGATTCTTTGCAGCACAGTAAGAATTTTTGCCTATGGCCTGGTAGGCTCCAATGCCTCTAATGCCTCCAATGCTGAATTTGTCCTTTGAAGAGGTTGTATTCAGAAGCATGCATTTATTGCTTTGCTACAGTCACTATAGCAAATAATTTGAAATTTTTCATTTGGTATTTGGTATAATCATATGGGGGATTTGGAGACAAAGAAAAAATACACTAAAACTATCATTTTTTGTCATCTTTACATTTTTACATTAGAGTAATCACTGGATAAGTGAAATCATGATTTGGGCCAACACAATTCCTCTGGAAAAGGACAAAAATATATACCCTGGAATACCATGGTCAGTAAGTAGTTATTTACAAGTCAAACCAGGATACATAAGATATCATTATAAGGGCAAACTTTGTACAGTTCAAAAATTCTAAGTCCTAACAAGTAATTGATTTGTGTAAAATCACACGACATTTAATATCGCAAGGATGAAAGGTAACCAAGAATGTGGACAGGCCCTAGTGTTCCTTGTTAGGGGATGGTCATATGTGCTATATAAGGATATATATACTTGGGAATTATTGATAGATTCAAGAATGGTTGATCCCCTTTTCTTCTTTCCCTCTAGGTTTGGAAATATCCTGGGATGGAGACAGTTTTGTAGAAGTCATGGCTGCCCCTCATCTCAAGGGCAAACTTTGTGGTCTCTGTGGCAACTACAATGGACATAAGCGTGATGACTTAATTGGTGGAGATGGAAACTTCAAGTTTGATGTGGATGACTTTGCTGAGTCCTGGAGGGTAGAGTCCAATGAGTTCTGCAACAGACCCCACAGGAAGCCAGTGCCTGAACTGTGTCAAGGGACCGTGAAGGTAAAGCTCCGAGCCCATCGAGAATGCCAAAAACTCAAGTCCTGGGAGTTTCAGACCTGCCACTCAACAGTGGACTATGCTACTTTCTACCGGTAAGTGCAATGCTCTGGGGGATGGGATTGGGTTACAGACCAAGGATAGACTTGACCTTGACACAGAGTGTGTCAAAGCTCTTGGTGTACAGAACAAAAGCTCCCAAAGTACAGGGTAAACACTCCTGCATCGTTCTGTTCAGCAGCTGATTTCATCTTGAGTCAGTCCCTCATTATATGCCAAATTATGAAATTTCAGAGTAATATCCTAAAGGTTATTCTGTTTTTTAGTGTCTACAGAGTCATTGGAAAGCTGGTGACACCCAAGATTTTACCAGGTGTTTGCTTGACTTGAAGATCAATGAGTACTTCTCAAGTTCTGGTCTAAGCCACGGTGGTATAAGGCAGAGGTGGGGAATCCCAAATCCCTCTGGCTCCCTGGGCAAGGTTGAGTGAACTTGGTTATTCTAAGTCTGAGGAAGAGTTTGGGTCTGCCTCATTGTCTAGACCAAAACTGATTTGCATGTGGAAAACAAGGCAGTGAAATGAGGGCTCCTTGGATCTTGGCCAATAGGTGTCCAGAGTCAGGGAGAGTGGAATCAGAACTTGAAGGTGAAGGAAGGAAGACCTCTCTTCAAAAGTATATTTCCTGGTTTGACTTGTAAATAACTACTCATTGACCTTTTGACCTTTTCTAACCCTCATTAATCCCCTTCCACACAAAGCAACCAGTTACACAGGAGACTTGCTGTTGACTTCCCTGTTACAAGTTGCATTTGTGAGTTGATGAGTTTGGCCTGATTGTACTTCTACTTACTACACAATTCCATGGGTTCAAGAGCTATGAGTGCCTGTAACTTTAATCACCATGGGTGTGGGAGGAAACGTGAGACCAACTCAGCCTAAAAGGCCTTAAGTGATTTGCCTGTGCCTCTTAAAATGAGCAAGCGCCTGTGGTCTGAAGCCACAGAGAAGTTATTTTTACTCTTTAATTGCCACCAGTTTATTTCCCCTAGTTCTCATTAAATGTGATCTTTTTTATTTGATCTTTGGACATAAAAGATAAAGTTATATAAAGGCAGCTCAAAGAGGGGTGGAAAAAGGACTGTCCCTGTCATCACAAATCCCTGATCATGGCTGCATCTGCCAAACCATTTGGCTCCAACACATACGGTTAGCTCTTTCAATCCATTTTCCTGTTATAATTTGAATCCTCTGGGTTCCCCTTCTCCTCTCCTACATGGAGCCCACCTCCTGCCTAATGAAATGGAAAGATCTTAATGTTAGGCTGTGGAGTGAGGTAAGCAGCTAGACAGGCAACCCAGGTTTTATGTGGAATCTAATGCCCATCACTTGAAGGTCTGATGGGAAGCAATAGAGCATAGCAATTAGGAACTGTGTGGTCTGCCGGGGTGGAAAGTCTAGCCCAGCTCTACAACTCTGAGCAGTCATCTAAGCTCTTAACCCAAAGCTTTCTTATTGGTAAGCTGGGGATAACAAAAGAAGCTACCTTGAAGAGTTGTCATTGAGGTTCAGTGAGACAATGAACATAAATGCTTATGCACAGCCCAGTGCCCACACATAGTACATGCTCTTCAGTTGTTGGCTGTTATCATTTCTTCTGCTAATTAAATGATTGACAAGTGTCAGTCCTCTTTTGGAAGCTTCCTACCTGAGGAACAGAGTTTGATTGGATCTTTATCTGTCTGAAATAGAATGAAAGGCTATGCTTCTCTTGGGGCCCCAGCAGTCTACACTTTTGGTCTTCTTCCCATGTACAAAGAATGTGTTGAAAACAAAAATCGGAGAGCAGGCCTGCAGAGATTAGTTCTCTCTCTCTCTCTCTCTCTCTCTCTCTCTCTCTCTCTCTCTCTCTCTTGGATTCTATTTTTTTTCCCTCTTTGGTGATTTATTTTGTATTATGATCCCTGGACTGCAAACAGGAATATGATGAGTACCTTGGCAGAAGCTGTGTGAAACAACTTTGACATGAACATAGACCATTGGAATGCTGGGTGGCCAGGCATATGCTCACCTTCTGTCTCTAAACACTGCCATAGCAGCCACAGTGGGGGCCACTAGGTTCTGTGAAGGGCCTGGTGCATGAAGTTTAGGTGCTCATGAGAACTCTCCTGGGATAATTGTACACGGAGGTTGGAGGGTAGGGTGTGTGGGAGATGTGCTGATGCTCTGCAAGCGTGGTGTGGTGGCAGAGCACCCTTCCACAGTCAGCCAACCCTTCCTGGAAGAGGCAGGAATGTGTCCAAAACCATTCTTAAGAGGATAGAGGTGCCTGTCACTCACCCTGCTGGGCATCTCACTCCCCAATCCAGAGATGCGTCTTCATGTGTTTTAAGTAGAACCTTAATTTCTTCTCTTCTGCCAAGCACAAGAAAGGAAATAAACAGGGACAATGTGGAAAGGCAATTTTGTTCTCAGGGGATCTTCAGGGGGGACCAAAGCTTAGGAAAGTTTAGACAGAGAACACATTGTGAGATGCCAACCTGAACCTCATCTCAACTCTGCCACTGTCTAGCCATGTGGCCCTGGCAGCCAGCTGAGTTTCAGATTATTTTTATTTAATGAATACATTTTTATTGATTTCAGAGAGGGAAGGAGAGTGAGAGAGAGAAATAGAAACATCAATGATGAGAGAGAATCATTGATAGGCTATCTCCTGCATGCCCCCTGCTGGGGTTCGAGCCCACAACTCACAGGTGCCCTTGACTGGAATCCAACTCAGGACCCTTCAGTTCACAGGTCATGCTCTATCCACTGAACCAAACAAGCTGGGCTGAGTCTCAAATTCTTTACCTTTAGAGTAGGCATGACAGTAACTACCTAGTAGGTGAAATTGTTCCTCCGAGGACTGGGGTCAGTGGGCGGTGCCACGTTGTCACGTGGCAGATGGAAATCTAATTTTGTTGTCTTGTGTCCCCTCTTCTCTATGGAGAATCTGGAGGCTGGCTCAGGCACTTATCTTTCTGATTTTTGATCATTTCTCCTCTCTCATCGTGGAGAACTGATTAGATGAATTCTCACTGATGAGTTCATGGAACAGTTTTAAAATGAACCATATGTCTTCTGTGACACTGAGTGCAATCGTGTAAGAGAAGGCTGCATTGCAGCCCTTTAAAGATTTTTGTTATTTTTGTTTTATGAAAGGAATAACAGGTGTTCACTGTACAACATTGAAGTCATGTTGAAAAGCAGAAAATAGCAACCCCATGATATTCCACACCTGGATGCTTTTGCCTGTGTGTTTTCTGTCACTGGTGTGATTTCTGTAATGAGCCTGAAAGCACAGTCATGACCTCAGCTGTGAGCTTTTTCATGGATTTTCACCAAACCAAACAGGTTTGCCTTGATATCACGGGTGGGCATACATATTAACCGAATACAAACTTCTTTCCTTTCATTTCCCCTCATCCTCCAAAGAAATATCGGTACTTTCCTTTAAGGACAAAGAACAAAATCTCACTCACAACATACAGAGTCAACCTTCCGAGAATGAGCATGACTATGTTTGTAACATCAAGAAGGGAGGCAGCAAAGTAATCTATCTGAGGAAATGTTACCTCTCTGGCATTTTCTGAATCATATGACAAATTCCCTGGGGCCAGTTCTATTACTAATATGAGATAGCTCTTCTTATAAGGTCAAAATAATTCTAATGTCTATGAATTCAACTTAACTTGTGAGATGTCTAGGATTTAAAACTCTTATTTTATTTTGGTCTTTCACCCGGTTCATTACTATTAATACACCATCCATTGTCTAAGAACTTGAAAAGCTTTGTAAATGAATAAGAAATGACTACATATTAGCCACACAAAAAAACCCTTTTTTTCTTTTGGAACCTTTTTTTCCCCATAGAGAACCCACAATTCAGTTTTATTCAGAGCAAAGATGAAAAACACTTTTGATCACACTGGAAGAAACTCAGCCATAGATTTGGAATCTGTACTCAAACCACAGGATCATATTCTGCGAATACAATTGATTTGCTGCTGCATTTGTCTAGTGTTTGTCTAATATCAACAATTATAAACAGAGCAGTGCAACTAGTGTTTGGAGCAGTCCCTACAGTGTTGCAATGTCAGGCACAACTTTCCACTTCTCTTCATACCTCTCGTTCTCTTTGCATACCTGGGCTTCCTCTTCCAAGTCATTTTTGATATTGAAGGGCTTGTGAATCTCTTCAGGGATTTGCCCCTTGATCATATTGGCAAGAGTCCTGCATGTAACATCAAGCAAACCTTTGATGTCTAAATAGTTAGCAGTCAGAATAAGTTCAAAAAGTTCTTTGGTCAACTTTGAGGAATTCTTTGTCCCAAACTAGGACATCATCTGTTCACTTTTCTTTGTTCTCATCATCCTCAGGAGGAGGAGAGTCATCTTTGTGGTGGGTGCACCACTGAAGGACCTTTTATAAAATATTGCTGCATTACCATTGGGTAGAGGATCTGGGTCATCATCACCTTCACCATCCATTCCCAAATATTCTAACATGGTTTTGATAGTCACAGATTATTTGGCCATGACAACATCAAGTTCAAAATTCTCTCCATCAGAATGCTACAACTTAATTGAAGGCATGGTGCTGGGTCTCAAGGCTGGAGGCTGATGAGAACAGGGCAGTGTTAGCAGAATCAAAAGAAAAAGGTGGAGAGCAAAGTCATTTACAACCTCTCTCGGGAACCTTTTTAAGCTTTGCTGATTTGTTTCTTCACAAATGTGGTTCAGCCATCCTGGCCTCATTTGGCATGAAAATGTAATAGTTAACTAAAGTCTTTGTGATCAGCAAAATTTGCTATGATTAACTAACAGAATCTGTTTGGGTGCTAAATCATGTAATTATGAATCATATTACATTTTTAACTGGTTACCTTGATAACATATGCTAAGTCCTAGAGTTGCTAATTGACTTGTTCTTAAATCCTCTAATAATTGTTTGTGTTATCCTTTACTGGTGTGCTATGAATGGAGCAAATTCCAGTAGATAAACGGGATCGTGTGGAAACATTGATGTGGAATCACTGGAATCACGTTTGGATTGAAGCGGAGGCTCTCCCAAGGGAAACGGGTTGAGTGTGTGATCATGTCTCCTTTCTCATTCCTTACTTGCGCCCTCTCTTCCAGCCTCGGTTGCCTTCTCTGCTTGTGTCTCCCATGCCCACTGAGAACTCCTTGAGGGATAGGCAGACTCCACCACCAAGGCTCCCTTGAGATGCCAACAATTGCTATCAAATCCACTGCCCATGCTGACTGAGGCCACACTGGACAGGCCAGCATCGGGCAGCTGCGGGCAGAGAGCAGCCAGAAGATGGGCAGGGCTCTCTGCGACACCCCAGGGAAAGAATAGACCTCAAATATTTGGGGCTCTTGAATGAAACACCAAAAGAGGGATTTTTTTCCTTAACTAAGACTCAAATCTTAGATGAAATTATTGCAGGTAACTGTATCCTGCCAGCCAAGCAGGACCTTTAAGTCAGGGCAGGCACAGAGTTCACAGAAGTCCAAAGAATGAACGTGAACTGCTGAGAAGCCCACCCTCGCACACTTCACAGTCCTTCAGGACGCTTTCCTATCTCCACTCCCCTTCATGCAGCGGAGTTCACGGGGGCAAAAGCTCTCTTCACTTGTTGGGTTTGGGAAAGTGTCTGGGGACTCCCAGTCTATGAAATGTTCCTTTCTTTCCATGCCGTGGTTTTACAGCTGTACAGAATTGAAGGAATGCCAGAGGATTAGCAGATGTGTTCTTCCTGCGGAGATGCTGGAGGTGGAGGTGGGAGGTGGAACGTGGGTGGTTGGAGATGGAAGGTGGGAGGTAGGTGGTGGGAGGTAGAGGTGGGAGGCGGAGGAGGGAGGTTGTGTGGGAGAACATTGGACCGCGGAGAGCATAACAGGCTGGATATACTGGTTCCCGGGTGGCCAGTGGCTTCCTTCCAGGAGATCACAGACTTCGCGGATGACCCACTTTGTGTTTTCCTTTGGAGGAAGCTGGTCATTTATTATAAAGCAACAGGAGAGATCCCGGCCAGGAGTCCAGACTTTGACTGTGTATATGAGAAAGCTACATAATGGTAACTGCTGCTCTATAATTAAAATCCAGTCAATCTTCCCTTGCTTCAAAGAACATACCTGAAGCATTTCTGTTTACAGCTTGTCATGCTTATCCCAAATTGTCGTGAGAGCTAGGGTCCTAAATCAAATGAGATGTTCGTTTTAATGCGTGACATTTCTTTTTATTTTTCCTTTAGCACACTCGAGTTGTAGGATGAGTAGTCACTCTGAATCTGTAATTAAGGTATGCTGTTACCAGTAGACACCTTACTTGTATCACCTATTAGACTTAGTCTTTACATGTCCAACCTTAAGTTTCAAAATATCCCTACTCATTAGCATGCTCTTTTCCTCTCTCTTGAACTTCTGGCCTGCTTAAACTTATGTCACTGCATCTAAATATATAATGCACATGTATGTCTCTGAGTCCATATCATTTCGCTCCCTGAGATGCCCTCGTTTTCTACATGGATTTAAGCTGAAGGTACAGCACAAGTTTCATCTAGGACTCTGTAGACGTTTCTTTAGTTTCTTTGATATGCTGATGGTGTTTATTATTATTTATCATGCATGCTAGTTTGCACTATCACTGCCTCGCTAGGACTGGATTCTAAGTTCACCAGGAAATGGGGAATGCCTTTTCTGCCCTTTTGTGTTTCACTCAGCATCACCCTGGAAGGTTGGCTCTCAGGAAATGTTTCATACCTCCCTTTCTAGCCTCTGTCTCCTCTCCATCCTCTCTCATCTACTGGTGACTTTTGCTACCCCCACTTCCAAGTCCCTCCTAAGTCTTCATTCCCACACTTGGTTACACACTTACAGTCAGAAGTGCAGCCATCTCTGTCCTTTCAGGGAAATGACTAGTCAGTGCAGGCAGAGCCTCTGGTCCACCTTCGATGTTTCAACAACTGTCATTACTCCTTACTGCACGTGTCTTCTGCTGTGACTGCCAATGGTAGTCCCATCTCAGCATCTGCCTCTGCCTGTTCACAATTCACTTCTGAATCACTGGGACATCCCAGGTTCAGTTCTATTCCTCAGCTCATATTTGACCTGGCTGTCTTCTTGTACAGTAGTTTGATCCATAAATGTTTTGACATTGGTCTCTTGTAGTTGATTCTAGAACCTCAAATTGGCCTCCTTTCATGGAGGAAAAACTAACCTCCAACAGGCTAATTTTAAAAATATATATATATTATTGATTTCAGAGAGGAAGGGAAAGGGAGAGAGATAGAAACATCAATGATGAGAATCACTGATCAGCTGCTTCTTGCACATCCTACACTGAGGATCAAGCCTGCAAACTGGACATATGCCCTGGGAATCGAACCATGACCTCCTGGTTCATGGGTTTATGCTCAACCTCTGGCCACACCAGGCAGGCCAGGCTGCTCTTACCAAGGCCAGCTGACCCTCTGCCCTAGCATCACTCAGCACTCTCACTGAGGAGTCACAGTCCTTCTGCTTTGTCTCTGCCCTGAACCTTCTGTCTAGTTGCAACTCAAGCCTTATTGTGGTTTCCCGTGAACCATTCATTCATTCTTCTTTACCTCAGTCACAGGTAATTTCCTCTCTGGTTGATCCACCAAAGCAACCTAAGAGGAAGGCCTTGAATTGACTCCTAGATTCCTGGATTTTAGCTCAGAAAGGACCCTAGCTAGTTAATCTAATTTTCATGGGCCTATAGCAGGAAAAAAGACACACATATATATATATATACTTAGAAAGAATATGAGGATGCTTGAGGATTCACTTTTCCAAGACTCACATCCTCTCATGTTTAATTTTTTCATGTCAAAAAGAGGCATGTATGTATGGGACAGACTGACAGAGGTCAGAGGGGAAAGGGATTGGAGAAGCTGGATGAAAGAAGGTGAAGAGATAGCCAAAGAGCATATATGCATAGCCCATAGGCACAGACAACAGTGTGGTGATGGCCAAAGGGACAGGGGCCTGGGGGGTGGGGGGAGAGACGTGTTGGGAATGCGGGACATCTATGATAGTGTCAACAATGAAAAAAAAATTAAACATCTCTTTAAAAAGAAGAAACAAAGAAAACTGTACTTATTTTAATCTTTGAGGAGAGTTTAGGTCAACTATACAATTAACCAAACCCAATGTTAGAGGCAACACAGTACACCCTCACTTCTAACATTATCCACTTGGAGGTGTTCCCAAAGCCATGCTCAGGGTCAGTGATTTTCTAGGACTCACAGACCTTACAGAACATTGCCTCACTTACGGTGATTCTCTGTTATAGGGAAAGCATCCAAGTGAACGCCCAAAGGGACGCATAGGGCCAAGTCCAGGAGGGGCACATACCTGGAGCTCCCGCTGTCTCCTGTGAAGTCACAGACAGTATTAGCTCCTCTGGGTTACACTGTGTGACAGTGTTCATGGGAAATTTCCAGTCAGGGATGTTCACCTGAGACTTTGGTGTCCAGACATTTTTATTGGGACTTGCTTTCAGGTTGCCTGTGTGGTTGACAGTTAGTTCCAAGCCCCTCCTGGAGGTTGTGTTAATGCCTTTAATTTCCAACCTCTCTGGATGTTAGCACTATTGCCTGTGGCCCAAAGCCCACATAATAAATCATATTGTTAGAATAGGCCAGAGTCTCCAGGCAAAAACGTCACTCCTGTTAAGACAGTCAGGAGCCGAAGGCCAAGGCCAGCCTCTCTCTGGGCAAGGTTAATTCTTCACTACTCAAGCTGCCTGGCTCAAGGTCCATGCCACTTCAGTTCGGTTTTAATTTTAGCTTAGAGTTTATTTCCAGCATAAACTTTCTAGAATCCTGCAGTGTTTCCCCTCAGAAAATTCCATTCTTGGATGCAATTAGATAAGGCTCTTAAACACAGGTTTGAATAAGTGTCATTGTCACAGGTAAAACACTAATTATTTTGTAACATCTCTCTTGGCTGCTTAGGGGACTTCTTGATTACTTCTTAGTAAGCAGGAGGCAGTCTGTGTAACTCCATTACATTTTCATTATTTATGAGTGTAAAACCCTTTTCATCCGTGAGAGCGAGGCTGACACCATAGCGTTTTCCTCATTTCATTCCACTGTTCGCAGCTAATGGGGGCATCAAGAGGTGAGGAGACTCATTCCAGGCCACCCAGGGAGCCCGAGCAACCAGCCTGACAGGACACCTGCTCTCAGGTCTCTGTCAGAGAACTTGGCAGGAGCCTCCAGCTTGACGGCTGAGTCTACTGCTGTCCGCTCAGGTTTTCAGATACCCTGCTTCTGCCATGAGCGTTCAGAGGAGGATTTAAAAAATCATCTAATGCACTCCTTTGATAACTCCCAACTGAGCACTTGTTATGTGACAGCTACCATTGCAGGTGTGGTGATTTGGGACTGAACCAGAGAGACGAAAGCGCTTCCTCCGGGAACTCACAGTGTATGTGGGCAGACAATTCTAATGAAGAAACAAGGTCACTGCCAACTGTGAGAGGGGTCATATGGTGATGTGCTAGGTGGACTGGGGGCAGTCAACTTAATTAGGTGAACAGCAAAAGCCTTCATGAGGAGCTCACCTTTGAGGGCAGCCCACTGTGCATGGGAAGGACTGGTGAGGAGGCCTGCCTGGGGCAGGCAGAAGGGCAGGCCTGATGCTGGAAAGGGTGTGGCCTGTGTGAAGACCAGAAAGGAGGCTGAACTGACTGACACTTTCAGAAAGTGCTGGGTGTTCTGTCAGCAACCACATGAGCTAGGAGAGTAGATCTTCCCCAATTGGGGTTCATATGAGATCACAGCCCCAGCCTACACCTTTATTGTAGCCTCTGAGTCCCAGTGCAGAGGAACACGTATAGATTCCTAATCCACAGAAACTAACATAAAAGTCTGTTGTTTTACGCCACTAAATTTATTATTAAGCCACTAAACCCGTTATACAGCAATAGGTCGTTGCTTTACATAGAAATCAATTTTGGCTTACCTTTAGTTTTACTGTCCATTAAATATTGACAGAAAACAAAATGTGAGCTCTTTGCTTTCCCCTACCCCACAACCATTTTTAATTTATCATTTTGTATCAATGTAACTCCACCAAGTCTGCATTATCTGTCCCTACTATGAGGTCCTATGACACTCTGTACTTCCCTTATCTTCCCAGGCATTAAAAATGTTTTGTAAATGTCTGCCTTTTAAAATCTCTATCACCACAAAGCTATAGCCTCCTTGAAGCCCAGATGTTTTACTCATTTTATATACCCAGCACCTAAGGCGGTGCATGACATGTTTTCTCGTTCTCAAAAGATACACGTTGGATGACTAAACAGGCAAAAACATGAATTAGTGAAGTAAAATTATCTTTTAACAAAACTATGGGTAGAGTGATACAAAATGAGTGTGACATAGTTGTCGAGCAGACTTGGGAAACTGAGATAACTTTTGAGCTCTTCCAAGTCCAAGTTGAGAGTGCTGTGGGGCAGGCTAGTTCACCTGGGGACACCCAGATGCCCCGTGGGTCAAAGGGAGTGATGAGAGGACCAAGTGCCCTGAGATTTGTGGTGAGGATTACAGGAGGCACTCCATGTGGTGTGGACTCCAGGCCTGGCACATGGTAGCTACTCAGTCAAAGGCAGTTTTATTATTAATACTAGAGGCCTGGTGCACAGATCTGTGCACTGCTGGGGTCCCTCAGCCTAGCTTGTGCGCTCCTGCAATCCAGGACCCCTGGGGGAATGTCAGAGAGCCAGTTTTGGCCCGATTCCCACAGGCCAGGCCAAAGGATCCTAAGGGTGCATGAATCCATGCACCAGGCCTCTAGTATGCATATAAGATCTTTGGTTAATCTCTTCCCACCCTCTCCTTCTTCCCTTTCCTCTGAGATTCATCAGTCTGTTCCATATTTCCATGCCTATGTGTTGAGCATCTGCCCCCTGGTCATTACTCATCATAGCTACTGGGTGAATGGTTGGATGGTCACTTAAGCTTCTATAGATATAGATTATTTTGTTGCCAGATGGGAGGGGGCTGGGTGAGAAAGGTGAAGGCATTAATAAGTAAAATCAGTACTTACAAAATGGTCACGGGGATGTAAAATACAGCATAGGGAATATAATCCATAATGTTGTAATAGTTATCTATGTTTTCATGTGGGTGGGTACTAGACATGGCGGTGGGGGAGATCATTTCATAAATTATAAATGTCTAATTACTAAGTTGGAGAATAAGTGGCAGTGGCCACGGGAAAGGGATCTAGCACCTCAGAACTTCCATAGTTTTCATTAGCACTAGAGAATAGTGTCCCCAGTATGTGGCTCACGTTGCTGGAGGAGGTTTGTCTTGTGAAACCCACATGGAATTACAAAGGAGCCCACTTCCTCTGGCTACATCGCCAGTGAGTCTAGGGGCACTCATGAGGACAGGCTTGAGCCCTGTGGTTTCAGGTTGTCCTTTGGACAGTGCAGGAACACATTAGGGTGCCAGAGCTCCCCAGTGTCAAACCCAGGGCGGAGTGTCCCCAGAGATGGCCCCATGTGGGCGGGCTCCCATCAGGCCACAGAAAGGCCTGTTGGAACCTGGCTGGGTTCTGAGTACAGTGCTCTGACTCAGTGAACGCAGCAGCTTGTGAAACTCGTTGGGGTCCTGGCAGCATCACGGGCTTCTCCAGGGTGGCACTCTGGCCCTTGCTGCTCTGGGGCACCGATGGGGCTTCGGTCCAGAGCTCGGGGCTGTGCTGTTTGGTGGCCATCCAGGACTCCCTGACTGGTTCCAATGAAGCTGGCACACATTACAGTTGTTGGAGAGTGCAAATCCGAAGAGGGGGAGCCCTTGCGTTCTTGGATCTTCCTACACACTGTTCTCTATTTACTGGAAATCTAATATTCCATCTCATTTTCCTTCTGCCCAGGCAAGTTTCAAGGCTGTAGGCCTTCACACACTGGCGTTTGGAGGAGGCAGTGTCAGCCAGGGACCAAGTATTTAGGAGTGTGTATGTGTTTAAAAAAGAAAAGAAAGGAAAAGGAAAGAAAAAAGAAAAGAAAAGAAAAGGAAAGGAAAGGAAAGGAAAGAAAATATACTGAGTGGGGGGCAGTTTCTATTAAGAAAGAAAATGCTGAATTATTTTTTATATCCACAGGCCTCATTTCTAGGCTAATAGTCAATTACACTTGTCTAAGTCAATGAAATCAGTCAATAATAAATGAAGGCCCTGATCGGATAGGTCAGTTGGTTAGAGTGTTGTCCCAATATGCCAACATTGCAGGTTCAATCCCCAGTCAGGGCACATTCAAGAATCAACCAACAAATAAGTGGAACAACACAATCAATGTCCCTCCCTCTAAAAGTCAATAAAAATAATAATAGATTAAAATAGGAATATATTACCTATTACAAAAAGAACCAAATTATTTTATAGTCACAATTGACTGTTGCAAGTGTCGGAGCCATGGCTGTGAGTTGTTAACTGAGTCCCCTGGCTCCAGAGCGTGAGTGCTGGCCAGTGAGTGAGACAGAATGTAGACAGAGAAACTGCTAGGGAGGAGGCTTCCTGGAGGGGCTGGCTTCCTATGCTGAAGCCCAAGCCAGATGTAGTGTTTAGTGGCACAAACATAAGAGTGGGGTGTTGGGGAGGAGATAAGGGGAAAATTCCAGCCACAAAAGATTGCACATTCAAAGCTATGGAGGCCAGCGAGAGCCTGGTACAGTTCCCAGAAAAATGCCCCATGGAGGGGTATGAGTCAGGAGGCAGAGGCCACACCCACATTATAATAGTTTATGCCCCAACACCTATCAGACAGGAAGTGGGGGCACTGTAGTGTCTTTCAACCATTACCTGGGAGCTGGTATATTGGGAAATGCTTGAGTAATGCTAAAACTTCATTCATTCATCACTCATTTCGGTCTCATTTTTATACACCCGTCATATGGTTTACACGTGAGGTCCTGGTTCCGAAACTTCAGCAGGAGTTAGAATCATGGAGAGGTTGATCCAGTGGGTCTGCAGTGGGGCCTGAAATGTGCATCTCTCACAAGTTCAAGGTGATGCCGGGGTCAGGATCCATCCTTGGAGGACCTCTCCAGCAGGTGAAGGAGTTCTAAGAACTGTTGGTGGTCCCCAGGGACTCACTCCTTGGAGACTTTGTCCCCTCAAAGACTTTCTCTTTGCTGACAGGGCTTTCATTTCTGTACAGTGAACCTCCAAACAGCGACTACAATGCAGACTGGGTCCGTGGGTGCAGGGATCAGGAGCTAAGCATATGCCTACCTAGGCACATGTGATCATTGGTGCTCAGTGGCATTTGCTTGGCATGTAAAGTATAGGCACCAAAGCAAACCATTTTATGTCCTTTTTGAAAGCCAGAGATATGGGCCTTACTGCTTCTTCGTAAGGCCAGACCAGCAGAAGTATGGTCTCGTTTGACTGGGTCCTTTGTGGGCCAGAGATAAAATACAGAATCCAAGTTTTCCTGGTCACTGAAATCCTTCTCACAGGGAGCCACCGTGGTCACATCAATTGATTAATTGATTGATTGAATGAATATATTTTTATTGGTTTTACAGAGGAAAGAGAGAGAGAGAGAGAAATCAATGATGAGAGAGAATTATTGATTAGCTGCCTCTTGCACTCCACACACTGGGAATCGAACCCACAACCTGGGAATGTGCCCTGACCAGGAGTCAAACCATGACCTCCTGGTTCACAGATCGACTGGTTCACAGACCAACACTCAACTGCTGAGCTATGCTGGCCGGGCCACCCTGGTCGCTTTTAGATCAATGACTGGGACCCACCAAGCGTGGGAGGAGAGAACATTGGATACAAGGCAGCTAAGTTGCTGGACCAAAGGAAGCTTGGGGTTCCTGTACCAGCAGAGGCAGAGTTGCCCGAATCCTCTCCCGGCCACAAACAGGACCAGAGCCCGGGGCCATGACAGTGTGCCCAGAGTGGACAGGATGTATCTGTAAAAATCTGCTTCCTTCCACTGGCTTCAGGCTTTCAAAGCGCCTGGCCACTGCGCACAGAGAGGGAGAAATAAATGCTTTGCAAGGAAACGGGGAAATGTGGTGACGATCCTGGAATTAATAATTCTTTTCACATGAAAGAGCTATTCTCTATGATCTTTATGTACTATCTTACCTAGAGTTTGGAGTTTGAAGAAAGGGAGAAGGTGAGCTGGTTTCTTCATTGGATCCCAAGCCAATGGCCCATGTGTGAGTGCGAAGGTAGGATCGTTGGAGCTGCTCAAAGAACATGGGCCAGGAGACCTTTCAGAACCCCTGAAAGCTTTTCCATATGCAAAGGAAACCAGGAAATTGGAGCCTTCGCTTTGTCTTTGCCATCAAAGCCAGGGAGGAGAGATATTAAGCAGATACTGACCCGTCCTTCTGTGGCTACCCTTAGGATTTATTGACCTGGAAAGCAAGCAAGGCCTGCAGGAAGGCCCGGGGTGGCTTATTTAGTGCTTGAGGAGTGGGAAAATTCAGCTTCACAGGCTGACTGAAAGCAATGGGCTGAATAGAGAGTAAGGAGCACCCTTAGCCATCATTGATTGATTGACATGCATTACGCCCTGAAACTGGGAAGCTAATTCTAAGTTGCAGTGTTCATAATAATGGGTCAGGGCTTATGCATTTGAATGCTCGCTATGTGCTAGGTGGCAGCTAAGGTCTTTACCTGCATATATTGTTTCATTTACGTGGATGAGAAACCAGAGCCTGAAGGAGTGAAGCATATCACCCAAGGTCACCAGCAAGAAAGAGGCAGAGCCAGGATTTGAAACCATTGAATCTGTTTGGTCCAGAGCTTGTGTTTTTTTGTTGTTGTTGTTGTTTGTTTGTTTGTTTGTTTTTTACCATGACCACTATCATCTGGTAATTACTCCCTTACTAAGCCATCTCTAACCCTACGTTTTCTCCGTTTCCTAAAATGAGCTAAAACACTCAGATTCTGCAAATGTTCCATGTACAGTTGACCCTTGGATAATGTGCTAGAAGTGCAGTTTTTTTTTTTTCAGTGAATACAGTCATCCCAGCTGGCGTTGTTCAGTGGTTGCGAATTGACCTATGAACCAGGAGGTCATGGTTCTATTCCTGGTCAGGGCACATGCCAGGTTATGGCTTAACCCCCAGTAGGGGGTGTACGGGCGCAGCCAGTCAATGATTCTTTCATCATTGATGTTCTTATCTCTCTCTCCTTCTCTCTTCCTCTCTGAAATCAAGAAAATAAGCATGGATGTCGAGAGAACGAACTGTGCCCTTCTGTTCGGTTAATGTCCAGCTACTGGAACATCGGCCTTGGGCCCTAAGTGGACCTGGCATTTTTGTTCCTAAATGTTTCCATAACCACATGTTTTGAAACTTGGTATTCTACTCCTTTGTCTTCCAATCTGTGCCTCTTGATCCCCAGTGTGTGTTCCTTTGAGTCTAATATAAGATTGTTTTCTTCTGAATTTAAACTCTGAGCAGTCCCTCCCTGCGCACACCTCCCCTCCCCCTACAACATCATATCCATATGAAACTAGCCATTCTGCCGTTCCTCCCCCAGGCAGAGGGGGAACACACCTCCTTGTCCTCATTTGTACTTGCCTAAAAGAGGTCTGCGGAGACAGGATCAATCTGGGCTTTGTTCTTCTTCCCTCTAGACCAGTGGTTCTCAACCTTTCTAATGCCGCGGCTCTTTAATACAGTCCCTCGTGTTGTGGTGACCCCCAACCATAAAGTCGTTTTCGTTGCTACTTCATAACTGTAATTTTGCTCCTGTTATGAATCGTAACATAAATATCTGTGTTTTCAGATGGTCTGAAGCAACCCTGCTAGCGCCTCTCAGCGTGTGGGTTGCGACTCACAGGTTGAGAACCGCTGCTGTAGCACCTATAGACCACTGGAAAACACAGACATTTACATTACAATTCGTAACAGTAGCAAAATTACGGTGATGAAGTAGCAACAAAAATGATTTTATGGATGGGGGTCACCACAACACGAGGAACCGTATTAAAGGGCCGAGGCATCAGAAAGGTTGAGAACCACTGCTCTAGACAGCAGTGGAAGGAAACTGAAAGCACCTGACACCTGTCCAAGTCAATAATATTTATGCTTATAAACCAAGTTCGCCATAGAGGGCCGATCAGTTGTGTGTGGACTCACCCATGATGAGAACAGTTTGATCTCTGGCTCGTGAGCCCAGTTGTATTTTGAGGCAATGATGAAATATTTCTAACATATGGATTCCTCGGTGAACGTGAAATTTATCCCTTTTTGACTTACGGACCACGAGACAATTTCGTACACAAAGTGCACATGTACTTGACAGTCCTAGTTAAGAAAGGTGGTTGTGTTCCTTCCAGAGCATCTGTCTCCTTGGAAGTGAGTACATTAACTATATTTTATTTGAATTGAGGACATTGTTTCATTTGAGCTAACAGTGCCCTTGAGCTGAGGGGGCATTGAAACTGCTGCCTTTTAGTGGATTAAGGAAGTGGAATGAACAGGTTGTATCACCCATTTTCTCCAGGTGACTCAGACTATGAGATATAAGTAAGCATTGGGTTGATGCTCAAGCCTGCAGTGTCCCAGCTCCCAAAGCGTACCTTCCAGGTGGTATTATTGGCTCTGACCAATATAATAACCTATGTAGATCTGGTACCGGGTGCCACAAGACCATGGACCCAAAGCTTATGCCATAGGTGGAACTAAATAATGCAGTCCGTGGTGTGGCTCTCCTGGGGACAACCCCACACATTTACAGGAAAAAACGGCTACCCTAGGAAGGGGATGCTATGTTTCCTGCACTCTTCTTGGTCCATATTTTATTAGGAAAGATCTGGAGCCTTTCTGCTTGAAAGCTTCTAGGCATAATTAGGCATGATTGACTTTGTCCAGTATTTCACATTCTTTCAACCAGTTGTACCTCTATTCCTTTATCCTGTCAAAGAATGTATGCACATCTTTCTCTTTCATTTACTGGCCCTGTGGTTGGGTCACTCCCTGAGCTTTTGTTGTTTGTGAAATGGGGTGAGTGAGCACTATGCTTTGGGTGGTTGTTAGAACCCAGTGAGACAGTCTAACCCTGGGGACATTGTGTGTGTGTCGATTGGCTCAGCCAGCATTGCTCACCTCTCCTGCCTTTCTTCCTCTCAGATAAAGTCTGAATCCTCATCCCCACAAGCCTGTACTACACCATAGACCCCTTCATTGATTTGGTTGTCAACCAACCTACCTAGCTTCTCCTTGTGGTCATTGAGGGGGATTTACATCCTCTGTCCCTGTTTATCCTTTTCTCAGCTCATTTGCCATCTTCTCAACTAGAGGGAGGAAATGTCACCAAGTGGAGGACTGTGTCACGGTTACATGTCACATCTCCTGACATGACCTTCCTTGCGTTGGAGGCTCCTGATTCCGTGCAAGAGAGGTTCATCATGATTAGAATAAATGTTTCCTTTATAGAATTCTGTTTTTAACAGTAGGCATTGCAACCCAACATGCAACATCCCACTGTCGCCGGGACCTGCCAGTTGGAATTACCTTACTGACTGTGTGGCGTTCTCACTTGTCACTGTGTCCTTGGACCCTCATGCCGATTCTTTCAGACTTGATAACTTGTGCCAAACCTCTGAGCATGGCTCTGATTCACGTGCTCCAGAGACTTACCTGGAGCAGAGGCAACTGACCAAGTCCACTGCTGGGAGTGAGATGTAATTTGGTTGTAGACTGAGTGTTTTGGGGTTTTTTGTGGGTTTTGTTTTTTTTTTTTGAAGTAAAATAAAAATGTGATACTGACTCAGGCTCGGGTGTTTTCCCCCTCTCTTCTGTGTTCTGGTCTTTAAAGCAGAAATCAAGGGCAGCTCTCTATGTTTTGGAATTGTTTTCTTCAATGGGACTCTTTTTCATCTTCTGGGATAGGAGGCCCCTTTTCTGGTAGAAGCTGTGTGATAGCTGAGGTTTGATGCTCCATGGATGAGGTGTACTTTCAGTTCTTTGGTGTGCTGAGTTTTGGTGCAATGGCTAAACGTGAGGGTTTACTGTTTAGCCACTTGGGTTCCAATCTTGGCTTCACTGTTACTGTGTGCGATTGGGAAAATGACAAACTTTTCAGGCCTCAAACTCCTGAAATCTAAAATGCATAGCAAAGTAACATGCACATCATGATATTCTTGTAACTGTTACATGAGATACTACATTGAAAGGACTTAGCACAAAGTCTCTGATAGAGTCAAAATTCAACAGATGTTTGTAATTTAAAAAAAAAAAGCTGTCTATTCACTTGCCAATGCAGTGATAGGGAATCACATAAAACAAAACAAACAAAACCCCTATTCAGTGTGTGATTCAGCATCTGTAAGATTTTGCAGAGATTTTTAAAATATCAGTGAGAGGTCTGTGCTGATTCTAGAAATGTAATTAACAGTCATTTTGGCACCGAGGTGGAGAAAGTTCGTCTTTCCATAGACTGCTCCCTGGAGGACTGGACCTCTATGAAGGGTGTACGTTTTTGCTTTTCCAGTGTTGTGAAATGAGCCCAGCTTATTGGAAAGGTCTTGCCTCATAACCCTGGATAAGCCAAGGACACATATGAAGCCAGCAGAGGACACTGTCACGGACAATGTCTCTTGAATGTGAAGTCACTCACTCCCAGAGCCTCTGACCTGCACAAGTAGGTCACACCAGAGCTCCTGGTTTTCATGTTAGTTTCTTTTCTTTTACTTTACATTTAAAAAATAGTTTATTTTTCAATTACAGCTTACATTCAATATTACTTTGTATTGGTTTCAGGTGTACAGTAGGGTGGTTAGATAGTCATCTACTTTCTAAGTGATCCCCAGTAGTTCCAGTACCCACCTGGCACCACACATGGTTATTAGAATACTAGAGGCCCTGTGCATGAAATTTATGCACAGAGGGGCAGGGGATGTACCTTAGCCCAGCCTGCACCCTCTCCAGTATGGGAACCCTTGAGGGATGTCCACTGCCTGTTAAGGCAGTCAGACATCCTTTTCACAATCCAGGACTACTGGCTCCAAACTGCTTCACCTGTCTGCCTCCCTGATTGCCCCTAACTACTTCTGCCTGCCAGCGTGATCATCCACTAACCGCTACCCTGCCAGCCTAATTGGTATCTAACTGCTCCCCTACCAGCCTGTTTGCCCCCAACTTCCCTCCTCTGCCAGCCTGGTCACCCTTAACTTCCCTCCCTTGCAGACCTGATTGTCCCCAACTGCCCTCCCTTGCGGGCCTGGTCCCTCCTAACTGCCCTCCCCTGCTGGTCTGATTGCCCACAACTGTCCTCCCTTGCAGGGCCTGGAACCTTCCAAAGGCCCTCCCCTGCTGGCCATCTTGTGGTGGCCATCTTGTGTCCACATGGAGGTAGGATCTTTGACCACATGGGACAGCCCTCTTGTGTGTTGGAGTGATGGTCAATCTGCTTATTACCCTTTTATTAGATAGGATAGAGGCCTGGTGCATGGATGGGGGCCAGCTGATTTGCCCTGAAGAGTGTCCCAGATCAGGGTGAGGGTTCCCTTGGGGCTAGGGGTGGCCTGGGTGAGGGGCCTGTGGAGGTTTGCAGACTGGCCATGCCCCCCAGTGACCCAAGTGGAGGCCCTGGGATCTGGGATTAATTTATGTCTACAATTGAAACTTTGTAGTCTGGAGCAGAGCCAAGCCTTCTGCTTGCTCCATGGTGGCAGCTATTTCTATTTTAAATTTAGTAGCCTAGAGTGGAGGCCTAGGTCGGCAATGGCAGGCAGAAAGCTTGGCTTCCTACATTGCCAGGGAAACCCAAGCCTCTGTTCTCTCCAGCTTAGTGGCTGCCGCCATTTCTGTATCTTTTATAATTAAAACTTTGCAGCATTGAATGGAGGCCTAGGCCAGCAATGGCAGGTGGAAAGCTTGGCTTCCTCTGTTGCTGGGGAAACCCAAGCCTTCCTCCTGCTCTCAGTGGCCCTAAGCCATCTTGGTTGGGGTTTATTTGCATAATCTGCTCCTGATTGGCTGGTGGGTGTGGCTGTGGCTTGTGGGTGTGGCGAAAGTACAGTCAAATTTGCATATTACTCTTTTATTAGATAGGACTATTGACTATATTCCCTGTGCTGTACTTTACACCCCCATGACTATTTTGTAACTACCTCTTATTCTCTTCACCTTTTACATCCAGCCTCCCAACTCCCCTGCCCTTTGGCATCCGTCAATCTGTTCTCTGTGTCTATGAGTCTGTTTCTGTTGCGTTTGTTCATTTTTTTCTTTAGATTTCACATATAAGAGAAATCATATGGCATTTGTCTTTCCTTGGCTGACTTATTGCACTTAGCGTTAATACCTTTACATTTGTTTTCTTTCACTGTCATCTATTGGTTGCTGATCTTCAGGACACTAGAGTATATCCTGATCAGTTGGGTGGCACATAGAGTGTGTGTTTGCTACTGACTCCCCTACTCCCTGTTCTTAAGTTTCCCTGGAAGGTTTCTGTAATCTAACCTACAGGATCTTGAGTATGAGAGTGGAGGAAAGAACCGGAGTTTTCTGACTACACTGTTTTGGTCTGTCCTTTTTGAAGTATTTACCCAGGAAACATGAAGGTTTAGAGCGATTTCTATCTGATGCCAAATTCCTGAGTTGGAACAAGAAAAAGGTCCTGGCAGTCCTATGGATTTTTGCATGTTCCTAAACATTCGATACTCCCTTGAATATTATATAGTTCTAATTTTTAACCCAACATGGGCTACCAGAGAATCTTACTCATAGAATTGGTCCTAAACTATTTCTTGCAAGAAAGGGGGAGTACAATTTTCAACTAGATTGGTATATTAATTAGGATTCTCCAGAGAAACAGAACCAATAGGACCTATAAAAAGATTTATTATAGGGAATTGGCTTCTGTGATTATGAAGATGGATAAGTCCCAAGATGTGCAGGTTGAGTTGGCAAGGTAAGGAAGGGCCAGGAGAGCCAATGGTACAATTCTAGTTCAAAGGCAGGAGGTTTGCAAGACCCTAAAAAGGCAGATGTATCTGTTCAAGTTCAAAGGCAGGAAAACAACCAATGCCCCCATAGGAAGGCAGTCGGGAAGAATTCTCTTTTACACAAGGAGGGTCTGACTCTTTGTTCAGATTGGATAGTCCAACCACATTGGAAAGGACCATCTACTTTACCCAGTCTACTGATTTAGCTGTAAATCTCACCCCAAAACACCATCACAGTAACATCCAGAATAATGTTTCTCCAAATACATGGGTACCCCATCGCCCAGACAAGTTGACACATGAAATGAAGCATCCAAATATGGATTTTCACTTTGATTCAATTCTCTAAGTCATCCAACAGCTGTTCTATTAATTTGCTAGCTCTCCTTTCTCAGATTTCCTGACTGGCATGGTACATACAATGGTAAAGAGCCTTCAGCTCAGGAAGCAGTTACCAAGTTCCTACTAAATGTGGTCTCTGCTTAGACTCTGGGGACACAGATGGACTAGGTGTGATTTCTGCCTGAAGTTAAAGACTTCCTCCATACCAGACATCAGCTGCCAACCTAGTTTTAGAAGTTCATTTTCTTTAAGCTAATCGACCTTGAGTGTGTCAACATTTGGAAGGTTTCTTTCAAAATTGCCTTTCTTGAGTTTAACCAGTATCAGTGGGTTGGTTCTACTGGTTCTAGTTCTTTTATTTTATCCTTGCAACATGAACGAGCTGTTTTTACTCCTTCTGGTTTTTTACTCTTATGTAGAATTTTGCTGACAGTCACTATACAGTGAGAGGGGAAATGCCATCCAAGGAAAACCCTGTGCTCCTCCAAAGCCTTTCAAATGCAATCATGCTTCTGATGAGCTTTGGAAGCAGCGATCCGATTTTGACCCAGGTCTCAAGGTTTCCTCTGGCTCTCCTGTGCAGTGGACTTTGCTGGCGATATCCATTGGCTTTGCTCTGTAGTGTGCATTTTTATCATCTTTGTGTTTTTGTTTTCTTTTCATGAGCCAAGAACACCTGATTTTATAAGCACCAAGGTCTTTTTACCTCCAATTGCCAGTCCTTGGCCAGCATGTCCCAACAACTTCGCTGCAGTTGCCCCATCCCTATCTTGTGCCCCTCAACCTCTCAGCATCTCTCTGTCGAGGTGAGGGTGTGGAACAGCAAGGAGTAAAGAAAAGTGGATGCGCAGGTTAGCATCTGCTTCCTGTTGGGGTGGTGAGCAGAGTGCAGAGGGTAAGTGCCAGATTGCAGAGCCTCT
The DNA here is from genome assembly GCA_027563665.1 of Antrozous pallidus. Taxonomy (NCBI): domain Eukaryota; kingdom Metazoa; phylum Chordata; class Mammalia; order Chiroptera; family Vespertilionidae; genus Antrozous; species Antrozous pallidus. The sequence continues at coordinate 80,789,860 of CM050521.1, forward strand.
GGATGGTTTAGAAGAGGATGTAGTGATGAGAACAACAGCTGGCCTGCTGGTCTGGGAACCACAGAAGGAGTATGTTTGTCGCTTTCCTCATCACTGTTGTATGTGCTTTCAGACTTTATATACCGCGTGTTCCTGTGAAATTTGGAAGAATCTGTGCAAACGGATCTAGGATGGAAAGGTTTAGTGTTGTCATATGGAGACCCTGGAAAGGGGTTGCCTGAGGGAGCCAAAGGTGCTGGCCTCCCACTCTAAAGCCATTCTTTCTCATCCAGGTCAGATTTTTATTTTATTTAAAAAATTTATAACTGGCAGTGAGAAGTGAATGCAGATTGAATAGTCAGACAAGAGTGAAGATTTAGAAGTAGCATAACTAACGTTAATCTTAGGATCGTGAGGTGATCGTAAAACTCCAGGTTAAGGGGTAGGAGACCCAGGAACCTCTGGAAGGATGAAGATTGCTTCTGTTCTTAAAATGTTTTCAAGGGACAAAGTCCTTCTGGTTCTGTGGTTTCCTTTTAATAGCTAAGCCAGGCAGGGAGGCTGGATGCTGGGATTTCCATAAGGAAGATTGATGCTTAAATTAGTTTTCAGTGACATGGGTCTGTTAACAACTCCTTGGAAAAATTACTGAGGGAGAGACAACTTTCTATTTTTTTATTATTAATCTTTTATGGAATCTCCTGCTGTTTCATAGAATTTCAAATGGGAAACCAGAGACTCAGTAGCATCCTCTTTCGGCCCTAGGTTACTAGGGGAGGTCTTGTCCTGGTGAGTTCCAGGTACCTAAGGTTTTAGTTACCCATGGTCCTGAATCAACTCCTTTTGTTCAAATGTAATTTGTCCCCCAGTTACCTTTGCCTGGATATGGTTTGTCTGCTCAATCAATCAGGTGGATTTCGCTGTTGGTTGATCCAACTGGGTTGTCAAGACTTTGTTGATTGGCTGGCGCCTGAATCTTCCAATCATTGGAGGCAGCTGGGTGGTCTGCTGAAAATTCATCTCTTTAGGGGATGATGAGGTGAGGTCAATCTGCATTCAGGGCTTTGGTTTGGAGCTCAGCTGGCACTGGGTCATGTTATAAAGGTTTCCTTGGGAATTTATGTGTAGTTCCCAGGCTAAGCCCTCTTCTAGCCCTCTTAAGAGAAGACAATTGAAGGCAAAATTATGGCCTCTGGGGAATGCTGTTAATTCTGAAATGAACTTAAAAGAAAAATATCGTGTATTATCCACATGGTTGCTAAAGAATGGGTATGACTATTTTTAAATAGAATTTATAGAAACGTTCATATACATTTTTACATTGAAACACTTGGGCAAGTTTACAAGAGTTATAAAATTCTTTCTTTTAGCAAATAAACATTCCATCTCAGTATGCTTCTAAAATGTATTTCCCACATATCGTGATACTGCAAGAGAGTTAGGAAACAGAGACAGTGAAAAAAGTAAAAACACCTCCAACAGTATGCCTGGTTTTTATTATTTTCAGGCATATGTATGTATGTATACACATATACATTTATTTTACAATAGCCACATCATGTTGTACATAGCACTATAAGCTGTTTTTTCCTTACCTAGTAATATATCATCCACATCCTCATAGACCAGTAAATATTATTCTACAGTGTTACTGTAAATGCTTGTATTGTGTTTTATTTAATCTTCTTTTCATTTAATAAATACCTATATAGAATATATCATGTTCCAGGCAAACATCTTTATAGGGATTAACTCATCTCCCATAACCATAGATATAACATAGTTCATTTACCACCATTCCACCAATGTTGGGCATGTAAGGTGTTTTTGTGATGATTTTAATTATCCTTGTAATGAACATATTTCTCTTTTTTAAAATTTAATCTTTATTGTTCAGTTTATTAATTACATTGTTCCCCCCTTTTTCCCCCTATAGCTCCCCTCCACCTGGTACCTATCCCATCCTCCGCCCTCACGCCCCCCTACTTTCTTCTCCCATAGGTGCATGATTTTTGTCCAGTCTCTTGCTGCACCTCCCACACCCCTTTCCTCCCCAAGAATTGTCAGTCCATTCCCTCTCTATGCCCATGATTCTATTATATTCACCAGTTTATCCTGTTCATCAGGTTTTTAATTCACTTGATTTTTATATTCATTTGTTGATAGATGTGTATTTGTTGTTCATAATTTTTATTTTTACCTTTTTTTCTTTCTCTTCTTAAAGAATATATTTCAGTATTTCATTTAATATTGGTTTGGCGATGAAGAACTCCTTTAGCTTTTTCTTATCTGTGAGGCACTTTATCTGACTTTCAATTCTGAATGATAGCTTTGCTGGGTAGAGTAATCTTGGTTGTAGATTCTTGCTATTCATCACTTTGAATATTTCTTGCTACTCCTGTCTGGCCTGCATAGTTTCTGTTGAGAAATCTGTTGACAATCGTATGGGTGTCCCTTATAGGTAACTAACTTTTTTTCTCTTGCTGCATTTAATATTCTCTTTTTGTCTTTTATTCTTGGCATTTTAATTATGATGTGTCTTGGTGTGGTCCTCTTTGGATTCCTATAGTTTGGAGTTGGGTGTGCTTCTTGGACTTTTAAGTCAATTTCTTTCACCAGATGGGGGAAGTTTTCAGTCACTATTTCTTCAAATAGGTTTTCATTATATTTGCTCTCTCTCTTTTTCTGGCACCCCTGTAATTCGTGGATGTTGGTATGCTTGAGGTTGTCCCAGAGGCCTCTTACACTATCTTCAATTTTTTGGATTCTTTTGGCTTCTTGCTTTTCTGGCTGAGTGGATTTTGCCTCTGTATTTCAAATCTTTGACTTGGTTCTTGCGGTCCTCTAAATTGCTTTTAGGTCTTTGTATAATATTTTTTATTTCAGTCAGTATATGCTTAATTTCTAGTTGGTCCTTTTTCATATCCTCATAGGTCTCATTCATTTCCTCATAGGTCTTATTCATTTCCTTGTAGGTCTCAGCCTTTTCTAGGAGCCTCTTGAAAAACTTTATAATCGTGGTTTTGAACTCTATGTCCAGTCATTTTTTTGTTCCTTCATTTCTTTCACATCTGATTTCTTTCCATGTCTCTGCATGGTGGCTGCTTTCCTGAATTGGTCGATTAGCTTTGTGTGGTAGATGTCCTCTAAGGGACAATGGCTTAGCCTCCCCAGTTACCTGAGGTGGATACTCTTGCTGCAGCCCTTTATGGATTGCACAGTCTTGTTGAAGTTAAGTCTAGATTTTTGTTAGCACTAGAAGGGTTTGACCTCCAGGCCAATTGGCTGTGAGGGTCAGCCGTGCTCAGGTTGGATGGACATAGTCCGGGCTGAGCAGGCAGCATCAGCTCTGCCCTATGTGGCACCTGGGTCTCTGTGCCGGGTGGTAATGGCTGCATGCACTTCTGAGAGAAAGCTGCTGCCAAGCTCTACCCACTGCTGGACACTTCAGCCTCTCCCCAAATGAGTCTGCACACCAGAAGTCTCACCTACGGTTGTAAATCAATGCAGTCCAGTGGTTTCCCAAATGAGAGAACAAGTAATGAGTCCTCTCTGCGCACTCGTGCAACTCTGCTGTTTCCAAGTTCACACACACTCTCCATAAGCTCACCCTCTCCATAAGCTCACAGACCTTTGTAGTGCCCGAGTTTCAGCGTACTTCCCTACTGTCCAGTTTCACCCGGTATGAGTGTGGGTTCCCTAGACCTCACCCGGAACTTGGGAATCAGTGCACTGGGGCGCCTTTGTCTTTGCAGCTGCCTGCCCTCTCTGCTCGGCGCACGGCTCCAAACCTCTGACTCTGCGCATATCTTCAATGCTGCCCTCCGCTGCTCCTCTGAGTCACAGTGTCCTATCTTTACTTTTATTTGTGGAATTTTCACTCAGTCAGCTTTCCAGTGATTCTGGATGATGTTTGTTCTGTCATTAAGTTGTAGTTTTGAAATTGCTGTGTGGGGTAGCAAGATAGGTGTTTACCTATGCCGCCATCTTGGTCCCACTCCCTGCAATGAACATATTCAATAGTTGTGATTATCTTCTTTTAGCTAAATGTTCAAAAGTGGTATTTCTAGGTCAAATGGCATGCAAATTGTAAGGCCTTTGTTATATATAGATATTGCCACCAGGAAGGCCAAGCCAATTTTATATTTTAGCCAGTAATAGAAGAGCAACACCCTTGCTAACATTATTTTCATCAAAATAAACAATAAAAATCTAGAGAACTTAAAAGCAAAGCAAAATGGTAGGTAAAAAGTAGCTTCTCATTTTTAATGACATTCATCTTTTTCTTACTGATTTTGAGGAGTTCTTTTGAAATAAAGATATTACCCTTTGGTAGTTTGTTATGGTTTCCCTGGAGTCATTTGTTCTATGACTCTGATTTTGGGTAGTCAATGCATCTTTTTATTTTGTGGCTTATGAATTCTCCCTTTGCATTTATGCTTATATGTGTTTTATTTGCTCCTTGATTATGTAGAAATATATATACATTTCACTCAAGAGCTTTTATGGTTTCATTTATTTCATTTTGAATCTCTAATCCATCTGGAATGTATTTTGGTCAGCACACATTTTTTAAAAACCATCCAGAATGCTTTCCATCCATAGGAGCAACAGCCGTCCATATGGGTTTAGAGCAAGTTACTCAGTGAAATATGACACCTTGGGCTTAATAGTCACAGTTTTAAAAAATTAATATTTTCTAACTTCTTACCACATGTCAGGTAAGGTGCTAAGAGCTTTGCCTGTATTTATTCATGAGCTTCCAGCAAGAAGCTCAATTTAAAGTGTCCTGTGGTTATGGTAACCAGTCATCTTCCCCAAGTGGTCCCCAGACGTTGCCTGGTAAGGGCCCACCCACAATCCCAGGTTCACCTGTGGGTTCCCTCCTCCCATCTACGTCTACCCTGCCACTAGGAAGCAGTCTGGGCCCTATCCCTGTCCCTCCCTTTCCTGCTCGATTCCTCCTCTAATGCAGCCGTTCCCATGGATGAGTGTCGGTGCATCTTCCCTGACTGACAGCATTTATTGACACAATTGGCATTTTTATTGCCTTTCTGTTTTCAATTTCGTGGAGATGAGTCCTGCGTAATAGGCCTGGGTTTCCATTTTTAGGCAGCTGTCTTCATGTGGCCATGTGTTTCATCCCCTTCCTCTAATAAACTCCACAAGCGGCCCCATCTGCACATGCTTTTCTGGGATCTCTGTAGTTCACCTCCATCCGTGGGCCCCAGACCCCAGGGAGTCACCTCTCAGCCCGCATTGCTGCCTGTGTGGCCAGCCAAGGGCCGACATGGCTTGCTGTTGGCTCCCATGCCCAGCAATGACCATTCAAGGGTTCTCATCATCTCTTGTGTATTTGTTTTTAAACCAGATTCGCCAAGTGAGTTGTTAATTTATGAAGCCTTGCTCATATGAGCACTTAGGGTTTTCTGCACTTGTTTTGCTTTACTTACTATTAGAAACTCAATGCTCAGTGGTTGAGCATCAACCTTTGGACCTGGAAGCCCTGGTTTAATTCCCAATCGGGGCACATGGTCGAGTTGGGGGCTCAATCCCCAGTGTGGGGCATGTAGGAGGCAGCCGATCAATGATTCTCTCTCATCATTGATGTTTCTCTCTCTCTCCCTCTCCCTTCCTCTCTGAAATCAATCAAAAATATATTTAAAAAAACTCAAAAAAACAAAAATCTGAATCCATGAATTAATTCACTGGGAAGCATTTCTCAAGTGCCAAAGAACTGTGCTGGGCTGAGGATACTTTTGCAAAAAAAAAAAAAAAAAAAAAAGGCAGGGTGTCTGTCCTCACTGAGTTTAAATGTAGTGAGGAGGAAAATAGTAGATCACTACACAGGTGAAAATCACTGCAAATTGTGATAAGTGCAAAGTCTGACCTGGAGAAGTGAGAGGAGTTGTAAGAAGCTATAATGTAACCTGCCAGGGTCTTGGACCCAGGGAAAGTGTCCTGAGAAAGGGAGCCTGAAGCAGACATCTGAGTAGATGTGGACACGAATCAGGAGAGGTCAGTGCAGGGGAACTCAGGGCAAAGGCCCTGAGGCAGAGAGGAACTTAAAGGAGACAAGATGCAGAGACTGGGTCACTGAGATGAGGCTTGAGAGGTGGGTCCAGGCCCGGCTGCATAGGTCACAGTAATGATCTGGGTCATCACACTGGCACACTAAAAAGAGTAGTAAGGAGTCTAGAAAGTGTGAGGTGGGAAATATTGTCATTCACTATGTGTTTTTTAAAGTATTCCAATTATGCATTAGCATCTACACTAATAAAAGAGTAAGATGAAAATTGAACATACCTTTATGACACTCACCAGACAATCAGGAGTGAATATGCAAATTAACCCAGCAAAGATGATGGGTTAATTTGCATATGTAGGACCCAAGGCCGGGGGCATTCCACATGCATCCCGTCCCCCAGCTGCTCTGGGCCTCTGGGCAGCATGGGAAGGCGTAAAGGCAGGGCCAGCAACCAGGGGAAGGCCCATTCTTGCATGAATCTTCATGCATCGGGCCTCTAGTTAAGCAAATAACCCTTAATTTTGAACCAATAAATGATCCAATCTCTCAAAAGTATATTAAGTGGTTACTATATAAATGGCTTTATACTGGGTGCTTCAGGGTCACAGATATGACACAGGTAGAAAGAAGCCTTGCCCTTCAGATGCTTGTGTTCTAACAGGGACAACAAATGTGCACAAGTCACTTTAACACAAGTAAGAGCAGCATAGATACACAAGCACAGATATCCCCAAATAGGATGATTGTCTTAGCAGAAAGGAGACTAATCTTTTCAGAAAATGGCTATGACATTACTTTTTTTAAAGTTATATTTAGGTAGAATTCATACACATACTATTCACCCATTTAAAATGTGCAACTCAATGGCTTTCTTTATCTTCACTGATAAGTGCAACCATCTGTGCAGACCAAGTAGCTCAGTTGCTTAGAATTTCATCCAGATATGATAAGGTTGCAGGATTGATCACTGGTAAGGACCCATCCAAGAATCAACCAGTGAATGTATAAATAAGTGGCACAAGAAAAATCAATGTTTGTTTCTCTCCCTCTCTTCTGCTCTCTCTCTGTCTCTAGAAAAAGGAATAAAAACAAAACCAAACAAAAAGAAACCCCTTATGTTTTAGTTACATCCTTCCTATGCTTTTCTTCCACCTCAGACCTACAAAACCACTAATATACTTTTGATCTAATCAATTTCCTGATTCTGACATTTGTCTGAATGGAATCACATATCAAGTGATTTTGGTGACTGGGTTTTTTTGCTTAGCATATTATAAGGTTCATCCATGTTGTAGCATGCATTAGTATCTCAGTCTTTCTTCATAGTTAAACTAGAGGCCTGTTGCAAGAAGAGATTTGTGCAATAGGCCTGCCTTCCACTGGCTGCCGGCACTGGTTTTCCTCTGGCACCCAGGACCCAGGCCTTCACTCTGCGCCTCCTTCAATCTTCACTCTGGGCAGAGTGCTGCTCCTGTAGCTCCCTCCACTCCCATTCTCCCCCTCATGGCAGGCTTCCTGCCCTGCCTGGCCACTTCATGCTGCCCAGAGGCCTGGAGTGGCTGGGGGGTGGGGCACTGTCATCTTAATTTGCATACTCACTACTGATTGCCTGGTGGGTGTAGCAAAGTGATGGTCAATTTGCATGTTTCTCTTTCATTAGTGTAGACTAGAGGCCCGTTGCAGGAAGATTCCTGCAATAGGGCTTCCTGCAGTGGTCTCTGCCGCCCCGCCTGATTTCCTCCCTTCTCTGCAGCCCCACCTGCTTCCCTCCTTTCTCTGCCACCCCGCCTGCTTCCCTCCCTTCTCCACTGCCCCACTTGCTTGCTTCTCCGCAGCTTCCATCCCTTCTGTGGCTTCCTTCTATGCTATCTTAAGTCTTTGCTCTTTGGTTATGCAAATTAACCACCATCTTAGTTAGGTTAATTCACTCCTCATTGGCTGGTGTGTGTAGCGGAGGTACGATCAATTTGCATGTTTCTCTTTTATTAGAAAAGATAGTGTTCAATCACATGGCTAGTCCATATTTTGTTTATTCATTGGTTGGTGGGTGGACATTTGGGTTATCTCCACCTGTTGGCTGTTGTGAATAGGACTGCTGATGAACAGTCATGTGTGTGGACTTATTTAAACACCTGCTTTCAATTCTCTTAGAGTGAAATTGCTGGATTGTGTGGTCACTCTGTGTTTAATCATTACAGGGATCTGCCAGACTGTTTTCTGAAGTGGCTGCCATTCTTTCACTGTCCGGTTTCTTCACATCCTTTCCGACACTTACCATTAGCTCACTGTTCAAGGATGGCAATCCAGCAGGTGTGAAGTGTATCTCGCTGTGGTTTTAGTTGCATTTCCTTGATGACTATTTGATGTCCAGCATCTTTTAATGTGATGACATTTGTTCTTATGTTCAAAAATAATGGACAACTCCTATCTGTTTGCATTGAAAGAATGAAGTTAAAAATGAAGTAGAATATAAATTCTATGAGGACAGGGACCCTTTTGTCTTGTTCAGATCTGCAGGCCCAATACTAGGCAGCAGTAGTACATAAACAAAATATTGCATGGATGGGTGTGTGGGTGAGTGGGTGGAAGAATAGATGAGAAGATGAATGGATGGATGGATTGGATGCCTTATTATTTATGATGAAGTTGAAGATTTCCAAGATAGAATGTAGTTTTTTCCATCCGCCTTTCCCTTGACTTAAATTCAGTTTATTGACTCATTCCTATATTTTCCCTTGATGTATTCAGTTTGACTCATTCCTATATTTACAAAAAAAGAAAACTTGTCAGGTTTTAGAACTCTATAACTCATTTTCTTTGTTTCTCTGAATTACTCACTTTCCAGAATTACAGAATTGTGGAAGTTAGGAGACACTTTTGAAGTCTTTAGAAGCCCAAGTTTTTCATAATATTTTTTTTACCTTTCCAAATAACTGTTGTCATCTGTTTAGCTATTTTCAGGGTTTTAAACAAAATCAAACAACAACAATAGCAAAAAGATTATTCCAGTCCAACAATTGGGCATGAATAAACTTCCAAAAGCAAATGGGGATTCTTAAGTCATTATTTTTCCTTAATGGGTACTATTTCTAGAGAACATAGGCAATAACACTATTAAAAGCTGGTGGGGCAGACTCTTAAGTTTGAAGTTAGATCTTCCCCCCTTAGCATCTCATCTGTTCTTGAGTTTTTGGAAATGATTTATGACACAGTAAAATGCCAGAGCTTCATGTCCGATTGCCTCATTCATCAATGGGAGGCCACCTCAGAAACATAGGTATTTCTGAATTTAAAACTGTGCTCTTTCCACTTGTCACAGCCATTTTATAACCATCAGAATCAAAAGTAATAAGCTCACAGTCTCATCAGAATGCCTCAAGGGTTTCTGAGTCAGAAGCACTGAACTCAGCTCCTCAGAAGAATTTATCAAGAGGCCATGTGCTGTCCCAGGTCCTTTTGGGATCAAAAAGTCTTAAGTAATTTTCCTACCAGGCGAGCAAGCTGTTGACAATCACTCTTGATATTCAGTTTCTCTAAAGAGAAACCATAAAATCACTATCTTGTTAACCCCAGGGCCTTTATGATAACTTGAAGAAAGGTATTTCTGAAGTGTTGTTATTATTTCCCTATTTACTATTATCTTTTCTTTTTTGTTTGGTCAGTTGCTATTTAATACCTTGGAAGCCGTAGGTCTCTGAAAAGGCTGCAGAGCACAAGCCAAACTTGCTTCAAAAATCATTTTTCACCCAAAAACAGAAGGTTGAGATAGGAGACGTTCTGCCAATTTGGCCCCAGAATGGTAGCTGGAAGGCCAGTGAAAAGGACACTCTGCTAATGTAATAAGTGCAGGCCATCCTGAGGGGATGAGAAAGCATTTTCCAGAACTGCTATTCCTTGTGTTAAAGATTTAAGCATAAACCTCTGAAAATTCCTGAGAACGAAATTTCTACCTTCAATGCATTTCTTTGTTGTGGTTTTTCCACTTTCTCTCTTCGTGAGAAAGCCTTGAATTCACTTATCCCACTTTATAAAAACAAAGCAAAATAAAAGTCAGAGTCACAGGAGGTAATTTAAAAGAAATTATTCTACCATCTCTACATAATACTATTTCTATTTGCATATTGTCTTTTTTTTTCCTTTTTTTTTTTTTTTTTTTTTAATGGGGCCTGCGCTGCTCAAAGGGATGAAGGGTTCCAGAACCAAGTCCCTGTGGTGGGAAGGCAACCTGTGCACTGGGATTTATTGCCACCAGGGGGTGCACTGCCTTAGGAAAGCAATAGACAACAGTGCCCGGAGCATATTCGGTATTCAATGAAAATTTGCTGGGTAGATGGATAGATGAATGAATAACACAAACCAGGATAGAGTGATGGTTAATTTTATGTGTCAATTTGTCTAGATAAGAGTGCCCAGTTTAGGTCAACTTTTAAAAATATATTTTATTGATTTTTTACAGAGAGGAAGGGAGAGGGATAGAAAGTCAGGAACATCAATGAGAGAGAAACATCAATCAGCCGCCTCTTGCACACTCCCTACCAGGATTGTGCCCACAGCCAAGGTACATGCCCTTGACCGGAATTGAACCTGGGACCTTCCAGTCTGCAGGCTGATGCTCTATCCACTGAGCCAAACCAGTTTCGGCTAGGCCAACTTTTAAATCAGCAGACTTCTATAATGTGGGTGGGCCTCATCTGATCAGTCAATGATCCTAATAGGAAAAGACCCACCTTCCTCAAAGAAGAGGGAATTCTGCCAGCAGAATGCCTTCGTAAACCACAGAATCACCATGTTCCTGCATCTCCAGCCTACTCTACATATTTTGAACTTAACCGCCTTCATATTGGAAATAACTCTTTAAAAATAAATATCATAAATCTCTCTTAACCTATCCATCTATCCATCCATCCGTTCATCCAGCCAGCCTATTAGTTCTGATTCTCTGGAGAACCCTGACTAATTCAGTGATTCAGGAGAACTTTCTGGTTGAGTACGTACATCACTGGTTACGACTTACAAGAGTGAAAAGCAGCAGAGATATGGGACACAGGCTGAGTCAAATGCTCCAATTGCATGTGCCAGGGTATTTCCATGGAGCCACAGCAAAGAAGGGCAGTGCTGCTCATGGAAACCAGATGGGCTGGACATCTTTCGACCAAACACTGACATACTCTACATGGTTGAAATAGTGGTCCACATGGAACTTTGGATTCTGCTTCTCTTCCTAATACTAGAACATCATTCGACATTTTCTCATTATGCTATACAGGCTTCAAAACTGGCAGTGGTTATAAAATATTTCATGATGTTCTCTACTGTTCCACATATGTTTCGAGGGCAACATTATCGATAATGCTTCATGGGATATCTTCATATACATGTTCTTTCTGACCCCTTAATTGTCATATAGGGTGAATAGCCAGTAATGGGATTGCTAGATATGACAGTAATACTATTGGTTGTCTTAATGGAAATAGAAACTAGAAAATGGAGAAATAAAGAAGAAAAACCATTGTAAATAGGAAATATAAAAAGATAGAAGACAAAAAAATCCAAATAGATCAATAATTGGGAAAATTATGAATTGATTGAAGTGGCCTATTAAAAATTATGGATTCATTTTGGACTTCTAAAATAGTAGTTATATATGGTTACATGTGGTTTATAAGAGCAATACCTAATAGAATGCACAGAAAGATTGAAAATAAAGGGGTGAGAAAATATATCTTAATACCAACCAATGAAAGTGCTATAGCAGACAAAATCAAATTAAAGGTGAAAATAATATACTAGAAACAATATGCTAAGAAGATGTCACATGTGATTTCTGTCACATTGCCTTCACATATACATCAAACATTTTTCTGTTTACAACTAGAATTTGGCAACTCTTGAGTCATAAGGAAAGACTTTAAGGCACTACTTTTAGGTCAGCTGAAAAAAATGGTTAAAAATATAGAAAATTTAAACAATTAGAATTAAGTGTTATTTAATAGACATATAGAACTCTGCATTCAAGAATTGGAGTATCCCCTTCTAGGTGGAATTTGTGAGAAATTGACCATTAGATTCCAAAAAGTCTCAACATCTTCCAAAGATTGATATAACATATGATACAATTAAACTTTTAAAATTTTCAAAAAGATAGCAAAAATACATATACAAGGATTTTTATTGGGAGTACTTTTAATAGTAGACATAAATTGGAGATACCTAATTTTACATGATTGGGTGAATGGTTTACAAAAAAAAACACATTAGAAATTGGTTAAAGGGAATGAACTAGATGTTCTATTATCAACACTCATAAATTTTGAAAACAGTATTGTGTGGAAAAATCAAGAAGAGTATTCAGTGTGATACCATTTGTGTAAATTTAAAAATATAAAAGAATACCACATATTGTTCATGGATATAATTATATGTAGTAAAAACATGAAATTATTCTGAAGAAAGAATTGTTCCTTGCCTTTGAGGAATGAAATTAGGGATAGAGGGGATGAAAGAGAATTTCTAATATACCTCTAATGTTTTCTTTCTTTTAGAAACCTAAAACAAATACAGCAAAATGTTAACATTTGTTCATTCTGAGTACTGGAAGCATAGCTACTTGCTCTATTACTTTCTGTTTCTTTCTGTTTGAAATATCTCATTAGGAACAAAAGTTTGAGTTACTTGCCCAAGGGTACACAGTTAGTGCTTGGTATTTTAGTTTCAATATTTTGGTTTCTTTATTTTTTATTGTACAAAAATTCTTAATGTTTATATTTTCAAACTGAATTCCTTCCATTTTTTTCCTAAGTTTATTTATACTTTTAAAAGCGACTTGATTTTTAGTCTTTCACTCTTGAAGTATAGTCTTTGTTTGCATTCTTACTCACTTTTCTCTTTGACCCCTGAGGATTTTTGGTCATAAATATTCAACAAGAAAGAATTACAGAGTCAGTCTTCCTTGGGAGGACCTTAGAGTATGGATGAAATACAAATCTACCTTTGTCAGCTCTGAATCAAACTTGATTGAGATTCAGTAAGCATCACCCAGTACTTCTGAAGAAAAGTTTCCTTTTCCTTTTTAATCAACTAACTGTATCTTTGACAAACTCAGTGAAGTATGTCAAATCTAAAACATTGTGGAGGACCCAAGAAATAGAGAGGGAGAACTTTTTCTGCATCTATAAAAGGTAATAGTCTACTTTGGCCCTTTAAAAAAATCTGCACCCGAGGGAGGGTGAGATGAGAAGGAGAGAGAGAGAGAGAGACATCGATGTGAGAGAGACACATGGAAGAGCTATTTAGCTTGTAGAAGATTCTAAAAAATTGCATCTTAGTTGCTCTGTCTTAAAAATGTGAGTTGGTGGACTCTGAGGATTCCTATGGAGAATTGGGGACAAATGCAATCTGTGAACGATATGAATAGGATCTTCCTGGCTGTGTTTGATTGCAAGTAATGTCTAGACCATGAACCTGCTAGTGATGAGGACCAATTTCTGGGGATCTTCAGAGCTGCAGCAGAGAGTCACTGGAGGGTTCTTTTTATACCCTGGCCACACCCAGACCAATTAAGTCAGAATCTCTGCAGGCTGTGGCCCCTGGCATCACTGTTGTTTTCCGGCTTCCTACTGATTCCAAGATGCAATCAAGGCTGAAAACCAGTGGTCCAGAGGTCTAGGTCCTCTTTCACTTCTGCATTTCACTCTGCATTATAACCCTCTCAGGTAATGGTCTGGTTCCTCTGCATTTGCTCAGTTTGAGCCAAATTTACCTATCAGTTTTATGCCCATCCATCCCGGTAGTTCTAGGTTCTTCTCCATTGGTCAAAACTTAAGCTTTTTCCTTGATCATTCTGTAATGTGAAAGCATACTTGCTTCCTAATTTCCTGCTAATTATGAATTGAGTTCCATTAGATTTTTATTTGTAGTTAATGAAATACATGTAGGTTTCTTGTGTGTTGAAACTGGTTTTATTTGTGTCTTTGTTTCTCTTTCCTGGTGCGTAATTTAGTGCTTGGAACATGGAAGGTACTCAACAAGTATTTGTTGAATGTACAAGCCAAGGATTCTTCTCTCTCCTTTGACTCTGATGCTTACATATTCTGACAGTTTCTGAATCATCTTGATGTGAGCTCTTAAACATACCTAAACCCCATTTCCTTGCTTGCATTAGCAACCACTGTTGCCTTGATGATGTCCATCAGTATCTCTTCATGGGCCAGGGTCCTCCCCCTCTTGCCCCAGGTGCCTTCTCTTTCCATATTGGACACTAACTCTGCCTCTACACCCCAGCTTCCACTGTGCAGCCACAGGGATTTTTAAAAATTGTTTTTTTTTCACATTTATTGCTTTGATTCTTATCACATTATTAAAACTTACCTAATGTCAAGTTTTTAATTATAAAAATAAAACTTGCTATGTTACCCCTGGAAAATTCTCTTGGTCTCCACATGTCCTTGTTATTGTTGGCTTCATACAGCTTCTGCAATTTTTTCCTAAATATATATTTTTATTTCAGAGAGGAAATGGAGAGAGAAAACATCAATGATGAGAGAGAATTATTGATAGACCGCCTCCCGCATGCCCCACACTGGGGATCGAGTCCACAATCTGGCCATGTGCCCTGACTGGGAATCTGACCATGACATTCTGGTTCATAGGTCCATGCTCAACCACTAAGCCATGCTGGTTGGACAGCTTCTGCATTTTTAAGTCTTTACTTCTGTTACATTGATTTTTTGACAGCGTGACTTGTGTATTTTTGTACAGTGTGCTTCCTAAGAAGTTCTATATCATTGATAGATGTGTATGTTCTGACTGTTCTACCAACTGCCCATTCCAATCTTTCTCCCTCTCCTCAGGCCTCCCTGAGACACAACAGTATTGAAATTAGGCCAATTTTTTTAACCCTACAGTGACTTCTAAGTGATCAAATGAAAGGAAGAGTCTCCTATCACTTTGGATCAAAGGTTAGAAGTGATTAAGTTTAGTGAGAAAGGCATGCCGAAAGCCGAGACAGGCCAAATAGGCCTGTTAGGCCAGACAGTCAAGCTGTGAATGCAAAGGAAAAGTCCTTGAAGGAAATTAAAAGTGCTGCTTCAGTGAACACAGGATTAAGACAGTGAAACAGCCTCATTGCTGATGTGGAGAAAGTTCTATTGGCCTAGAGGGACATGAAAATCGGCCACACCATTCTCTTAAGCCAAAGCCTAATGCAGAGCGAGGGCCTAACTCTCTTTAATTCTGTGAAGCCTGAGAGAGGTGAGGTAGCTGCAGAAGCAAGGTGTAAAGCTGGCAGAGGTTGGTTCATGAGGTTTAAGGAAAGAAGCCTTCTCCATAACCTAAAAGTGCAAGGTGAAGCAGCAAATGCTGATGTAGAAGCTGCAGCAAGTTATCCAGAAGGTCTAGCCAACCTGCTTACTGAAGGCGACTACATGAACAACAGACTTGCAGTGTAGACAAAGCAGCCTTGTGTTGGAAGAAGATGCCATCTAGGACTTTCATAGCCAGAGAGGAAAAGTCAGTGCCTAGTTTTAAATCTTCAAATGATAGGCTGACTCTCTTGTGAGGGGCTAATGCAGCTGGTGACTTAAAGTTGAAGCCAATGTTCATTACCATCCTGAAAATCCTGGGGCCCTTAAGAATTATGCTAAATATACTCTGCCTGTACTCTACATAAACAGAAAAACAAAACCTGGAAGAGAGCACGTCTCTTGACAACGTGGTCACTGAATATTTTATGCTCTCTGTTGAGACGTATTGCTCAGGAAAAGAGATTCCTTTCAAAATATTACTGCTCATTGGCAATGCACCTGGTCACCCAAGGCTTCTGATGGAGATGTACGATGAGATGCACTCTTGCAGCCCATGGATCAAGGACTAATTCTGACTTTTAAGTCTTATTACTTAGGAAATGCATTTACTAAGGGTATAGTTGCCATAAAGGGTGATTTCTATGATGGATCTGTGCAAAGTAAGTTGAGAACCTTCTGGGAAGGAATTGCTATTTTTGATGCCATGAGGAACGTTTGTAATTCATGGGAAGAGGTCAAAATACCAATACTCATAGGAGTTTGGAGTAAGTTGATTCCACCCCTCATAGAAGATGACTTTGAGAGGTCAGGACTTCAGTGGAGGAAGTACCTGCAGATGCAGCAGAAGCAGCAGAAGAACCAGAATTAAAAATGGAGTCTGAAGATGGGACTGAATCGCTGCCATTTCATGATGACACTTTAGCAGATGAGGAGTTGCTTCATGGTTGAGCAGAGAACATGGTTTCTAGAGGTGGATTGTTGAAACGATGACAAAGGATTAGAATGTTGCATACATTTAGCTGATGACGCAGTGGCAGAGTCTGAGAGGACTGACTCCAATTTTAAAACAAGTCCTCCCGTAGGTAAAACAGCATCCCATGCTACAGAGAAATTGCTCATGAAAGGAAGAGTCAATTGATGTGGCAAACTTTATTGTTGTAAGATTTTAAGGAGCTTCCCCAGCCACCCCAGCCTGCAACCACCACCTCCTTAGTCAGTCAGCACCATCAACATCGAGGCAGGAACCTCCACCAGCAAAATGATTACAACTTGCTAAAGGCTCAGATGATGGCAAAATGCTTTAGCAATCTTTTTAAATGAAAGTATGTTTATTTTTAAGAGAATGCTATTTCACACTCAATAGACTACAGTCCAATATAAATAACACTTTTCTACGTACTGGGAAACAAAAAAATTCTTGTTGCTCTCTTCATTGTTATTAGCTTTATTGTGGTGCTCTGGACTGAGCCCATACTATCTCTGAGGTATGCCTGTAATTAGAGAAATTCCTGATTTCACAGACGGGAGTAGAGTAGGTAGGAGTTTATCCTATATAATAAAAGAGTAATATGCAAAGTGACTGTACCTTTACTACACCCACCAGCCACGCCTACCAGCCAATCAGGAGTGGGGGTGGGGCCGAGGTGGGCCGGGCCATGGGGGGCAGGGCCAAGGCAGCCTGGGCCATGGGGGGCGGGGCTGAGGCTGTTAGGGTGAAGGGGGCGGGGTCGAGGTGGTCAGCATGCACTGGCCAGGGCAAAGGCCTGGGCCGGGGTGTTGGTGGGTTTGGCTGGGACGGAGCCAGCCATCGACCCCATTTCAGGGGGCTTTAGGCCTTGGGAAGCCTGGGATGAGTGGTTAGTAGGACATCCTCTGAGGGCTCCCAGTTTGTGTGAGGGGGCAAGTTGGGCCCCCCAGTACACAAATTTTGTGCACGGGGCCCCTAGTTTTATATAATGGTGGTCTGAGAAGGAATGTCTGAGGAGGCAATATTGGCCTGGAAGTTGAGAAGGTGTGAGCCACCTCTCCAATGAGAATGTTTCAGCCAGAGGTGGCCATGAGCTTGGCACATGGAAGGAGAAGCATGAAACCCAGCCTGGTGGAAGGTCATGAGCTAGGGCTGGTTAACAGAGATAAAGAGGTAGATCAGGAAGGGGTTAGAGCACTAGGGACGCATGAGCCAGGGTTAGGGGTCAGGGAGATTGTAGTTCTATTTTTATTTCTTTAAATATATTTTTATTGATTTTAGAGAGGAAAGGAGAGAGAGAGAGAGAGAGAGATATCAATAATGAGAGAGAATCATTGGTCAGCTGCCTCCTGCGTGCCCCACACTGGAGATCAAGCCCGAAATGTGCCCTGATCAGGAATCGAACCCTCACCTCTTGCTTCATAGGTCGATGCTCAACCACTGAGCCATGCCAGCTGGGCAGGGAGATTGTAGTTTTAATATGATGAGACATTTGGAAATTTTTAATTAGAGGAGTGATATGATTTGTACTTTTCAAAGAACAGTTGGCTTCTACAAAGAGAATGAAGAAGGTATTCTCCCCTAAGTACTGTTTTCAAGCATGGCTGCACAGACATGCTCGCGGGTTGCTGTGTCTGGACGAGGGCACGTGGTGATCTCTGTGGCATCGCTGGAAGGTATGGGTGGGAATGATGGCATTTTGCTACTGAGATCTTGCACCCATTCCTTTTCCTCTCTTCTTTCCCAGTGCATGACTTTCAGCCATCATCTTTGTAGGGACTATTCACTTTTCTCACTTTTTAAATTCCTTTTTCACATAATACCCTTTACCAATTTCATGGCATCAGCGACTGCCCCAGTATTAATCAGGCATGTTGCTAGATTGTTATACGCCTGGAAAAAAATCAAGAGTAGCATATAGTGGATGTTTTTTAAGCCAAATTGCTTCAGCAATATACTATTTCATGACAGGCAAAACAATAATAAATCTTAAAAGAGGAATCTTCCTAAGACATTATGAAAAATAAAATGAGAGTAAACTCATCGGTAGCTGTCAGTACTTATTTTCGTGATGTTGACATGAATGTTGGTAACAGAATGAGAAAATTTGTTTATGGCTTTCGGCTGGCGTTGGAACACATCAGTAGGAGCGCTCTAGTCTGTCACCAGTCACGGTGTTAACTTTGTCTCGCAAAGAATCACATTTTGTTTACTGGACAATAAGGAATGCTCTTGGCTCAACTCCTGTCTTCTCTCTCCACCATCTGTTAAATATTTCAGCTGGGTGCAGTGATGTGCTAGAGCAGGCTTATGAGGCCAATTGTTAGCATCTCTTCCAACTTCATGTTCAGTGATCAGTGATCTCATGTTGGTACTACTCTACTGCTAGAGTAGTAGAATTGACACCACAGGCATTGGCAGAGACTGCACATCAGGGGTTCTCTCTTCTCCCCAACACCTCCAAGAGCCAGTTGCTAAATATTTCCAGTCACATCACTGCCTGGGTATTCCACTGGAATCTCAGCATGTTTAACTATGAACCCCTAGTCTGTCCTTCCACTCCCTCTTTTCACTATCAGTTCTTCCTCCTGCATTCCTCTTACTCATTGACAGAGTTCAAACCTAGTCTCAAATCTCCAAAGGCATTTTGACCCCACTTTTTCCCCCTGCCCCAACATAAAACCCTTTTTCAGACTCTATAGCTTATGCCTTTTCTCTTTCACGGGCTTTACATTTCTGAATTTCTGTTGACACTTCACTAGATAAGACTCTGGTTGTATCTTTTTTTTCTCTCATAACCCCACGTTGGGTTATCGGCAATAGCTCCTTAATTCCTCATTTAATCCTCCTCCTCCACTTCCCTCAGCCCACCTAACACACTGTTATCAGCTTACTTTCCGGAGGTGTATTTTGTGTGTTATCACTTTGTGCTCATATCTGTCAGTGATGCCTCTGATCTTCACAAAAGGTTTAGCTTCTTCGTAGGTTGGCCTTCAAGGCACTTTGTTACATGAGCACAGCCTACCTTTGCCGTGGATTCCTATGACCGATGTTTCTATTCTTAATGCTCATGAGCCCCCCACTGGTACCTGAGGCATTTCAAACAAAAGTATTTCTAAAACATGAGTTTTATGAAAGACATTCCTTCCTTTTTGCCTGGGTAAAACTTATTCTTTCTTTTAAGATATAGCTCAAATGAAGCCTCCTCCTTGAAATATTTCCTAACTTCTCACTCCCTCCCCTCTATGTCCAAATGCTCTCTCTCGTCTCCCCCACCACCTTGAGTTCTTTTGTAATATTGTACTGTTTTGTACAGCACTTGTATCGTTTTCCTCTTTTTCTTACAATGATCGTAGCACATTGTGTAGTTTGGAGTTGGAACCCCATCTTCTACATCTTTGCCCCTAACTTGGAGACATGCACAATGTCCCTGTTCTGTAGAAAGAATAAATACAGAGGAAAGAAGGTTTAGATGTCCTTTAGCTGGTAGTTGTAAAGGAAGTAGAAGCACAGGAATTAATACAAATGGTATAATGCGAATATTCCCGGAAGTTCCCCCCCAAAGTTAACATCTAAGTGGAACATGGTTCCTGTTTGTAAAGTGTTTGAAGAGGCTATCTCGGGGAAGCTGGGCTAGCACAGAACAAGTCCACAGTGTGACAGAAGGCAGAACCTGAACAAATGGGTGGAAGCTACAGAACACACTTCCCTTTAATCTACAAGGAAGCTTCTTTAATTGTCTATTACAGGAATGAGATTCCTAAAAAGCTCCTGAGCCCTTAGTACAGACGATGCAGATGCATGGCCATCTGTCCAGGATGTTATAAAAGGAATTCCTGCAGGGAGTAGGTGTTCACCAATGTCTTTCTAAGACTCCTGATTTTAGAATTCTGTGACTGTTTACGACTCACCCAGGCTCTCGGTTGGATTTTTGAGCCCTCCCTGTCCTAAACCAAGATGGGTTGCCACGTTGGTTCCCATTACAACCTTTGTTGTGTAGTTGAGAGCATTAAAACATTCAGGAAGGAAACATCTAGAGAAACCCACCCCCACCACAAGGAAAGTGGTTTTCGAAATTTCAGGTTGTTTGATTTGGGGGGAGGGAATGTTCCATCACTAACCTCAGATCATAAAAACAAGGTCTAGAAAGCCTGCCATAGTATCTTTCTCTCCATAGGAACTAAGGGTCAGTGTCTCCAGCACTAAATTTCTGAGCGATTAAAGCTGGAGCTCAGTTTTATTTCGGTTCGTTTACCCTTGGTTCCCACGGTCACAGACGGAGTCCAAGTGCATCTCCCCGTCTCTAGAGGCGGCGATTTTGTCCTCGTCTGGAGTCTCTCCTCACCTGGCAACACCATTTGAGAATTTCATTCCATTTTACTTCCTTCTTTGCTAGATATTTACATTGGTGCCCTGGACTTCCTTCACCCAACTGTGTATCTAGAACAAGCATGTCAAACTCATGGCTTGCAGGCCACATGCCTCATTTATTTGGCCTATGTTAGCCTTTGAGTTTGACATGTTTGATCTAGAAGGTAACCTTGATTTTCCCCTACTGTGTCTTACATAAGTATAGGAAACTTTATGTTGTTTTTTTTCCCCCCTTTTTTCCATTCATTTATTTAATTAGTTATTTAGGGATTTCCTAACAACTCTAAGCAGAGAGAATGGCAGTATTTTTACGTAATTTGTGACCCATCCTCACTTACTTTCTTCACGATATAACTCTAGGAGTTACTTGGTTCACCTACCCCCTCCTTCTCTTTAGCTTCAACATCTTCTCTTGGATTTCTTTATTCTTGGAGCAAAATATGTTTAAGTCTTCTTGATCCTAACACACACACACACACACACATGCACACACATATACACATGCCTTCCCTCCAACCTCTTGCCCGTTTCTTCTTCTCTTCACTGACAACCTACTGAGAGATGGTGTTTGTTCAATGATTCACATATTTTTCACCTTCAATACATGTCCAGATGCTCTCCCCCGCCCCATTCCTGTGAATCCAGTCTGGTTAAGGCCACCAATGACTTCCTAGGTGCCCAGTGTAGTGGCCAGTTTTCAGTTCTTATTCTTCTTGGCCATTGAGAGCACTTAAGTCCATGGCATGCTCACTCCTTCAAACTCTCTTGGGCCATTTAACCATCTGATTCTCATTGTCTTCTTAGTAATCACTTCATCAAGACTTGACTACATGAGCATCTATAAACAATTCATTCAGAAAAATAGGTTTTGAGTATCTACTCTTGACCAGGCATTGCACTGGGCTGGTGAAAGGTGGTGAGCAAAATCTGCCCACCCTGGAGTGCTGCAGGGTAGATGGAGTGAGGGGCCAATCACAGGAGAAGGGGTGGAAGAAAATGCCATTGGGAGGAATAGCAAACAGCATGTGCTATAGCAGGTAACATGTTGTAGGGGCGAGAGCATGGATCTAGCTTTGCCACTTACTAATAGTGTGATAATAAATAAATAAAAAAAGAAAGAAAAAGAAAGAAAGAAAACTGCTTGACTTCCTTGGCTCTTAGTTCTATTCTGTTAGACATTATGCAGTCAAGATTATAGGTGCTCATAGATAAAATGCACCTAACACATAGTAGGTCTTCAGGAAGTGTTGCCTCATCCCCACCTCTTCCTCTCTTGGGCTGTGGGCTTCTGGGAAACAGGCCTTGCATCCTATCTTTCGGGCGCTCACAGGAGGCGCACCCACCCCGGAAGAGGCTGCCAAGGAGGTGGTTGGCCTGCAGTGTTTATGGTTTGGATTTGGGGACTGTCCACTCCATCTTTTTGGCGATGTGAGAATGGTTGCGTACCATCCCCCGTGGCAGGCGGTGGGGTGGCCCTTGGGGAAGGATACCTCTCCTTGGAGCTCTAGCAGACTGAGGTTTCCCTGTACATCCAAGCTTCACAGAAAATGGGGTGCAAAAACTCATCCTTGTGCAGCGATTGGATGAGGATTCTGGTTTATTGTGGAGCCAAAGGGCTGGGCTGATGCTTGATGAAAGGCACCCAGCATCTGACAGAGCTCACCCACACACCACATCCTTTAGAGGCGGCAGCCCCACCGCCCTTGATTCCTGCACAGAGTGGAGGGCTGTGGGCCTTGGCAGCCTTCCAGGGCTTAATGCGAAAAAGGCCTCCGAGGGCTCGGCCCTTTGAAGCAGTTGGGCGGGTGGCGGCTGCTGCGTGTGGCTGGGGTGTGCCCTCCAGATGCCGGCTCCTCACTCACGGTTTTTCCCCATGGCCACTCTGTCCACACACCCCCAACAACGGCCCGTCAGCAGGCAGCCGGCCACCAGACAGGCAGACCCATCCTGACTCTGCTGGGCCACAGATGGCTGGACGTGACAGGCCCCACTGGGCAAGATGTCTCTGAGAATGGCGCCTGGGGGCTGCCACCCTAGCAGGAGAAAAGGAAAGACGAGCGGCCTTCTCTCTGAACTTGAGCTGGACAAAGCCAGGAGGCCACGATGCCCTGTCCCCGGGTGGCTGGATGTCTCTCCTCCCGGGGCTTGGCGGTGGCGGGAGTGTGGACAGGCTACTTTCTCATTACTTTTCCCTGGAGCCCCCTGAGGGATGCTCAGGGAAGATGGGCATAGAAAATGGGAGAAGGGACCCAAGTGAGAGCTGGGCGTTCACAGGTGTGGTAGCTCCGCAGTGCTCTTTGCCTCACCTGGCTGCCTCTTCCTGCTCCCACATAGCTCATTCTGTGGGGGCACCCATGTGGGCACCAGTGTGCAGAGATGAGTGGGGCCCTGGGGCACGATTCAAGGAGTCACCCCCTTTAGGGCAGCCTGCCCTTCCTGGAGCCTCCCTAAGGGTGCTGCGTGTTGCCTACTACCTTGATGGGTCTTGTCCTGCCCCCCTCACCCACCACTCCGAGGTGAAGGTAGGGTACTCTTTCCTTCTCCATAGAGCCTTGCAAAGCAGACACTCAATGGTGTTTGATGAGTTGAATGGGACAGTCTCAATGATGGTGTGCATCCATCTATGTGGAGGGTAGAGAGCTAATGAGACAGCTCGCCATGGAAAAGAGGGATTGCTTGAGATGTTCTGGGTAGAAAACCCTTTCTCATTTCTGGAAGGTCATTCCAAGTGTGACTGTCACTTAGGTTGGAGGCTAGTTGAAAGCTAGGTGCAGTGCATAGGTTTAGGTGCAGTGCATAGGGTTAGGTGCAGTGTCGTTGAGTGCAGTGTGCAGCGTTAGGTGCAGTGTGCAGCATTAGGTGCAGTGTGCAGCATTGGGTGCAGTGTGCAGCATTGGGTGCAGTGTGCAGCGTTGGGTGCAGTGTGTAGGTTTAGGCGCAGTGTGCAGCGTTGGGTGCAGTGTGCAGCATTGGGTGCAGTGTGCAGCATTAGGTGCAGTGTGCAGCGTTAGGTGCAGTGTGCAACGTTGAGTGCAGCGTGCAGCGTTGGGTGCAGTGTGCAGCGTTGGGTGCAGTGTGTAGGTTTAGGCGCAGTGTGCAGCGTTGGGTGCAGTGTGCAGCATTGGGTGCAGTGTGTAGGTTTAGGCGCAGTGTGCAGCGTTAGGTGCAGTGTGCAGTGTTGGATGCAGTGTGCAGCGTTAGGTGCAGTGTGCAGCGTTAAGTGCAGTGTGCAACGTTGGGTGCAGTGTGCAGCATTGGGTGCAGTGTGCAGCGTTAGGTACAGTGTGCAGGTTTAGGTGCAGTGTGCAGTGTTGAGTGCAGTGTGCAGCGTTGGGTGCAGTGTGCAGCATTGGGTGCAGTGTGCAGCGTTAGGTACAGTATGCAGGTTTAGGTGCAGTGTGCAGTGTTGGGTGCAGTGTGAAGGTTTAGGTGCAGTGTGCAGCATTAGGTGCAGTGTGCAGGGTTAGGTGCAGTGTGCAGTGTTAGGTGCAGTGTGCAGCATTGGGTGCAGTGTGCAGGTTTAGGTGCAGTGTTCAGGTTTAGGTGCAGTGTGCAGCATTGGGTGCAGTGTGCAGTTTAGGTGCAGTGTGCAGGTTTAGGTGCAGTGTGCAGCATTGGGTGCAGCATGTAGCATTGGGTGCAGTGTGCAGCGTTAGGTGCAGTGTGCAGCATTGGGTGCAGTGTGCAGGTTTAGGTGCAGTGTGCAGCGTTCGGTGCAGTGTGCAGGTGAAATGAGATTCACAGAAAGTGAAAAGTGCAGGCTCTTCCCGCCGATGCTGCACCTGGCCTGCTCTGCAAGTGCAGCTCCCATAGGCCCCACTCGTGTCTGCACCTGGGCAGGCCCTGGGGCTTATGCAGGGATTAGGTGCGCCGCCAGCCTTCTGCTTGTTTCACAGAGGGCATGCCGGTGGTGAATTGGACACCTTTAAAAGAAACGTGATTGATTTTCTGACAAGCAGCCATTTTTTTTTCATTCTCTTTTATCACCCAAAAATATGAAGAGTAAGAAGCAAATGCTGGAATAAGAATGAGGATTTTTGACGCTCTAACTCTTGGCCACTAGAGGGGGGTAGTGACCAGGCTTCCCGCTCTCCCTGGCTGGCTGGTGCCACATCTTTGCCCAAACTGAAAAGTGAGTTATCCCTGGAAGAGGGACATGTCAGCAAATGTCTGAGAAGCATGGCCCGCCCCTCACCAGCACCCCGCTCCATGGAGGCAGTGTTTCCTACCCCAGCAGAGAGCACACCTTTCCCAAGATCAGTATTTCTGACGGCTGGTGGTTCTAGTCTCTGGCTTTGGCCCCTTAAAAGTCATCACCCCTGAGCATGCGGTTAAGAGGACGGTGCGCACCCCTCCCCCAGCCTGAGGCACAAGACCACTCCGGCACGAGGTCATACTCCCCACAGAGGGTCTGATACGGGGCCTCATCGAGGGAGCACGGCTGTAGGTTCAGAAAACGCACGATGACCGATAGGTCTCCTCTCTCGGCAAGTCCGAGGGCCTTCTTTGAAAACTGGCGTCTGTGGGAAGTGGTCGGCATGGCTGCTCTTGAAAGGCGGCCTCTGTGTCCTCAGATGCCCCGTTCTTCCACAAAACCGGTCCCCAGCTTTGGGAGGGCGCCCGAGGCTGATGCCCAGGCTGGAACCTCTGTGCCACACTCGCTTCTGCGCAGGAACGGCGCTGCCTCCCGGGAGTGCTATCAGGATGAAAGCAGTATTTTCCGAATCTAGAGAGGGTCTCAGTACTAATGTAGAGCCCTGGTTTTACTGTGGTTTTTGTTGTTAATCCTCACCCGGGATATCTTTTCCTTTCCTTCTTTCTTTCCTTCTTTCTTTCTTTCTTTCTTTCTTTCTTTCTTTCTTTCTTTCTTTCTTTCTTTCTTTCTTTTTAAGAGAGTGGAAGGAAGGGATGGAGGGAGAGAGGGAGGAGTGGAGAGAGAAGGAGAGAAGGAGAGAAAGAGAGAGATAAATCCATGTGTCAGAGACACATTGCACATTGACTGGTTGCTAGGCACCTGGGGATTCCCGCCCTATGACCTTCCACCTTGCTCTGCCCATGCCTGTCTAACTGACTGCCCACCACACTTGGAGACCCAGCTCCCATGTCCCCCGCCCTGTGATTCCTCCTGGACAGACAGACACCCTTGCCCGCCCACATGGAGTTCATCCTCAGGACCTATCGCACTGGCTTCCTGCCCGTAGCAGCCCTTTAGGCATTGGGGCTCTGGCTTGTCGGGTCCGCACACTCGGCGGGTCCAGTTCTGTTCGTCTCGGAGCCTCGCTTAGAACCGGGAACGAACAGAGCTCAGGGACTGTATTCTTGGCCCGTGGCGGGGCCTGGCACGTGTCTGTGCGGGGGTTCGGTGAGGCTGGACTGCAGGGGGGCTCAGCATTCACAGCCAGAGACACGGCGGCCTCGGGCTGAGTGTGTAAAGGGACAAGCCCACCCAGCAGCCTGGCCTTGCCATGCTGTCCCAGCAGCCCCGGCAGCCACGGCACCAAGACGGAAGCCCGTGCTTGCTGTTGGGTATTCTCACCAACGTGTAAGCCCCGGAGGCGCCGAGCGGGCTGGCCTGGAAGGGGCTGGAGTGAGCAGCAGAGACTCCCTGCTGGGGCTGTGTGGGCTTGCTCCCCCTTCATGAACAACTCCATGAAGCGACCCCCTGTTTCCCAGCATTGCACCCTGGCCCTGTTTTCAGGGCTGGGGCCCTGTTTCTGGTGCGTGTGCGAGGACGGAGGAGGAGCAGAGGTAGCCACTGCGGACTTAGGGATGGAGTGACCTTCCAAGGGGTCATGTGACATGGATCTGCCTTCTTCCCGTGCTTATGCCTTCCCGTTACCTCCCTGCAACTCCGGCGAGGGAGGTCAGGGCAGAATGTCAAGGGTTCAAGGATAAGTAACTTTTTTGATAGGCTCTCGCAGGTTAAACACACTGTGTCCACCCAGACGAGGCTCTGCCTCTCCGGTCCTTCGCCTCTCCCGCATCTGTGCCAGGTGCTAACAGGCCTGCGGTGCCTTCACATGGGTCTGTGACCTTCGCTGGAACACGCGATAAGGAGAGCCAGTCACCATGCATCGCCTTCTAGCCCCGATCCTACTGTAGCTCCCGGAAAAGTTGACCTCATGTCATCCAGCCACAGGCTGTTTCTGGGCAGTGGCCTCTGGCCGCTGCCCTCACTCCTGCTTGCCTTCCTGTTCTCCCGGGAGCAGCGCGGAGAGTTCCCGACGGCTCACACTGTGTCTGGGCATCCACAGCCCGAGTGCTTGCCTCTCCCCGACAGGGTGGCCCTTGTGCCAGCAAAAGCAGAGGCAGAACCACCGGGAGGCTGTTGCTAGGCAGCCGAGAGACGTTGGCTGTTTTGATTATAGCAGCATGGGAAGTTTGCCTCTTTAATAACAGGGAGATCTATAGGTGATTCTGACAATATTGAGTGTGCTTTTCTGAAAATGTGGCATGAGAGCAGAATTCTTGCATCCAGACCTTCTTCCCACCATCCGTTAAGTGAAAAGCTGTGCATCCCCTTGGACTCGGGAGAGCAGGACAAGGCGTTCAGAGTGAACCAGGCAGGAGAAGGGCCTGGGAGGAGCGGCTCAGTTCAGAGGTGGCTGCGGCCAGTGGTGCCCAGGGCCATGGCTGTGTTGGGCGGCCGCCAGGGCATCAGGGCAAGGACATCCGTGTCCAGTGTTCTGGCCTGAGGACGCAAGAACCAGTCACTAGGCCATTCCTGTCCGGTCTTCTGATGATGTGCCGCGTGTTTACTGAGCCGTGTGTGGCTGGATGAGCCGGAGACATCCCCGTCCTCCCACAAACAGGGAAAGGGGCAACTGGAACTCAGAGGGTCTGTGCGAGCATAAGAGCGTGTGTGCACGCGCGCGCGCACGTGTGTGTGTGTGTGTGTGTGTGTGTGTGTGTGTGTGTGTGTTGGGGGCAGGGGGGCGGCCAGAAAGAAGGGACTTGGCCTGAGAGTGCACAGTGTCCGCCTGCTGCCAGCAGGGTTTTGACTGTCGATTTCCACATTCTCTCCCAGACCCTGGGCCCAAGTTCGTGTAAAAATTATCAAGTTGACAAGTGAAAAGGCATCCTGTGTTTTAACTTCTGTGATAAAATAAAATACATCTTTTAAATCCTCAAAAACGCGTGCAGTGTTTCGAGCGAAGGGCTGGCTTTGACAAACATTTTGGCCTCAAATGTCGTCCCTCACGAGCGCCAAGTAATCCAGGCAGCTCCCGTCTCCTGGTCTTCCTCGTTGTCAAGGGCAGACGGGTCAGCGATTGTGTGTGAGGACGTGGTGGGTCTGGGCCGGGGTGTCCGTACGGGGTGGTAATTAAACGTGTACCTAGGCCATGTTCTCTCCCCAGTGTCCAGGAATGGGACTTAGCTGCCCACACTTCATTGTAACCTGAATAACTAGCTTCCTAAGACACCAGTAGGGACGGAGAGAACAGAAGGAAAGCATTCCCCAGCAGTTCTTCCACCAGAAAAATGAAACTGAGCCTGTTTGCTGTCCACACGCCACAGAACCCCCCTGGCTGGTTCTCCACATCAGAGGATGCATCTGCTCCTGTGGAGACCGCTCTTTTCCACCCAAATACTGGCCTTTTTCCAGGCCCATGAGGTGCCCCTCCATCCATGTCACCTCAAGGGTTTGTGGACAAAGGAAAGGGACCTCCACCCCAAGGGTCAGGAAGGAAGGTGGGTGGCAAGTGCCTCCTGGGGAGGAGAAGTAGAAATGGGGTTAGACAGGAGATCCCGGAGGGAGTCTGAGCTTGCATGTGATGGGTGCGGGTCAGTCGGAAATGAAAATGGAAACAGCACAGGGCATGGTGGTGAGGAGGGTTCATTCCCAGACATCAAGCCGTTTTAAGGGCCGGCTTCCTTTGGCTTTTCCTGGAAACCTGGAGCCTCCACATAAATTTAAAGACACAGCACTCTGTGTCTTGTCCCAGAAAGGGTTGCCAGTGAACATGATTTCCCAGGGTCTCTGTACCGCAAGTGGGAGGAGCTATTACCCTGTTTCCCCGAAAGTAAGGCATCCCCGGAAAATAAGACCTACTTGCTGTAGTAAAAGACATCCCCCCCGAAAATAAGATCTAGCGCATCTTTGGGAGCAAAAATTAATAGAAGACACTGTTTTATTTTCGGGGAAACAGGGTAAGAAATGCAGCCTTGATGATTACAGAGAGGCGAGAGATCAGTGCTTCTGTGCCGATTAGCGTGTCATCACATCATCTCTTGCCTGGTGACGTGGAAGAGGCTCTGTGGATTTCAGTCTGAAAGGACCACAGACTCACCAGGCGCCCCTGTTCATGTTTCCCAGGGCTCCGCCCTTGAGTATTGGGCTGCAGTAACTTTGGGGGTGCCTGGTGAGTCTGTGGTCCTTTCACAGGGTTTCTGCCATTGTTGTTCAGAGCAGGCGGTAGAGCTGGCCGGTCACACTCTGATCAGGTGTGCAGACATGTCCCACCAGGGAACAGGGTGACTTGTTAACACTGGGTGACTGTGTGCATTCTGTTCACCACAGAGACTGAGAGTCCATCCTGATCACTCTTTGAGATTGTGCCATTTGTCATCTTGAATTGGGTCCTTGTAAGGAAGAGGTTTTGCTGAGAAAGGGTCTGACAAAATAAGGGTAGTTGGATCTTATGAATCTCGGAGGCCTCTTACATAAATGCAGGGAACGTGCTGGAAGGCGAAGGTTGAGGACGGTGGTGGAGTCTGATACAGGGAGCGCTAGGCTAGAGTTAGGAAGGGTAATTTAGCTCCCCCTTTTGCCACTTATTCATGTGGCTGTGGGCACATCAATAGGACAACTGTCCTCGCAGTGACAGGCTACACCCCATCAACTGTACTGTCACAGGCCAAAGGCAGCTCATTATTGTGACTTTGAGGTTAAGATGTCGTCACACTTGTTACTTTTGCGTTTAACACGTTCAGCGCCCAGCCTGTTTTGCCTTCCGGACGGAAAGTGTACTGTCAGAAACCGGGGGCTGAAATGGCGGGTTAAACATATCGCTGTTCTCTTTACGTCCTGGTGCGTCATTCTATCTTTCAAGTTAAGGAGCCCTTGGTTCGATCCTCTTTCCCTTTCAGTCTCATGAGGGGCCGGACGTGTTGCTTTCTTTGGAATGTGTCACACCACCGTCTTAAGAATGGAGTCCAGTGTTTCTGAAGAGACTAAGAGTCAAGCTATTGCCGTGGGATTTGGTGCTTTCGCCCCTGGTCACCTTTTCGGTTCTATTGCAGGAGTGCCTGCCACTCCCGGGACAGAGCCAGTCACAAAAGGACAACGCTTTGAACGGCGGCTATATTCTAAGAGCTGCCTTTCCAATGTGATCACCCGTAGGCCAATGGTTGGCAAAACGCAGCTCGAGAGCCACATGCGGCTCTTTGGCCCCTTGAGGGTAGCTCTTCCACAAAATACCACGGCCTGGGCAAGTCTACTTTGAAGAAGTGGCGTTAGCAGAAGTTTAACTTTAAAAAATGTGGCTCTCAAAAGAAATTTCTATCGTTGCACTGTTGATATTTGGCTCTGCTGACTAATGGGTTTGCCGACCACTGCCCTAGGCTCACATGACAATTCACATCTAAGTTAATTAAAATTATATCAAGTAGCAGCCAGTGTGACTGTGGTGGAGCCAGGAGGTCACAGTTCGATTCCCGGTCAGGGCACAGGCCCAGGTTGCAGATTCTATTTCCAGTAGCGGGTGTACAGGAGCTGATGGATGATTCTCTTTCATCATTGATGTTTCTCTCTCTTTCTCCCCCTCCCTTCCTCTCTCTGCCAGTGATAAAAACACTTTAAAATGTGAGTTTAAATAACTAGACTGTAAAATAAGAAAAACACAGTTGGGTTCCTCAGTCGCCCCTGATGCATTCCCAGTGCTCGGGGAGACAGTGGCTGCTGCTCTGGATGGAGGAGAACCCAGAGCATGGCTGCCCCTGCGAGCGTCCTGCTCCAGGAGGAAGGGACTCTCAAGCCATGCTGTTGGGAGAGAGCCCGCCTGGGTTCGGGGCAGAGCTGTCACACCAGTTTTAGGTGTCCAACCAAAAACAGCGGCCTGGAGTGGCCGGTCAGGCCTCCCCACTCACCCCTCACCCCTTGCTGCAAGTCACCTTTAGGGTGTTGGCTATTCCTGAATGACTCTCTTTCTCTCGGTCCCCGCAGGTCCTGTGTGACAGACATGTGTGAGTGTCCGGTCCATAAAAACTGTTACTGCGAGTCGTTCCTGGCATACACCCGGGCCTGCCAGCGCGAGGGCGTCGGCGTGCACTGGGAGCCCCGGCAGAGCTGTGCAGGTGAGCGGTTCCGGGCCCACCCCTCCGAAGCTCACCCCCCTGCCCAGGCCAGCCATGGGGGAAGACCTGGGGGCGTGAATGGATACATCCCGCCTGGGCCCAAGGGAAGTCCCCGCAATGGCCCAGCTGGATGGCACCTTGAAGAAACACAGGGGCCTCCCACGAGGGGCAGGACAGAAAGCACTCAAGGGAGATGCTCTGTGGGGAGCACGTTTGAGCAATTGAAGTATTTCCTGTTTCATAGTCTCCCGGCCTCAAGCTGCCAGCTGGATGCGCTGTGCACATGGACGGGCACAGCTGTGCTTGGGGTCTGTGAGGGGCAAAGCAGACTCAGGACAACTGCAGTCACATCAGGTCTTTAGGGTAGCTGTGATTTTATTTATTTTTTTATTTTTTTATTTTTGAGAGAGAGAGAGATTGTGCTGCAAACCCTACCACAGTGGCCGGCAAACTCATTAGTCAACAGAGTCAAATATCAACAGTACAATGATTGACATTTCTTTTGAAAGCCACTTCTTTCTAACACCACTTCTTCAACATAGACTCACCCAGGCCATGGTATTTTGTGGAAGAGCCACACTCAAGGGGTCAAAGAGCCGCATGTGGCTCACGAGTGGCAGTTTGCTGACCACTGCCTTAGCGGAATGTTCCTTTGCCGAGATAGATTTCTACAATAGTTGTTTCATCTTTTTTATCTCAGGCAAGGTCATTAGCTTCTTGGCTATATGTGAATCGGACATCTTTGTTCATCCAAGAAACACTTTTCACAACGTGTCTGTGCACTGGGCATCGTGCTAAGCACTGTGGGCACCTTGGTGACGATGACCCCTTGTCACTGAGGTGCTGGCAGTGTCATGGGAGAAGCAGACAACAATGGTAACCTGCACTAAGTGCTTGCTGAGAATGAATGGTCAGTGTGATGAAGGACAGAATCGTCTGGAAGCTGTGTTTTCAGTGTATGGGTCTCTTGTTCACTTAGGTCACTGGGTCTTAGTTTGGCTGCACATTGGAGCCACTTTGAGAGCTTAACAACAACACAAACCCAGCAATGTAGGCCTGGGCCCCGTGCCTAGATCACCTGCTTTAGTTGGCCTTGTGTGTCTTCTAAAACCTTTCAGGGGGCTCTGACCCACAGCCAGAGCTGAAACCGCTGAGTTAATGGGACAGCGTATGGTTAGGTGGGTGGCTTTGGGGGAGCAGCTGGAGGGTATTTGGAGGTTACTAAAGCTTCCTCCAGCCGCCTCTGATGCAGTCATGAGTCTGTGTCCTTGCAAAGCACTAAGGCCCTTTCATCTCCTCTGAAGTTCCCTATGGATGTGCTCCCTCCTCTGCAAACCCAAGTAGAGTCTTTATGTCTCAGTTCACTGCCCACAGCCTGAGCGCCTCTCTCAGTGCTGTCTGCATCTCGGAGGAATGTGGATTTGATGAAAAACAGCTCACACTGAGGTGTGGCAGAGGCTCCTGGAGGTGAGACTCACTGGATCACCTCTTCCCTGAAGCATCAATGAGGGTTAGCATCGTAAGGGCAGTGTTTTTGAGGGACTGGGTCCCTTTGGTACATCTTGAACACACCTACCGAATGCTCCTTCTCTGTGTTGAATTCTCCTGCCCTCGAATCGACCAGAGGATGAATAACAGATATGGAGTGAAAGCCCCCTCCACCCAGCCTGGTGAAATGCTGGGCTCAGCAGAACTTGGCAGATTTGCTAGCGGTGGTGAGGATCATATTAGATACAGAATCTATGAACTCTTTCTGGCCCACAGCTATTGTTAGCACCATTTCAGCACACACATTGCTTTTGAAGGCTATGCGTTTCGTGTCAGCCTCCTGATTTCAGGGGCTGAATCTCAGAAGCTAAATTTACTTTTCTAATGGAAAAGGAATATGGATCCTGAAAGGTTTCATTTCCCACTTACAATTATGGAGCCATCTGAGTGAAGTACAGCTCCATCAATGTTCTGCTGCAGGGGAGCTTTACACACACACACACACACACACACACACACACAGAAACATTATGAACTTCCACAGATTCTCTCTCTCACACACACACACACACACACTATGAACTTCCGCAGACTCACACACACACACACACAGACACACACTGTGAACGTCCGCAGATTCACACACACACACACACACACACACACACACACTATGAACTTCCGTAGATTCACATACACACACACACACACACACACACACACACACACACACACTATGAACTTCGGCAGATTCACACACACACACACACTATGAACTTCCGCAGACTCACACACACACACACACAGACACACACTGTGAACGTCCGCAGATTCACACACACACACACACACACACACACACACACACTATGAACTTCCGTAGATTCACATACACACACACACACACACACACACACACACACACACACTATGAACTTCGGCAGATTCACACACACACACACACTATGAACTTCTGCAGACTCACACACACACACACACACACACACACACACACTATGAACTTCGGCAGATTCACACACACACACACACACACTATGAACTTCTGCAGACTCACACACACACACACACACACACACACACTATGAACTTCTGCAGATTCACACACACACACACACACACACACACTATGAACTTCCGCAGACTCACACACACACACACACACACACACACTATGAACTTCAGCAGACTCACACACACACACACACACACACACACACACACACACACAGATACACACTGTGAACTTCCGCAGATTCACACACACACACACACACACACACACACACAGAGACACACACTGTGAACTTCCTCAGATTCACACACACAGACACACACTGTGAACTTCCGCAGATTCACACACACACACACACACACACTATGAACTTCGGCAGATTCACACACACACTATGAACTTCTGCAGACTCACACACACACACACACACACACACACACACACTATGAACTTCGGCAGATTCACACACACACACACACACACACACACACACACTATGAACTTCTGCAGATTCACACACACACACACACACACACACACACACACTATGAACTTCCGCAGACTCACACACACACACACACACACACACACACACACACACACACACACTATGAACTTCAGCAGACTCACACACACACACACACACACACACACACACAGATACACACTGTGAACTTCCGCAGATTCACACACACACACACACACACACACACACACACACACAGAGACACACACTGTGAACTTCCTCAGATTCACACACACAGACACACACTGTGAACTTCCGCAGATTCACACACACACACACACACACACACTATGAACTTCTGCAGATTCACACACACACACACACACATACTATGAACTTCCGTAGATTCACATACACACACACACACACACACTATGAACTTCTGCAGATTCACACAAACACACACACACACACTATGAACTTCCGCAGACTCACACACACACACACGCACACACACACACACACACACTATGAACTTCCGCAGACTCACACACACACACACACACACACACACACACTATGAACTTCCGCAGACTCACACACACACACACACACTATGAACTTCCGTAGATTCACACACACACACACACACACACACACTATGAACTTCTGCAGATTCACACACACACACACACACACACACTATGAACTTCCGCAGACTCACACACACACACACACACACACACACACAGATACACACTGTGAACTTCCGCAGATTCACACACACACACACACACACACACAGACACACACTGTGAACTTCGGCAGACTCACACACAAACACACACACACATATAGACACACACTGTGAACTTCCGCAGATTCACACACACACACACACACACACACACACACACACACACACACACTGTGAACTTCCGCAGATTCACACACACACACACACACTATGAACTTTTGCAGATTCACACACACACACACACACACACACACACACACACACTATGAACTTCCGTAGATTCACATACACACACACACACTATGAACTTCCGCAGATTCACACGCAATGAACTTCCGCAGATTCACCCACAACCACACACTATGAACTTCCGTAGATTCACATACACACACACACACACACACACACACACTATGAACTTCCGCAGATTCACACACACACACACACACACACACACACACACACACACACAATGAACTTCTGCAGATTGACAGCTGGTATGTGAGAAATTTACAGAGACATGCAACGTCCCTCAGTAGACTAATCTGGAATTCTGACGACTAGAACAAGGCGCTCTCCTTGTTTTTAGCTCCCAGAGAAGGGAAATTTTCCAGAGTAAAAAGCTTGGAAGTTGAATAAATAAGAAGCCAGCTAGGCTTGAAACTCTGAATGAATGAGGGACTTTCCAAGTGTAGCCTGGATTTTGACAGTATCATCACTACCAACCCAAAGTACATGGCCACTAGCTGTGGGAGGAAGGACTAATGGGACTCCAGTGTAGCATGGGAATTACCAAATACAATGCAATATGCGAGTTACCAATTTCTAAGTAGCTCCAGCCCCCAGGACTACGCTGGTACTACTTTCATTACAGGTTGGCACATCTGATTTTCCCCTATCTGGCTTTAATCTTTTGATAAATTCTATTTTCAATTACATTTTACCTTCAATATTATTTTTTATTAGTCTCAGGTGTACAGAATAGCCATTAGACAATCATACGTTACAAAATTTCCTCCCCAATACTTCAGGTACCCACCTGGGAGTATAGTTTCTACAGTATTACTAACGATATTCTCTATGCTGTAATTTACAACCCTGGGACTATTTTGTAACTACCAATTTATAGTTCTGAATTCCTTCACCTTTCTCATTCAGCCCCTTAACCCCATTCTACTCTGGCAACCATCATTCTATTCTCCATATCTATGAGTCTGTTTCTATTTTGTTTGCTTATTTATTTTGCTCTTTAGATGCCACTTGTAAGTGGAAACATATGGCATTTAGCTTTCTCTGTCTTACTTATTTCACTTAGCATAATACCCTCTAGGTCCCTCCATGCTGTCACAAATAGAAAGATTTCATTTTTTTTTTATGGCCAAGTAATCCATTGAACCACAGCTTTTTAATCCACTCATCTACTGATTAATATTTGGGTTGTTTTCACATCTTAGCTATTGTAGATAATGTTGCAATGAGCATAGGAATGCATATACCCCTTTGAATTCATGTTTTGAATTCATGATGAGTACCCAGAAGCAATAAGCCCTGGGTAATAAGACCGTTCCATTTTCAATTTTTTTAGGAACCACCATATTGTTTTCCATCATGGATGCACCAATCTGCATTCCCACCAAGAGTGCATGAGGGTTCCCTTTTCTCCACATCCTTGCCAACACTTGTTGTTTGTTGATGTATTGATGCTAGCCTTTCTGACATTTGTGAGGTGATATTTCATTGTGGTTTTGATTTGCATTTCCCTGATCAGTGATGTTGAACATCTTTTAATATGTCTATTGGCCATCTATGTGTCCTATTTGGAGAAGTGTCTATTCAGGTCTTCTGCCCATTTTTTAGTTGGATTGTTTGTTTTCTTGGTGTTGAGTTGCAAGAGTTTTTTATAAAGTCTGGATAGTAATCCCATTACCAGATATATTTAGTTTTACTCTTGCTCTCACTTGCATCAAATTGATTAATTCAACACATAATTAAAATATGATTAAAATATGTTAACGCATTTCCAATATCTTTGGTAGTTTTTTTCCTGTTGTGTAATTGTGTTTATTTGAATATTGGTGTATTTGCACAAAATGTTTGTATTCATCACAGCTCAGTTGCTTGGAGGACTCTTTGGCGGTCATTTTTCACAGTATTATCAATAACTAAATGACCTTATAGATTTCCTTATAGCTTTACTAATGTATAGTTTGTCTTATCTTGGAATAATAAGCTTTCATTTTATATTATTCTGAAGTTCACTGGCCCAGCAGCTGGATCTTTGATGTTATTTTTTTAGGTGCATGTGATCCCAGGGTGTTTGTGGAATGATAGGTGTTCATTATTCCTTTGTTAAAATAGCAAAAGTATGAATCTCAGTGGGGGAAGTTGGGGGTGGGTGAAAGGAGATTAACCAAAGAATTTATGTGCATATATGCATGACCCATGGACACAGACAGTAGTGTGGTGAAGAAGTGGGGTGGGGAGGGGCAGGTTAGTAGGGGTGAGCAGGGGATAAAGAAGACACCTGCATTGCTTTCTACAATAATGGTTTTTAAAATGCAAAAGTGACCCAGTGTTGTGGAAAGGCCTGGGCCATTAGTCACATGAGCCTGCAGGACAGCACAGGCTGTGGGTGCACTAATGAGGCCATTTCCCCGCATCTCACCTCTGTCCCCTCCTCTCTTCCAGCCACCCAGTGTAAGCACGGGGCTGTGTACGACACCTGCGGCCCAGGATGTGTCAAGACCTGTGACAACTGGAACGAGATCGGCCCGTGCAACAAGCCGTGCATTGCGGGCTGCCACTGCCCCGCCAACCTGGTCCTGCACCGGGGACGGTGCATCAAGCCAGTCCTTTGTCCTCAGCGGTGACCTCTGATCAGCAGCTAAAGACTTTGAAACCTGGTGTCCTTGCCACTGGCGTGGAAGAGCCGGTGAGGGATTACCGTGTTCGTGTGGCCTCCTGCACACACACACACACACACACAGAGTATATACATGTACATATATAGATATAGAGATATATTCAGAAACATTTCGTCATTTATATAAACTACAGGTGGATTATTATATGTATATTTTTTGCTATAAGACATGTATTATTTCTAGAACCCTAATCTGTAAGCCATTGGACACACTGTATAAATAAACCAGGTGTTTTTAATTTAAGAAGGCAGCATGCGGACATCCTGGATGGCTTTCACATACGTTGTCATTTAGAAGGAAGTTTTTCTAAAAAAAAAAATCCTCAATTGCCTGCCTGCATTAATTTTAGCTTTGAATCAGGATTTGCAGCTGAGTGAGAAGGGTGTTTCTCTGGAGAAGGGCAGCTCTATGCAGGGTGTTTCATGATTGCAGAGAAAGGAATGTTTGGTGGAAAGAGATGGCTGCTGATTGGTGCGGGGAAAGCAAGGCCTTGGGTCATGATCCGGTATGATTTCCCAAACTGATTGGCGGGTCGCCAAGAAATATATATTTGTTACTGGAGCATAACCCAAGAATCAAGTGGTTTCTTACCATCTTTAAATATTCTCAGAGTCTCCTAATTGTATAAGTGTGTGTGTGTGTGTGTGTGTGTGTGTGTGTGTGTGTGTGTGTGATGGATGCATCCATTTACATGTCACACGTAGAGATTAAAGAGTATCTGTGTGACATGTTCGTTTTATTGGGCATGAGCAAATATTTGGAGATACTTTCTCAGCATAAGAAAAACTGTCCATTTCTCTGAATCTCAGAACAATTTAGGATGGGCAAATCCGATGAATTGATGGAAGCCATCTCCATGTTGTGACTGTTCCATTTATAAAGTGAAAGCCTTTAATTATGTATAGAGGATTCCCAGTTCAGTGCTATTTGGTTACTGTTAACACAACATAATTATTAGACAGAAGGAAAGCCTTTATGGATCTGTCGATTTAACATTAGTCGAAAAGAAGAATGGTCTGTATACTCGCTCTACTATCCTGATAGGTTACTGTTAGTCACCATGTGATTTTTCTGACTTGTTTTCAGCTACATAAGTGGAAATGTCAACAAAACCCACTGATGTCTAAAAATAACATGTTTTGCAATGTAGTAAATAAAGGGCTTAAGATTTAAAACTATATATTTTCCAATTCAAGATGTGCTGTGCTATACTTTATAAATAAGCTATACCAACTTCAGGTTCCTTGATCTTTAACAGTTCTATTTATATACATTTTATATACCCTACTAGTGGCCAGTACATGATATTTGTGCATGGGCGGGGGGGGGGGAGGGTCCCTCAGCCCAGCCTGCACCCTCTCAAATCGAAGATCCCTTGGGAGATGTCTGACCACTAGTTCAGGCCTGATCCATTGATCGGGCCTGAACCGGCCATCAGATATCTCTCTTACAATCTGGAACCGATGGCTTCTAACCACTCACCTGCCTGCCTGCCTGATCACCCCTAACCTCTCTGCCTGCCTGATCACCCCTAACTGCCCTTCCCTGCTAGTCTGATTTTGCTTTCAACTGCCTCTCCCTACCTGATCACCCCTACCTGCCCTCCCTTGCTAGCCCGATCTCATCCTCAAATGCCATCCCCTGCCAGCCTGCTCTCACCCCCCCCAACTGCCCTCCCCTGCCAGCCTGATCACCACTAACAGCTTCTGCCTTGGCCCCCACCGCCATGGCTTTGTCTGGAAGGAAGTCAGACATCTGAAAGATGCCAGTCAACCTGGTCTAATTAGCATATTAACCTTTTATTAGTATAGATTATATAGAATAGCATTGCTTAATTGGGGGGCAGGCCTTTTTCATCAGGAGGAATGCTCTTGGCATACGAAAATATATAATCCCTATATCTGGACTGATAGTCAGCCATATACACTATACTGTCAAACTGGTAATTAAAAAATTGAACCGCTTTCTTACACCTTATATCAAATAACTGTTGCCTTTAAAACCCCTCCTTAGCCCCCACCTTAGGTTCTGCCTTCATAGTTCACCCAGATTAGGTTCTGATTGGTCAGTTTCTGTGCTAGTCCATGTCAAAAGCTCAGCATCCTAGGCAGCCATTGGCTCTTCACACTTCACCCAGATTTGATTTTATTGATTGGTTTCTATGCTAGTCAGCATCTCTGGGCCTATCAACAGGCCTGATCAGAGAGGCAGGGCTGATCAGCAGCCCCAGAGCAGGCCTGAGAGCCCCAGAGCTGCTTGTCAGGCTCCAAGAGAAAGAGAGAAGCAAGTGCTGATCAACAGCTGCCATGGAGGCTACGGATCAGCTCCTGCTTCTCTCTCCAGACCTCTCTTCGAGTCTAATCCACATCCCCCTTGGCAGTCAGTGCTGGATCGTGGCACCCGCAGTGGGAGGCAGTTAGTCAGTGCTGGGTTGCAGTTCCTGCAGCAAGAGTCAGCCAGTGCCGGTCTCCAAGGCAACCCAGGACTGACTTCTGGTCGGTTGAGCCTTTGGTCATTTGATGTTATGGACCCTGGATTTTTATATATTAGCATAATTCATTATAAAGAATATTATTAACAGGTAACAGCAAAATCCCAAAGTGTTGAGAGTCAGCATGTTGCCATCAGTGATGAAGACATTTGTGTTTAGTAGATGTTCCTAACAGCTAATGGATGAACTGCATTTCTTACTGGGACATGAATGGTTGTTGGAGTGAACAGAATAAAGCACACAGTGTAATAGTGACTGAGGAACCAGGTAATGTGGTTGTTTGGGTCCTAAACACCCCACTATCTGGGACCCACGGTAGCCAGGCCACCGCATTAGTGCTATATGTGGAAGGAGAGCTTGGACTTAGGAGACCCCTTCCAGGTGTAGTTTGTGACCTCGCCCTTATTGCTTAAGAATTTGGAGCACCTCTTTCGCTTATCTGTGATGCAAAGAGGTGGTGTCCAGGCAAAGTTAAGAACAAGGGGGTCTCAACCCTCTGCCACTACTGAGATGACTTGCATAACCATCCAGACACAATTTGCAATCACTTACTTGTAATTTCATTTACTCCCCACACTGCTAAAAGGAGACAGAGGGAAATCAGTTGATCTGCCCTGTTTCCTTTTTTATTCCTTTAGATCCTCTTTCAAGTTCTTCCCAGTTCACTCTTTATGGAAAGAGGGATGCAGAAGGACGATGATGCAGAAGGGAAATTGTGGGTGGTTGTTCACTGCTCATGACTCATCCAAGGCCTGAGTAACTGTACCCAGAAAGACGCAATAGCCTCTTTTTCAACATTGTCAATCACAGCCAACTGTGGGGGATGAATGATGAAGGCCCCTTTTCATGGATCAATTTCATCAATTTGGGTGGCTTAATTATAAGTTTGTGTGACATATCTTCTCCAGGGTTTAGTTTAACCTGAGATTTTTTTTAATGCCTATTCTTAGAAGAAGGAAAGAGAAGACAGAGGAGAGTTTGGGCCTACTAAGTTAAACAGCTGTCTGATGAGGGAGGAGGGGACATCAGATCAAGAGTTGGTTTCCCTTTATTGTTATTGGCCATGGCTACAGTCAAGCAATGATTTTTGGCTTCTGACTGATTGTAATGCAGATTAACCAAGTGCTTCAGTGATAGTGGGCCCACTTTATTCACATGGGATGTTTTTGTGGGTTCTCAAAGGCAAGCTTCTGCAGAGTGAGAGGACCTGAGGTGAAAATGTTCCATTTCTCTCATTAATATACATATCCCAGACCAGCAGTTAGTGTGGGTTCCATGATACCTATGAAATTAATAGAGAGGTTGATATTGCTCTGTCTACACGTATAGAATCCCTATGTGGGTCATGCTATGAATATTGAATTTGATGAGGGAACCAACACTATTATGATTTTCATTACACATGGTGCTAAGGAAAAATAAGTTCTTTCCTTTCTTCCTATGAAAAATAGGAATGTTTGAAAGTTTTGGGGTTTTGTTTTCATTGATTTGAGAGTAAGAGAAATAAAAGAAGGGAGAGAGAGAGAGAGAGAGAGAGAGAGAGAGAGAGAGAGAGAGAGAGAGAGAGAGAGAGAGAGAGAGAGATGTGAGGGAGAAACAGATCAGTTACCTCTGGTTTGTGTGCTGACTGGGGATCAATCCTACCACCTGGGTTTGTGCCCTGACCAGGAATCCAAACCCCAACCCATCAATGCACGGGATAATGCTCCAAATCACTGATCCATAGCAGCCAGGGCCCCCCAAAAAGTTTTGAAGATGAAAGAAAGTGCATCCTTGATATTGATAGCAGTAGTTATATATTAAAGTGGTGGCTCCGTGTGGGTTCCATGATACCTATGAAAGTCGATGAGAATCACCAACTCTTCCAGTCAAAAGTCTCTCCCTCTGAACTAATTGCATGCGTCCTGAGCATCTGACCATCAGCCTGTGAAATACCACCTCCCAACAAAACAATAAGGACCCAAAGAACTCGTCCCTCAGCTTTCGTTAAACACAGATAAGCAATTTAACTGGAAAACTCTCTTATTATGAAATATTTCAGACATACAGAAAGGAATAGAGACTAATGTTGCAAACACCCACAAACACATCACCTAATTAAGAAGAATAACCTGATGGGTAGGCCGTACATTTTTGTTGCATAAATAAAAGCAAACCAAGAGCCATGGCTGCAACAGCTCCGTGTGGAGTGTTTGCTTGTTGAGCCTCTGTGCACTTTGGCTCTGACAAGTGCCAGGTAAGTGAGCCAGAAAGCTCTTGGTGTAGGAGAAAGAATGCCTGAGGGGACAGCTGCCAAGAGATTTTAATCAGTTCTCTCCTCCAAACATCATCCTCAGGAACATGAAAAAAAAATTGTCTCTGATTTTAAATCCTGATGTACAAGCCTCTTCAGAATCCAGGATTCTCATTCTGAAAAGAAGACAGGATTCAGGTGGCCAAGAAGGAGTACACAGGGAGAAAAAACAAATGCTGGTGATTATGCCGACCCTAAATGCAGACCCAGATACCGAGTCCGCTAAGGGGGCCTTTTGGGCCTTAGAACCATGCTGCTCCATTGGACTTCGTGAACCTGATTGAATGGCACCCACTTGGGATCCATCTTCACCTGAGTTGCCTTTCAGCTTAATTTGGAGCAGCTTGAAAGGATTAAGGTGGCATAGAGTGAGCCTCAAGGATAATTCCAAGTGAGCCTGGCTAAGCAAGGTGGGAAGGGTGTTCCAGGTAGGGTTTTCTCCCTTAGGGAAATACTTGCCAAAGTGCTGTATGCCATAGTGCATTCTGAAAATAATGTTTGTCTGGGTCCTGGGGTAAATAGGGCTGCCTGTAACTAAAACCTTGGGGACATCTTAGGTATTGTCCAACTGCTCCAAGAGTAGAATGGATGCCAACCCCTGTCACCCCTTCCCCACAGCTCCCAGTGGGCTGTAGCACTGGCTGGGAAGAGCCACTTCAGGGCAGATCCAGCTACTGGACAGTGGTAAGTAATGGCATGACATGGCCAGAGCATCGTCTCAGCAAGTGGAGTGGAAGTGACATTTTTGGTCAAAAGAGCAGAGGCCCCTGAGACAGTCCAGAAGAGACACAATGAGCCCCCAAACTAGGAGATAAATAGGGGAGAAGTTTATGACAGATTGGATGATAGATAGGAAGGTTTTTGGCTGGAGTGACGGTGGTAATGGTGCCAGTTAGTCACCAAGGAATACTGGTGGGGG
Source organism: Antrozous pallidus (assembly GCA_027563665.1). Classification (NCBI taxonomy): domain Eukaryota; kingdom Metazoa; phylum Chordata; class Mammalia; order Chiroptera; family Vespertilionidae; genus Antrozous; species Antrozous pallidus. The sequence continues at coordinate 80,833,174 of CM050521.1, forward strand.
AGCAGCTTTACTGGAATTTCTTTTGTAAATCAGATTTCTTCTTAGGTTGTATTCGGTTCAGTTCAACAGAACTCCTGAGCTTAGGACTAAGAGATGGTCCTCCTTAAGACAACCACAGTCCAGGATGAATGACTTGTCAACCAGAGGACCATATAGCTGACCATTGAGTCTCAGGAAGTCCAAATTCTGCTTGTGGGTATGTCACAGTAGCTGGTCAAGGAAGGGGACTCCTGAGAAGAGCCTTATGAGGCTGAATAGGTTCTACCTTTGCAAAGACCTGTGTGTGTGTGTGTGTGTGTGTGTGTGTGTGTGTGTGTGTGTGTCCGCATGCACAGGGATGGTGCAGTCTGGGAGTGTAAGGCGTGAGTCACTGTGTGGATCAGAAGAAGACAAGTGACAAGCCAACTGCCTGAGAACGTAGAGAGCCATAGGTTTGGGGGGATTGCTGGGGTACAACGAATTCACAGAACTTTTTTGAGCTATGACAATGGAGTTTGCATACCCTGGGAGGTCTTTGCAAGCCTCCGTTGGTTTTTAGTGGGTTTCAGGAAATGTTGGCATTTTGTGATAAGCTCTCTTTTCTTCTTGCATCTGGGTGTGTTCAAGTATCTGGTGTGCTTCTGAGAATCTAAAGAGGGTAGGGAAGGGGAAGAGACTTTTAATGGACTTCCAGTGAGGAGGCATCTTTCAGACCCTCCAGACATTGGTTTCTTTAGCAGAACTGGTCCAGGGTAAATACATTTAATCACCACCTTTATGGACTTGGCTGTGGCCCAAAGGCAGGGCTGGGGGATGCTTGGGGTCCAAACAGTTGAACCTGCCAATGTCAGCGCTCTTGTCACACCTGTAGACAAAAGATCTGAGAAAACAGCTCACCCGGAGTTCTGGGTGGAGCAGTTCTGTTATTTTGTAGCCAGTTGGTGTGATAGTCCAGCTTATGCTTTAAAAGCTGACATCAACACCTTCTCTGCTTCCTCCAACTGGAATTCAGCTACCTATGAAATTCTTCCAACGGGTGCTTTCAGCGGTAAAATTTGGGGCTTTGAGAAATGTTTGTGGAGGAGAAAAAGTTTCCCTTTGGCTCCGAAAATGTAAATACCATTAGTTATGTTGTCATTTCGCCATGTTCCTGCACATAATTTAAAGAATCAGACCCTGAACAGCTCCTCCTGGCTCGGCTACTTAGGCACGAAGAGGCATAGAAGGCACCAGAAAGCCTGGCTAATCCCACCACACAGAGCAGGCTGCCCAGAAACCCAGATTGTGATGAGTTTCTATAAGGTTCCTTCAAACATCTGTGAAGACAGCGAGTCAATGTATCCTTGCCACACAATATGGATTCCCAACCCTAACCCAGGAATTTGTGATATGATGGGTTCCTGTCAGGTCTCTGAAATCATTTGTGAAGACAGTGAGTCAATGGATCCTTGGCACACAACATAGATTCCCAACTCTAATCCTAAACCTAACCCTAAACCTTAGCCTAATGCTCCATGCAGTATGGATTCCCAACCCTAACCTTAACTATAATCCTAACCTTAAACCTCCATGCAGTATGCATTCCCAGCCCTGATCTTAACCCTAACTCTCCACACAGTATGGGTTCCCAACCCTATCCCTAGCCCCTAATTCCAACCCTAAATCTACCTTAAACCCTAACTATAACCCCTAAACCTAACCCTTAATCTAACCCTAATTCCATAACCCTAAGTCTAACTTCTAACTATACCTCTAAACCTATTCCAAACTGTAACACTAACCCTAATCTTAAAATTCAATGCAGTATAGATTCACCACCCTAACCCTAATCATAAACCTACCCCAAACCCTAAATTCTAAACCTAGCGACTAACCTTAACCCTAATGCTGACTCTAACTTCTAACCCTAACACTAAATCTATCTTAAAATGTAACCCTAACTTTAACCCTCCAAACCCTAACCCTAAACCAAACTCTAACCTCTAATCCAAACTCTAACCCTACCTGAAGCTCTATCCCTAACTCTAATCTCTAACCCTACCACTAACACTAACCCAAACCCTAATCCTATCCCTACACTTATCCCAAACCCTAACTCTAACCTCTAACCCTAACCCAAACCATACAATATGGATTCCTAACTCTAACCCTAACCTAACCTCAAACCCGAATCCTAATTGTAACCTCTAACACCTAACCCTAACCTCTAACCCAAACCCAAACCCTACCCCAAAACCCTAATCTAACCTCTATCCTAACCCTAACTCTAACTACAAAATACAGATTCCTAACCCTAACCCTAACCCTCCACATAGAATGGATTCCAAACCCTAAACCTAAACCTAAAACTAACTCTAACCTCTAAACCTAACCGTACCTTAAATCCTAACTCTAACCTCTAACCCTAACCCTAACCACACAATATGGATTCCTAACCATAACCCTAACCTTAACTCAAACCCTAACCCTAACTCTAACCTCTAACCCTAACACTTAACCCTAGCCCTAACCCTAAACATTAACCCTAACTCTAACCTTTAATCCTAACCCTAGCCCTAACTCTACCCTCTAACCATAACCCTACTCCTAACCCTGCCCCTAACCCTAACCCTAACCCCCATAGAATCTGTGGCATGATTGTCTTGCCCATTTCTTTGTGTTGTCCTTTGCTCTGGCCATAGAATGGTTGTGTTGCTTTGGTTAAAGGAGATAAAGGTGGAAGGGCAGCGGGGGGGGGGGGGGGGGGAGCATGCAGGAGACAGCTGATTGATGTTTCTCTCTCATCAATGTTTCTAATTCTATAACCCTCTCCCTTCTTCTCTGTAAAAAATCAATAAAATATATATTTTTAAAAATGTAGCTGACCAGGTTTCTACTCCCTCAAGAATCAATTTATTAAAAATCTGTTTGAGATGCTCTGAGATCTATGCAGGACCAGTTTGTAGGTACCATACTTTCCTTTTCTTATCCCGAGTCTTCTGGAATGTGACATCTTTGACCAGTAGACTGGCTCTAATGTGGGCATTTAAGGCACCATATGAGATGAGAGGGCAGGTGGATAGTCTTTTGCCCCAGCAATGTAGATGCAATGTAGACTCTACCTATGTAGGGGACTGGCTCTGCTATATGCCCTTTGAAATCTTTCTTGTAATTATTTTTGTTTATAAAACATTTGCTCTATTTTTAGGTAGGATGTCTATAATTTCTGATATCAAAACTCAATCAAAGAAAAAAGGTATTATTTAATTTGTCCTCTCTTGTGTGTCCTGACCCATGTCTCCCCCTTCTCGTGAACAGTGGCCTCAGCTACTCCCTTATCCTATATAATAGAGAGGGAATATGCAAATTGACTATCACTCTGCCACAAAGATGGTGGTGCCCACAGCAGAGGCTGAGTTCCTGTAATGAGCCTTAATGAGCAATCAGCAGGGACCTGAGGCTATGCCCTCCCCTGGCCCCATGGGGCTTTATGGGGGACCTCAGGCTATGTCCCCCCACCTTAGCACCAGGTCAGGAGACCTCAGGCCATGCCCCTCCTGCCCAGCAGGGCTTGATGGAGGACCTCAGGCCACATCCACAGGCCCCAGCAACAAGCCAGGGTACCTGAGGCCACACCCCTTGCCCCAGCACCAGGCTGGGGGACCAGAGGCTGTGCCCCCCATATGGTGGGGCTTGACAGGGATCTCAGGCTGCATTCTCCACCCAGAGGGGCTTGATGGGGGACCTCAAGGTGTGCCTCCTGCCCCAGTGGTGGGCCAGGGACCTTAGGCTGTGCCCCCTGTTCGGTGGGGCTTAACAAGGGTGGGACCAGCCAGGTCTGGATCTAGCTCAATGTGGAGGGGGAGGGCAGCCTGGTCTGGGTCTTACATGATTTTGAGACACAAGTGAGTGGGCAGGGACTTAACTCTGGGTCCTGTGGTGCACCCCAGACTCTGACAGGAGGAAGATTTTCATATACATTTTAGTAATTTTCTTTCATCTCTGACACTTCTATGATAGAGAAAGGGCAAATAGCAATATTAAAACATTTTTTCTAAATAATACCCTTTTAATGTGCACAAATCTCATGCACTGGTCTCCTAGTAGCATTATAAGTGAAAGTCATAAGACTATTCCTTCTAAGGGACCTGGATGAAATTCCAGAAATAAGGCATCAGAGTGCAGCTCAGTAAAATCAACTTTGTTGCACATATTCAAAGATAATGAAGTTCAAATGAGATAGTTTTCTGATTGGATGATAATATATAAAATGTATTTGTCATCCCTATGCAACATGGCTTATCTCTTGAGCCAAATGCAATGAATGTTAGTTATTGTTTATGTGTGGGGTTGGTGGCTGGGAATCCTCTCCCCGACTCTGTGGGAAAGAGGGTGATGAGCCGCTGGCAAGGTCTTTGTAAGAAGGGAGCAGTTTAATCAGCCTTCCTGAGCTTTACTGATGATATGGATTCCATGGCTACCAGAGAGTAGCTTATCATCAGCGAGCGCATTATAAAAAACACAGTGGGTGCGCACACACACACACACACACACACACACACACACACACGCTAATGACAACAGAAATTCACAGCACCTTTAGGAGTCTTTTGGGTAGAATTTTATGTTTTATTTGACCTTTTGTTTGTGATACAGACATTCTCAAACATAAAAATGAAACGAACCAGTTCAAGCTGCTTGTCAAATTGCAGAGCGGAAATCTCAACTTACTACAAATTGGCCTAATTAAAACGTATTAACATTGGTACCCTAGGGTGAATTTTCCCCCCTTGCACAAAGGATGGCACTGCCAATTTCCATGAACAATGCAGATGAGTCTGATGCTTTTATGGGTGATTTTCCAAATGGGGATAGTAAATGTGCCAAGGATGGCATCTCTGAAGCAAGGGGGAAGTATAACTCCTCCATAATTGCCATTTTCATTTGGGCAAATTAAATGAAAATGAAAACAAAAACCCATCCTGCTTCTGCTGTGTCTCTGCAACTGAGCCTGGGGCTGGGGGTGTGGCTGGGGACTGCCAGAGGTGCTCCTAAGGACTTAACTGCTCATGTTCTCTCACCTCCAACCACATCTCCGCTCACTTCCTTTCCTCCTGCCTGAAACCTCAGGGGGGATCTGAGTGGAGGGAAAAGGCTCCTGCCACACAGTGTACCTCTACAGAGATGGCCACGCTGACTTTCGATGACAAGCTTTCATCCTAATGTGACTGTCCTTGCAGTCACAGGCCACAGCACTGTCTGTGGTTTCACTGCTCCCTGAATCCCATCAGCTCTGGGAAGAGTCACCATCAAGGAAACAGTGTGATTCAGAGACCCATTGTGCGTGAATGTGGGATGGGTGCTGTGAATGGAGTCTGTAAATGTGGGGTCGATGCCACCCCCAACACAGGGACCATGGAAGACAAGTGGGCTCGTCTCTTCTAAATTCCAGACTCAAGTCATCCAAGTGCCTCAGTGCCATCTCCAGGTGGAACTCTAACCGGCAACTCAACCTTTCTGTGTTCTCCTGAGCTAAGCTCATTGTCTGCCTGCCCACTCACCTCTCCCTCCCACAGGCTCCTCATTTCAGTAAAGGAAGTAAGCTTGGAGTTGCAAAGCCTCCTGCAAGGAAACTCGGGGTCACCAGTGAGGGACTGAGAAGAGGGGGCTCCCACCCAAGGGAGTTTGGTTGAACTGAAGACTGTCATGGGCTCCTGGGGCCTCAGTTACATCCGGCTCTCTCTGAAGAGTTGTTGATATTATCTGCCTATTCCAAATCCCCAATCGTCAAAAGATGGCCCTGCCGTGTGAACTTCCTGAATCTCTCAGGCTTCCACAGCTACCCAAATGCCCTGGGACAGAAGGCAAGAGTTGCAAAGTACAGGCAGCCAGACCAATGTGCTGCCAGGCCAGGCAGATTACTGCTGCTCATCTCAGATGGAATAAATTCCAAATCCCTTCTATGATCTACGGTGTGATTCTTGGTGTTTTGGTCCTTTGCTCCCTTTCTGGCCTCATGTTGTATGTCTCTGCCCCTCACTCTGCCCCTCCCACTAGCCTCTTGCTGTCTCCAAATTGTCAGACATGTTCCCATGTCAAGGCTTCTGTACCTGTTGTTCCCTGTCCCCACAATGCTGTTCCTTCAGCTCTGTGTATGGTTCATTCCTCATTCAAGTCCCTGCACAAAAATCACCCCATCAAAAACTTTTTGTCCTAATTATCTTTTCTAACATAATATGTTTCCCTCCCAGAATCCATTTCATTTCCTTCATTTTCTCCCCTTATCTAAACATTATGAATTTATTCCTTTGCTTTTGTCTTACCCTGCCCCAATTCAGTGCTAGTTCACAAATGCAGGGACTTTGTGGGGTTTTGTTTTGTTTTTTTAGTGGCATATCTCTGTGTCTAGAACAGTCCCTGGCACACTGTAGACAGAATTGCACTCAACAAGGGTCTTCTAGAGAAGTAGGTGGCAAATAATCTATCAGATATTTGCTTTTGGACATAACCAGGTGACAGTAGAAGGCCTCAGACCTTGCTATATCCTGAGAAATGCTACCCTCTTGCCCTGGTTCTTCATTTTCGATGTTGGATCCTGCAGGGGCCAGGTTGGCAGCATGGCCAAGAAGAAGATGCTAGACATGGTCACCTCAAATCTTAGTATTTTTACCAAGATCTCTTCCTCTTCCTCCTTCACTCCAGGAATCTGATAAATAGAGCCTTGGAGTCAATGATATTCTCTCCAGAGAGCTCTGGCCACCAGGTTTCTTTTAGCAAAAATATACACTATCTCCTTTGGAATGAACAAACCTGCTTCTTCATGCCTGTAGTGAATTTCAACCTAGAAGAGGAAAATTATAATCTGAGACCTGATTTGAGGTGTCAGTTTCACGCATGGGACTGCCCTATCAGAAAGGAAGGAGGAAAGATAAGTCGGTGCCTTGGTATTGGGTTGGAAAGTACCTAGCATACAATTTAAGAACTAAGGATGCTGATGCTATATGAACCAAGGGAGTGGCCTACTTGGGTGGGGCACATAGGGTTCATGGGGAAATCTGGCCTACTGCCATTTTTTTTATAAATAACATTTTACTGGAACACAGCTATGCTCATTCCTTACAAATTGTCTAGAAATATGTTCATGCTACAAGGACAGAATTGAGTATTAGTGACAGAGACAGTAGACTGAAATACATACTAGCTGAACCTTTATGGAAGTCTGCCAACCCCAGAGTGAGTGGGAAGAGCCATGTTCTGAGAACCCGATTCTTTAGGATCCCAGTTCCTGCCCTATAACTTAGAATGTCTGTGAGCAACTGGTCTGTCCTCAGTGACACTCAGTTCATTTAAAAGCTCTTAGCCTAAAGAAGGTACTCAACACAAACTGGCTGAACAACAGCAGGAAAACAAATGATAATGTCGTGGGAGTGTACTCTGTGCCTGTCAAGTGCACGGGGCTACAGTGACAATCAGTTAAATGAGAACATTCCCTGGGAACATTCTGAAGCCTGAAATCTCTCCCAGTGATCACTGACGGCCAGACTAGACCTCTACTGTCCACCCACCGCTGCGCCACAGGCATTGGGGGAAGTGGTGGCCCCATAGGTGACCTTCCTTGACCTGGGAGGTTGAGGGAGAACCTACAGCTGCCCCCTTGGAATGCTTCCTATGCTTAGAGGAGTAGGCTTACAAATGATTCCAAATGATATATGGAATAGGGAGGAAAATGAAATTGGGTTGGGATAGAGGTAGCAGGGACCACCTGAGGTCCATTTGCCCTCCTTGTAAGACTGTCCTCATGGTCTGGTCTTTTATGATGTTCTTGTTGCTATTTAGCTGTGTCTATGCTGTTTCTATATGTATAACGTGGATGATTTGTTTTGTTTCTCATTCTGGAAGCCCCCTTCCTTATTTCCAGTAGTGCCCTTGGGGCTCCTGGAGAGAGCATGGGGTTTGCAGCTAGAGAAAGCCAGCATTATATTCTGAATTCCTCATTACCACGTAGTGTGACCTTGAAAACGTTGCTTCCTCTTTCTGAACCCCTGCTTCATCGACTATGAAGACAATCCATCTTCATTAAAGCGTCATGAACATTTTAATGAGACTGTACACCTCCCACCACCACCCCATTCCCCACCCTTTGTAAAAATAGCTCGCTTCCAAAGGAGATGTTTAAAGTCTTGAGGCAGCCTATTGTCATTTCCAAGAGATGAATCCTGGCAGGCTGGTGTCTGATTATTTTTAAACTCTTCTAACATATATAGAAGGTACGGGGGAGTGTGCCCCTCAGTTCTTTTAGAACAAGCTCCCACAGGTCTGAGGATGTTTAAAGCAGAACTGTATTTAGATGCAGACATAGGTCATAGAAGGACAAGGATCTCACATGGAGCCAGACGAACGATGGTTCAATGAGGAGGAAGTCGGGAACCCACAGGTGTCCTGGGCTTTCTCCCCATTGTGTGTTCTTCGGGAGGCCTGTGCCAGGAGAGTCAGAGAAGCCGAGTGTCCCTATCACTCACCTGAAAGTTCCAGGTATGGGATGAAGCATTTGTTGCTTGCCAGAGAACATTTTCACTCCAGCTACTGTGAACGTGGGGCCATGATAAGATGTTTGCGTCTTCGGGCCACACTGCATCGCTCCTTACGGGGAAGAGGGTTAGAGAGGTAGGGGGACTTGCCCACATATAAGCAGCTGGTATATGGCAGAGCCAGGAATTAGAAAGCTCATTTGACTTACATGACTTCCCCAGCCACCTAGAAGCCCAGCAGGATGGCCTACTAAGTTCAGCATCCTGCTAATTGCTGAAGGAAGGAGACACGTGTGGAGGATTAAGCCATCAGCGGTCGTTGCCCTGGGAGTGGTAGAATTAAGGCTCCCCACTAGACTTCTGCTGACTCACCCTGTTACTGCTCCCCGCATGGCTTCCACTGTCATAAGGGGTAAAAGGAGGGGTTCCTTATTACCACCAGGTGGGTAGGAAAGTCCTAGTTCCCTACTCAGTCTTCTCTGACACCACCCCAGCAGGGGAGTGACGCAACCCATTACAACCTGGTAAGAGTAGAAGACTATATTTTCCAACCCCTTGTCCGATGGGGGTGCTGGTGCTGAACAGGGTCGTTGTTATTTTGCTGGAATAGGGTAGTTGTTGCTTAAATGTTTCCTGTCTTGTAGGCTGGAGAGAGCAATCATTTTTAGAGCTCTTTTGTCTGTTCTCATTGGCAATTCTGGGTTGCTGGCTTCTCCAGCTCCTAATTTAGGGGTAAATGAAGCAAAAAAGAAAGCTCGAGGGACTCACTCTTGTGTCATCCACTGGGTCCCAAGGACCTCAGCCAGCCTGCCTTCTCCTGTCTATGATTCTGAATTTAATTGTTTGTTTGTCTTACACATGATATCCAGCTCTTCTTGTACTTTCACCGATCACTTTTCTAACATTTAATGCACGTGGAATCTATGCCAGCATAGCGAGCTGCTGACCCACTATTTGGACAAAGGTCAAATGAACTCATGAAGAACCATTAAAAAAAATCCCTTTGCTTGTTGGCTACAAATGCACTGAATTTTGTATGTTTGTTTGAAGATTGAACCTTGTTGGTGTAAGTGAGGAAACTGAATCTAAGACTATTCAATGAATTTTTACTATCCCTGAGGTCTAACACAATTTACATTCAAACGGCTTCTTTAGGATAAAAAATATTTTTATGTGTATCAATCATATATGCTCTGTGCCCAGCGCTTTGCAGGTCAAGAACCTTGAGCAATAAATACTATTTTTTTAAAATATATATTTTATTGATTTTTTTACAGAGAGGAAGGGAGAGAGAAGGATAGAAAGTCAGAAACATCGATGAGAGAGAAACACACTCCCTACTGGAGATGTGCCCGCAGCCAAGGTATATGCCCTTGACCGGAATCGAACCCGGGACCTTTCAGTCCAAAGGCCGACGCTCTACCACTGAGCCAAACTGGTTTCAGCAATAAATACTATTTTTATTAGATCAACAAACAATGAGCTACCTTGCCTAAGGTCACATGCTAATTAGCAACTGAGTTTGGGTCATAAGTTAAGTTTTCTGATTTATACTCGATTTTTCATTCCTTCTGTGTTCCAGAGCCTGAAAGATTTTCCTCAGAGGATGATGGATTGCTTAGAACCTGCCAAAATTAGATAAATAAAGCACCGTGACTGGATATCCATCACTGGGAGTATGGAAATGCTTCGCTGATATGTAGCTGCAACATTCTCTTTGTAATATATTTGTTACAGTGAGTTTTTCTAAATAAATGTGTCAGCTCTCTTCCCACGGGAGGAGAGAAACAGTAAGCATAGACAACTCAAGTCATGGACTATAAACAAAGCAACATTTAAAAAAAAAAACTCCTCAGATAGCATTACACGTTTCCCTTTATGACAAAGTAGTATGATTGCCTTAAATGGTTTGGGTTCAAATGCTTGCCCCTGCCCCACCCCACTTTTTTTTTTTTTTTTGCCAAGTGAAATCCTCACTCACGTCTCCTTTAAGAACCACCTTTCCAAAGCAGGTGAATTCAACCTGGATGGGTTTAATGAGACAATAATTAAAGTGTTTCTGCCAAAACCGGTTTGGCTCAGTAGATAGAGCGTCGGCCTGCGGACTGAAGGGTCCCAGGTTCGATTCCAATCAAGGGCACGTGCCTTGATTTCAGGCACATCCCCAGTAGGGCGTGTGCAGGAGGCAGCTGATCGATGTTTCTCTCTCATCAGTATTTTTTCTGTCCCTCTCCCTTCCTCTCTGTAAAAAAATCAATAACATATATTAAAAATGAAGTGTTTCTGAGATAGTGTACGTCTTTATCCCCAAATATATTCAAGCAGGAGCGATTTGAAAGTCAGGACCATGAGCTGATGTCTCCTGACTCCCAGAAGTTGTGGAAATAATTTCAAGGAAAACTTCACGATGAGTCCACCACGCAGCTGGGTTTTAAGGACTGGAGGGAGGTAGAGGATGAGGAGCCTGAGGTGCGGACTTGGGTCTGGGGAACAGGATGGGACTCAGGCAGGAGAGCCCGGGGCACGAGATGCCTGAACTTGGCTCTCGTGGTGACCATAGCCGCCCAGCTGGGTGTCTGTGTTCTGGGGTCTCCCGGCCCAGGCCCAGAGCACGCTCGGGCCTGGTGCTCGGTGCAGAGGCACAAGTGACCTTCCGGGAGGGAGAGAGGGATCTACTTCTGTCTCACAATTTACTCCCAAACCCCAAACCACAGCTTCTATCATCTCACAGGAGCTGCAATCACAGTGTCGGGCCTGGGACCTCAGTCCGCCTCAAGGCTCAGCCTGCAAGAGGTCGGTGGAAGCACACTGATGGGGTGTTGGCACGGGATTGGTTCACCCGAGGATGAGTGAAAAGGTCATGAGGGCCTGGCTGGCATGACCTAGTTCTTGAGCAAAACCCAGAGGTTACAGTTCCATTCACAGTCAAGGGCACATGCATGGGTTGAAGGCTAAATACCCATCAGGGGGCACGCAGGGGGCAGCCGATCAATGATTTTCTCTCAGCATTGGTATTTCTATCTCTCTCTTTTCCTCTCCCTTCCTCTCTGAAATCAATAAAAAATATTTTTTAAAACGAGATAATTAGATAGAAATAATATTTGAAGAGATAATGAATGAGGTTTTCTAAAACATGAAAGACACTAACTTATGGATCTAAGAAACACTGTAAACTCTTAATAGGATTTGTTTTTTAAAGAGCAGGCATACCCAGGCACCCACGACCAGGCACATGACTTCGAAATAAACAACTGGAAGACTAGCACCTGACTTCTCCATGGAAATAAGGAATTCAGAGAATAATAGATTTTCGTAGTTTTAGTACTATTAGTATGGGAAAAAAAAGAAAAGAAATGCCAACCTAGAAGTATATGCACAGCAAAAAATATTCTTAGAAATAAAACTGAAACGGATTGCTGAAGATATATTTTCAGGAAAAACAAAACAAAACAAAAACACAAAATCTGAGAGAGTTTATTGCCAGAAATCATGCACTCACTGGAATTTTCAGACAGGAAACCTATCCCAGAAAGACACATGAAGAGTCAGACAAGAATGGGGATGTAATCAAAAAGGCATTCATGTGAGCAAATAAGATTGTGGGTAAGTAAATACTGACTGTGAACAGTAATGACAATGTCTTATTTTACAAACACAGAGGATAACAATGGCATGACAGCAACAGAGGAAAGATGGGGAAAGGGGTAAGAGGCATTAAAGTGTTCCAGGGAACTTTGAAGAGTAAAGATCTCTATGGGACTCAGTTAAATGGCATGCTGTAGGCTCTAGGATAACCACAGAAAGACTCATGAGAAGACAGTGTAGCTAATGGGAGTAACATTGGGCGATAACAGCGGGAAAGGGGGCTGTCCTTCAGTCTCTAAATGGCCTATTTACTCAGGAAAACCCCTGGAGGGACTGAGCGTGACATGAAAAATCCTTAGTTTGGTTTGGATGGGGGGGGGGGGAGAAATGAGAAAACAGGTATAGCCTTTATTCCACACACAGACATTCATGAGCTTTGCCGTGGAAGTTAAAGGGATTCGAATGAGCCCTACAAAGAGGAATTGGAAAATTCAGTAAGAGGCCAGCGCCCAGGTGGGCCGTGAACAGGGAGTGAGACTTCGTGGGGGTGTCTGGGTTGCCTCCAAGCCCTCATACAATCGTGTAATTCACAAACCCAGGTGACAGGTGATGTGGAGGAAGTCCTCACCTGAGCATAGCAGACAGTCATCAGACAGTAAAGAGGGGCTGAGAGTTTAACCAGAGCTCACACTTCCAGCAAGCAAGCTCCAGAGAACAAAGCCCTCTGGGAATTTCTGTGAAATCTTTATGATTTGCTTGTGTACTTGTCTGTGGGATAAAGGGGTGGCTGGACTTCCCTGGGTGCTTGGGTAGTAAGCATTTTATCTGGAGATTCAAGTCCCCCAGAGAACAGGAGAATGGGAGAGGGGGGGTTGCTGGCTGTGCATGTGACCTGTTCCTGCCCATGGTAGCCTTGGGTAAGTCCTCCTATTCCCATTGCAGCATCCATAGATCAGGTGTTTTCGATTCAATCCCTCTTCCAGCCCCTCCCCCTCCTCCAATCTCCAGGGAAATGAATGGAAGGCGTTAAGTTAGGGATGGTTATCTGGAATCCTACCTGGAAGCTTTATTATCACTGACAAAAACCACTAATGAGGAAACAATGCCATCTTTCACATATAAAGCTGCTTTGAAGAAATTAACTTATGGCAAGTGTTCTCCCCTCCAGGCTTTCTCATAAAGGGCTCTGTCCTGGGCTTTCTCCCTTCAAACCCCCTACCCCACAGCATCACACCTCTGCTTTCATTAACTCAACCTGCAGGGAATCAAAGAGAGAGAGTGCTTTTCACACCTTTTACAGGAGAGGAAGGGAGGAGGTGGCCAGGACCAGCGCCAGGCAAGATCGCCAAGTCTCTGTGCTTTCTCAGGGAGCCTCTGGCTTTCCTTGGCTGCCTCCCCTCACACCTTTGTCTCTCTCACTGGCCCACTGTCATTTACTTCGCGGCTGGTTGAAGGGTCTCCTCTGCCGACACCTAATGGGTCCTCTTCCACGCTCTTTATTGCTTAGAAACAGGAGCTGAGTGGGCTGGGGGCTGGCCATCTGGATTGAGAGCAGTGTTTTCCTGCCTATGGGGGAGGACCCGCTGTGCAGCCTTTGGGAGGTGGAGGCTAGGGAGAAATCAAAGTTGTTTGTTGAAAAAATGTCCAGGGACTTCCAAGTACTATCACAGGAGGAGGTGGGAAACCCCAAGCAGGGGCCAAGAGTGTTAGAGACAGATGAATAGTCCTCCTGTTTTCATATTATTTTTCCTTCCCAGCTGCTTCTCCATAGCATCAGCAATAAAAGCAAGCCATACATTGGCCTTTGCAGCCGAAGGTGGGCTTGGCCAAGGCCACTCTGGATCCCGCCAGCACCCAAGGGGGCCTCCAGGGACGTCCTGGATGGTGGCTGCTCTGGAGCAGGGAGGAGAAGGAGGCAGGATGCCCAGTCTCTGGGGCTGTGACACAGGAAAGGATACAAGTGAGTCCCTTGAAGACCAGGCAGTGTGTTCCTTCTTCCAGCCTGAGTTCTCCAGGAACGGGCCAGGTCTTTTCACTTGTGTATTGTCATTTCTTTGAAGATCTTGACACATCCTAGGGGTTCAACTTGGTGATGCCGCAGAAGAATGAAGGAATACGTATACGGGGGCCACAGTTCCCCCTACCATAGATGAGTTATGCCAATCTCACACCCAGTATGTGTCAATCTCAACACATTTGGCCCTCAGAGTACACACAGGCTGGCTCGCCAATCCCCTTGTTGCTCACCCACCTCTGTGTGGTAACCAAGGCACCATGGGTGTACAGAGTGGGGTCTGGTCTAAGGGCAGGGTCTGGGAGGAACCACAGCAGAAGCCAGTGGTCTGAGGACTCTGAAGGCTGATGATGCAGATGGAACTGGGGAAGGCTGGTGGTCTCAGTCAAGACTAGTTTGGACATGGCAAGTGTCTGGGGGCCACACCACCAATTCTGCTACTCTCAGCTCACCTGACCTTGTGATGGTCACTTGTCCCTTGCCAGATGAAGCCATCCAGGTGTACCTGCCATGGCAACCCAACGCTTTGATGGGGGGCACCTGTGGTTCAGGCCACATGCCCCCTCCCTGAGGTGGCAGGGCTGGGTGGATCAAGGAGGTCAGATCTGGATGGCCCAAAGGACTCTGAGCCATTTTCAGGGTCTGCCATGAAAGCAGGAGATGTGACTCTCGGGCCATGCATCTGCTGATCCTGTCAAGGCTTCTGAGAGTCCCTCCCCGGATCTGGCCGCCAGGCCCCTCTGCACTGGTGCTCACAGTGTCTCCACAGCAGCCAGCTCCATGCAGAGTGACACGATGCATGGGAATGGTGAGTAAATCACTTAGGGGAAGGTCGGGAGGCACGGAGGCCTATCCCTCCTGGGTCTTACATTTGGAGCCAAGATCATTTTCCTGTGGAGGAAAAGGAGGCCCTGAGACGGGTCCAAAAGGGGCAGGCAGAGCTGTTTCCCCAGGCCAGGCTCCTGGCGCACACAGGCTGCCGGCCGGAGTCTGCCTGCTCCCAGCCTCTCCCGCTGCTCCAGTCCCACGCACAATACTCACTCACCGGTCCTTCCAGATGGCTGGAGAGCACGTCACCTTCTTCAGTTCTTTGTTTCTTCTGTCCAGGCCCCAAGAGCCGGCTTCCGGAGGGGAGCAGCTGAGCCAGGCTCTTTTTGCTGGACGTCACACAGCGCCTCTGCTGGCTCCCAGCTCATGGCCTGGCGAGCCAAGAATGAATTAAATGTTTCCACAGAATCATTCGCGTTGTGCTGTGCAGTATTTTCCTCCTCTCCCTAGTTTCAGAGGGACTCACTGGCTCCTGTGGCCAGGACTTTTGGGAAACTATAAAACAGAAGAGGACCTTCTAGAAGTGTAGGGGAGGATGGAAAGGTCTGGGCTGAGCACTGGTTCGACTGGGGAGCAGTAGGGGGGGACAGAGAACAGAGTTGCTGGGAAGCTTGGACCTCTAGGTCCTTGGCCCCGGGACTCCCCAAGGCCACCCAGGGTAGTCACAGGCGCCAGTACTGTGACTCGCTCCCGACGTGAGATCCTGGCAGGCCAGCCCCTCCAAACCCCTTTCTCCTGCTCAGAGGGGACTTCACTTCCCACGTGGCTCACTCCCTGCAATATGCCTCTTGGTGGCCTCCTGGCTACCAGTTGCCAAGGTGACCACCTGCAAATGCCTCCCAGGTCCGGGTACCCACATTACCGCTGCAATGCTTCTCTCCTCCCTGTTCTGGGAGACCTGGTGGGCTCCCCTTTCCAACCCAACAGGCCCCACACGGAAGGTGTGGGAAGAAATTTCGTTTCCCCAAGAGTGTCCTGCTCTCTTTTGTAACCACAAGGCAGCACAGCCAGTGTCCTTCCATGTCCAAAGTTTTCTTTGGTTCTTTTTTCCATGACAGCTCTCTCTTTCTCTCTCTCTCTTTCTCTCTCTCTCTCTCAGGTCTCTGGAAAACCAGGCTGGAGGCCAAGCTGCATGTCAGGGCTCTGGGCCATGGCCCAGCCCTCAGGTCAGTCCTGGAGTCAACCTGAGCCTCGGTGAGATGTGCTCAAGGCTCCCTCCATCAGCTCAGCACCATGCCCCCCTGGACACTGCCTCAGCCAGTGGCTCTCCTGAAATGTAGGGGTCTTCTGGGGAGAAGTTGACTGTTACTTCCAAAGCACTCAGTCTGCTCTTCCCCCAGCTTTCCCTTGCTCTCCCACAAACAAATCATCACTGGGCTTGTCCCAGCAGCCTCACATCCGGACGCTTCTACATAGCAGAGGCTCGAGGGCTAGGGAAAGTGGTGTCCTGGGTACCACTCCCGCTTCCAGCATTCGGGGGAAGGGGGACTGTGGCTAACGGAGGAGCCTCAGAATCCTTCGCCAACCACACACCAGCCTGCTGCTACCTTTCATCAGAGGGGATTCTTAGGAGGACATCTTAGTGCCTTTCTCTGCTTAGGCTCTGCCCTGCCTCTCCCCTCCCTCGAACCAACACACCTACACATGCTCAAAAATAGTAGATACTTTGCTGAAACTGGTTTGGCTCAGTGAATAGAGTGTGGGCCTGCAGACTGAAAGGTCCCAGGTTTGATTCAGGTCAAAGGCATGTACCTTGGCTGCGGGCACATCCCCATTAGGGGGTGTGCAAGAGGCAGCTGATTGATGTTTCTAACTTTCTATCCCTCTCCCTTCCTCTCTGTAAAAAAAAAAAATCAATAAAATATATTTTTAAAAAATAGCAGATACTTTATGGCAGCATGCACTTGACTTTGACCTTAAGAGAGCATGCTCTCTGCCAGAGAGCTTACTGTCGGTTTCAGATACACCAGCGAGCTGTAAATATACGTGGTCGGGGTGGAGGAGGTGCTGGAGCACAGTTCTATGCGGGATAGAATCTGTCCCTTTTCAGAGCTGGGGACTGACTGTGCCTCTTCTTCCTGCTCCGTTGTCTCTCGCTGGCCAGGTCAACCGAGGCTGTGTTCTGGAATCCATACGCCCAGATGAGCTGGAACTCATTCCGGGAGGGAGAGGGGGCGTCTGATTCAGCAGCATCTCTCCTGAGCAAATTATGTCATAACCAGGCCAACCCGTGGCCATAGGAGCAGCTGTAATAAGCGATTCTCACTTAACAGATGTCATTATGTAATTAGCTAACTTATTATGTAACAAGGCCATGTGCACATTCTCCCTGACACAAAAGAGGAGGGGCAGGATGAATTGCAGCTCCGTTATTTTTGTGAGTTACTTATATTTTGGATTCTTTAATAAGGGTCAAAGCCAGGTGGAGGGAAAGATAAAGGTAAATGAAGTAGGAATTTATCATGTGAGAAAGTTAAAATATGTTTTCTTTATTAATGCATCAAACAAATAAGTACAAAAGCAAGCAAAGAGAAATAAAATTCTCATTTCTAGCCATTTTGGAAATACAAGACTCAGCTAGGTAGCTGAGGGCTAGAAATCAGTTTCTTCTGACCACCCTCTCATCTGTCTCCTCCCAGGCCCCCAGCCGCACCCACAGTCCCATTACCACAAGGATTCTCTGGCCAGACATTAGGGACTGTCATGATTAACTGTATTCCTTCCCATGCTTCCTCATAGCCCCAGCTCTTCTCTTCCCAGGTCATTGGCTTTGCTTGCCCCACCACCACCCCCAGAGCAGCCCGACCTGCACTCTGGGGCTCCAAGGTCCTGGCCTCAGGGTCTGCAGACCCTCCTCGCACACAGGACCTCCCTGAACTTGCTTTGGCCCAGGCCTTGTAACAGAACTCCACCTGCTCTCCTGCCCGACACTCCAGCTGCTCCAGGGTTAAGATCAGGACTCATCCTGACTCTCCAGCTCAGCCAAGGGCGCCTTCCAGCCCCAGGCGGTCTCCTACTCTGTCCGGGGCTCACATTAGCAGCATCCCTGTCCCTCGCATGGGGCGGGGGGGGGGGGGGGGGGGCATGAACTGCTGCTCACCCAGCTTTTCCTTTGCTTTACAGTCCTGGAGAAGAAATTCACTTAACTTCCATCTCAGCTGGGTTGTTGCCGTTTGTTTACTCCAGGTGTGGAGATCAATAGTCTTGACCTTGACTTCCAATGGTCCCTTTCTGAATGGCAGCTACACTCTCTTAGCTTTCTGTCATTGATTTTTACTCTAAGGGGTGGGGAGGACTCGTTCATTCAACCTGGAAGCAACTTGTAATTTATCCCTCCAAGTTGGGAGAGTTTTGAGAACGAAAGGGGTGCTATTGATAATTATGCCAGAACAGCAGGAATAAGCCAGGACCCTCACAGGCAACAGTTACCTTCTCATCCTGACCTTGCCCTTGGCAGCCAGCACCTAGCAAATTTCCCCTGACCAGGAGCCATATCTCAGGCCATTTCTCTAAGAAGCAATAGATGGATGGACGTGACAGCCATCACGTGATTGCTTTATAAATGAATGCACCTGGACAAGTAGTTTTCTTCGGTGACTCTTAGTTTTTCCATCTGTATAATGGGCATAAGAGTAACTAGTTTGTGCTTGGCTTTAAAGATTAAATAAGACAATGGATATAAAGCATTTGGCTTGGGATAGTTCAAAGAATTCTAAGTTTTTCTTGTCTTCATTTTGCCCTAATGAAACCCTTAGAGCATGCTGACTGTAACATGTATAAAGCATTTGGCTTGAAATAGTTCAAAGAATTCTAGGTTTTGCTGGAACCAGTTTTGCTCAGTGGATAGAGCATTGGCATGTGGATTGAAGAGTCCCAGGTTAGATTCTGGTCAAGGGCATGTATACTGGTTGCAGGCACATCCCCAGTGGGGGGTGTGTGCAGGAGGCAGCTGATCAATGTTTCTGACTTTCTATCCCTCTCCCTTCCTCTCTGTAAAAAAATCAAAATATATATATATATATATATATATTTTTTTAAAGAAATCTATGTTTTCCCTTTCTTCATCCAGCCCTTATGAAGCTGCTGGAGCATGTCAATTGGGCTCCAGCTCCCCTCTGCTGCGGGGAAGATGGCCTGTGATCTACTCAGTATTCCATCGTCAGCTGGATTCTGATTTTGCATTCCTCACATCTGCTAATGTACCAAATGAAAGGCTGAAATTCAATGCATTAAGTGAAGTGACTTTAATATGTGAGACAGAGATCTCGCTCAGGAGCCAAAGGTGCAGGAGCGTGCGATGCATCCAGGGGACGGTGCTGCTGGCTGATAAGAATGAAAAGGATTGCCGGGGCGCTGGGCGTAATGAAATCGCCGAGCGGACGGCTAATGGCTCCCGGATGACCCTTTTAGCTGCGGGCCGCTGGTTGTAATTCCACATCCAAAGCTATTATGCCCGTTGCTGGGTGCTGGGCGGGGAGACAGACCGGAGCCAGTTGTCACGCTGCGGAGAGTGGGGTCTGGGCCCTGGACTCAGTCTCTCCCTTTCTTGACTCCAGGTCCCCACCTGCAGAATGGGCACCACAGTAGGTCCTGAACGGGGCTGTGATGATAATTAAAAGGGACCCAGCAGAGAGCGGGTTGTGGTGACAGTCCTCTATGCCCTGAAATGGGTTAACTAACATGCTCATTTTTCCTGTGTAGGAATCCAAACTGTATCTGGAAAACCATGTGCCCTTGCAGCTTTCTTTGTAACTTCAACTGGCTGTGTCTACTGCCAGGGTTTAATGAACATGTCTTGTTTTTAGAGCTTTGGGATCTAGATCTAGAACGGTGGGGGTGCCAGATGTGGCTCGGGGGGCCAAATACGGTGGGGATATCCCCTTTCCGCGTCCAACATGGAAAGAGAGATGAACCGGTTCTGAGAGGCAGCCAGAGATTAAGAAAAATGAAGAGAGGATAGAAGAAAGCTGGGTGCCGCTTGGGACACTATCTTCTCTCTCATGGCGAGACAGGGACAGGGACATGGAGCCCACATGCAGCAAGTTTATTTTATACACCCCCAAAATACCAGGTAGTTACACCAAAAGGTCAAGGCAAAAGAAAATTATTTGCATTCTTGAGTAGGCCCTGAGCCTTCCTGGTGCTAGGCTGGATTTACACATCAATACCCGCTCCCAAGGACACCTGGGCAAAGTCTAGAGTCAAGCTGATAACACTTCAGCCTTTTTGGTGAAGCATGGTCCCAGGGTGTGGCTCTGCCTGTCCCCTTGAGTTCAGCTGATAGTCATTAAAGAAAATCCCACGTGTCTTTCCAGGGGGCCCTCCACAGGAACACTGACTGATCTCAAGTGAGAAGTGAAGCAGCCAAGGGGTGAGAGATCCCAGGGACCCTCATCAGACCATTTTAGAGACTGAGCCCCAAAACACGAGTGTTGCTTGATGTCATGGTTGTCCCTCCGAAAATGGGGTGCAAGCTCCATGTCTTTGGGAAGTGCTGGGTAAATGAAATGCCACAGACCTCTTCTCTGCTCAGCTTTTCACATACTTCAATGAACCTACAAGCAGCTCCGAGATGGGGCGCTGTCACCCGAAATATTACAAATGTGTTGCCCTGGCCCTCATACTTCCCATGGGATGTTCTTCGAGGCCAATGGTCCTTGGCATGCTTTGGCAGATAGTTTTCTAATCATTTTCTTCGGATGTAGAGAAATGTTTATGTTATGATATTCAGCGAGAAAGCTAGCGACTAAACTTTATGCACTGTAAAATCCTGACGATGTTAAAGTGCAGTTAAGAGACTGGCAGGAAATATCTCCAAGTCTGAACATATTAACTAACAGCGGTCATCTCAAGAGCGGGGAGAATAATGGGTAGTTTTTATATTTATTTGAGTTATCTGCACTTCCCAATATTCTTTTACAATGAGCACGTATTACCTTTATAGCTCAGACATTTTACTGTTCTCTCTCCTTTTGGTTAAACAGTGGCAGGAGGGACAGTTTCTTTTCCAGGGACCATGTTAAATCCGCCTGAATGAAGGTTGCCTTTCCTTGCACCCATAGGAGGTGCACAGAGCACCCCTAACCCCGGGAAGCCCTTGAGGAATGTTGAAGGAAGTAAAAGCAAAGGCCACAAACATAGAATTGGAGGTCAGATAAAGAGCTTCACAGACAAGAAAAAGCTAAAGGAGTTCATCACCACCAAACCAGGATGAAATGCTGAAATGCTGAAGGGTATTCTTTAAGAAGAGGAAGAAGAAGAAAAAGGTAAAGATAAAAACTATGAACAACAAAATGACAACAAAAACATACCTACCAACAAGAGAATCTAAAAATTAAGTGAATAAAAAATCTGATGAGCAGAATGGACTGATGAATATAATAGAATCAGGGACATAGAAAGGGAGTGGACTGACAATTCTCAGGGGGAAGAAGGTATGGGAAGAGATGGGACAAAAATTTTACATCTATGGATGAAAGTGGGGGGGGTGAGGGAATGGCGTGGGGTGGGGAATCAGGTGGAAGGGAACTATGGGCAGGAAAAAGAGGAACATCTGTAATAATCTGAACAATAAAGATTTATTTTAGAAAATGGAAAACGCAGCCAGTGCTATGAATGGTCAGAGGGAAAGTGGGAGGAGGGGAGCAAGGGATATTGGGTATCGACAGAAAAAAAATAAGCAACAGCCTTTCCTGGAAAAGAAATGAAATCTCATGGTAAAGAAATCAACTGTGGCTTTTTGTGAGAACTCTCTGAGAAAAGGAAGAAGCAGCCAATACCCCACAGCCCAGGAGGGTCCCACCCTCCTGTGTCAAGCCAGACTGCTTCGGAGTCACCCTGGACATGCTCACAGATGACAACAGAGGGGTCTGCTTACACAGCAGCTCCTCGAACCCATGTCTGGACCCTGAATGAAGAGACTAGACAAGGAGCAGGGGGCCCAGGAGGGGCTATCTGTGGGTGGAGCTGGGGAGTGGGAGAGAGGTGTGAGCAAAGGGGGAGTGGGAGGGAGGAGTGAGCAAAGGGGGAGTGGGAGGGAGGTGTGAGCAAAGGGGGAGTGGGAGGGAGGTGTGAGCAAGGAGCTGCGAGCCCCACAGACTCCCAAAGGCAGCCGTTCAGTACATCCGGGCGTCCACTGTCTGGGTTTAAACCCTGGCTCCACTGCTTCCGCTTGTGTGGTTTTGGATGCTTCTCTTAACCCCTCTGTGCTGCCATTTCTGTATAATGGAGATACGCACACAGCTGACCTGGCGGGGAACTCTTTATAAATGGTGGCATTGGTATTAATAAAGAAATAACTCGCACCTGTAAGTAGTCATGCAGGGTTTCCTGGGTTATAACACATGGGAACCCCATCCACATCCCTGGACTTCATATTACTGACACAGTGAGGGGTGTGTCAGCCACACAGGCCATGTTCAGACAGTACCGAGTGAGGGAAGTGTCTTACCTGGCTCTCTCCCTTCTGGATCCTAGGAACTTAAATGCAATTCTCAGTTGAGTTGAACTTCTCATAGGTATCATGAGAAGCCTCTTTAACTTGGGACTGTGTTAACCAGATTATTCTGCAATGATGCCGTGTAACGAACAGCCCCCTCTCCCCTCCCCCCTCATAGTAACAAATATTTATTTCTTACTCACAGGCTATGTCAGCTATGACTCTGAAGGGCCTTGCTGGGCTCAGCAGGGCTTGGTTTGAGGCCAACCCTGAAGCCCTTCTCACTTTGCTGGGATTGTAATGGATAGACCCAGACACCTGACCTCTCTGCTTACTCTTGAATAGCAGGTACTGGGCCAAGATGTTTAATGCCATTCACCTCAACACATGTTATCAGCCAACAGCCACTTCCTCTGTTTCCATTTCCTCTTGCTCATGGGGCTTCTTGAACTGCTGGAGACCATCCAAACAGTACACTAACCAGGTCTTCTCGAGGTTTATTTGCTCTCTCTTTGACCTGCCCCATTTAGTAAGTGAATGCTTTAGCACACCACATGGTTGACGGAGCCTCACAGAGGTCCTTCACCTCTTTCTTGAGAAAATGTGTGATGTTTGAAGATGGGGAGGAAGCCTTAGCCATTGCTGCCAAGTGCTCTTACCCTGCTCTCCTTCAGAAAACTCATCCGTCAGCCAGCCTGGCCCTCCCACCTGCCTGAGACGTGCTCATTTCTCATGAGTATAATTCATTGCTGACATTGAGAGCTTGGCGTTGATTCATATCCACTGCCTCCAGTGGCTTCTAAATAAAACATTTTAAGCAAAGAATAGACAAAAGGGAAGTCTGAGGGCAGTGATGAATTCCTATATCGCTCCCAGCTGACAGGTGCTCCTCCCAGACCAGGACCAGAGCATTAGGAGTAAAGGGATCACTCATATCATGATATTTTTGTAATAAATTACAATGCTCACTGTAGTGTGATTGAAGCCTTTTTTTTATGCAGGATGCTTTTAAAATGAAAACAAAGTTTTCCCTCAGTTCGGATAAGATTATACTGAGATTCTGATAGAAAGTCTTTCCTGTTAACCTAACACAGGGGTCGGCAAACTCATCAGTCCACAGAGCCAAATATCAACAGGACAACGATTGACATTTCTTTTGAGAGCCACATTTTTAAAAATTAAACTTCTTCTAACACCACTTCTTCAAAATACTCACCCAGGCAGTGGTATATTTTGTGGAAGAGCCACACTCAAGGGGCCAACGAGCCGCATGTGGCTCGCAAGCCGCAGTTTGCCGACCCCTGACCTAACACCAAGAATTCAGCCAGGAGGAGGCTGCCTCCATCTGAAATGCCAGGACCGTGGAACCACACAGTTACATCTTTGCTTTTACTCCACCTGAATCCAGAACTCACCCCAGAGCTCATTACCAAAGGTGGGTCTCAGGGCTGTCGAATGCAGGTCTTCCCTTTGTTGGCTACTCCCAGGTCCATGAAAGAGCTGCTCTCTTCAGGAGGAGGAGATGTTCACCCTCCCAAAGCACTTGGAGCACAGGCATGGAGGTGGAGCATGTGCTCTGGGAAGGGACTAACCAGGAGGCAGGGAGGAGAGAGAGAATGAGACGAGGACTTCTAAGCAGTGCTTCTCAGTGGGTGCCCTGCACACCGGCAGCATCAGCGTCCCCTGGGAGTTTGTCCGAACTGCAGAATCCCTTCCTAAACCATGATCGGCATTCCTGATGGGTCTAATCCCATGGTTCCCAGATGGTGTTTCTGGGGCCTGAAGCATCAGTATTACCTGCAAAAGACTAAGTTTTTTTTTTTTTTTTTCTAAAACTATAGTTTTGGAAATGCAAATTCTCTATTCCCATCCCAGTCCTACTGAGTCACCAGGCTTTGGGGGCTGAGTCCTCCAGAGGTTCTAGGGCACATATGTTATCTTTTCCGGGAATTGGTTTAGAAACCCAGGCTTCAGCCAACCAATGGCCAGAGGTTTGCTTTAGGCATGTATATGGGTCCCCGATGCAGGTTAAAGAGACTCCAGTAGCCTGGCTGGTGTTGCTCAGTGGCTGAGCGTGACCTATGAACCAGGAGTTCAAAGTTCAATCCCTAGTCAGGGCATATGCCTGGTTGTGGGCTTGATCCCCAGTGTGGGCATGCAGGAGGCAGCTGATCAGTGAGTCTCTCTCATCATTGATGTTTCTATTTCTCTCTCCTTCTCTCTTCCTCCCTGATATCAATAAAAAAAACATATTTTTTTAAAAAGAGAGAGACTCCACGGAAGGTTATTTGAATTTTGAGAGAAGTTTTGTCACAGATAGACAGAGCCGTGAGGATAACTGGTTTCTCTCACTGTAGACAAGTCTGCAGCCATCTAGTTGATATGCTAAAGGGAGCAAAGGCAGGGATGGGCACAGAGGAGAGGGGAACACAGGCAGATGGCCTGGGAGACTGCCTTCCTCTAGATTATAATTATGTAAGCCACTTCCTTTCTTCACTTCAGCCAGCTCAAGTTGGCTATTATTTATAGCTTAAAGCATCTCATTGACACAGTTCTGCTGCAGTGAAAAAGTTGCTTTTGCCTAGTTTTACTGATGACCTCAACTCTCTTCAAACACTGGCATGCTATTCAAACTATATTTCATAACTAGTAGAGTCCAGGCACTGACAAAGGGGAGAGGGTGATGGCTGGAACATTTCTACTATTCACTTAGTGGGGCTCAACCTAATCAGACCAGCCTTCTGACCATGATTGTAGCAATGGTGGCACCTCATCAATGACACACCATCAGTGAAGAGCCTGATTTTTTCTTTCTCTAAAGGGCCATTTTTGCTTTTCTGAAATCCTACAGGCTGGCTGGCAACCACAGGGACAGGTCCTACAGAGAATTTTCTTGTACTCCAATTTCAGGATTCTCTTTTTCTTCTCATATTTTTCTACATCTGTAAAAGGAATAGCAAGTACTCATATTTTAATAAACCATGAAATATTTTCTCCAACTCTCTTCCTCCCCTTCCTTAACATTTCATAAATTTTGACAAGTAAAAATTAATAAAATAAAATTTATTTTCAAAGCTATATTAAAATTAAATAAAATGGGGTTTAACACATTAATGCTAGTACAATGTATGTGAAGCTAAAGTAGTAACTTTTTTCAGGACTATTTTACTGTTGAGTTAATTCTGTTCAAATTATTTGAAAATTAGTAATGCCTATATAGTGTGTCTACATGGTGATCGGTCTTAATTAGTCAGGATATTTGATTCATTAGAAAGTCATTGCATCTATCTCAAACCAAATAGAATGGCATTTTAATGTACTCCATAAAGGAGAGAGAGAGTGGTTAAATTAATTTATTCAAATCAAACCCCAGAGCCTTTAACATAATGATCATGGGTACAATGGCATATGAAATGAGACTTCGCATTTTAATAGAATTTTTGCCTTCAGAGCCATTGGTACTAGCTGGAGCATGAGAGCCTGAAATTCCAATCTGTGTGCCGGCTCCTGTTTCTCCTGCCCATCAAAGATTTGCTGTTTCACTTGAGTGTGAGACACTGGTGATCAACCACTAGATCTTTCCTGTCTGGGAACAAACAACACTGAACACTTCGTATCTTATTGTTTTCTAAAAGTGATAGCATAGCGGGATTCTACTTTAATTCAGACCGAAATGTCACCCTGATCACACCGGTAGCTATCATAGACATGGCATGTGTCCAGGCGCAGCTGAGCCAATTATGCTCATGCGCAGGTCATGGCTGCTGCCCAGTGGCATTTAGTCTTAACTTGCGTGTTTGCTTTGACCCAGTAAGTCTTACTATGCTGGATGATTTCTTTTCCTTTGTTTAACCTTATCAGGTGAGGTGTCACTTTAATCCAGTCTGGTAGATAAGGGAATTTCACTTAGAAATCGTGGAGGAGCCTTATCAAAGAATACAGGTGCAGGCAAAGGGGGAAGGGGAATGTCAGATAGACTCTAGATAGATTTGGCTGTAAATATTGCCTATGTAAGTGTCTTTTCTGTTGGGGCAGGAAGAGAGCTAGAGTCAGAAGTACAGCACAGTGAGATTCCTAATAAAGAATTTATCTTCCAAGTCAAAGTTAGCGTGGGCAATGTCCTTTTTTTTAAAATCTGGTGTGAGTGCAATGGAGGCTGTTGTGTTTTATTTAAAAATGCTCTCTGGGAATAAGCTGTGAGTTAGCTACTTCCATACAAGCCTAGGCATACTCCTCAAGAGACTCTGTTATCTTCTGTTTCTCACCAGCTGTGTTAAAGGTTGTATTCAGCTCCAGCCCCTGCGGCTTCACATTTTGGGAGTATTTGGATGTGTCCTGTGGAAAGTGCTGTCCACTTTCTGTCCACACACACTTCCCTCTGTGAAAGGTACATCTCAGCTCCACCAATCCCTTCCTCGAGCCAATTTTTCCTCCTCTAAGTAGTATACTATGTTCACGGCATTTGGATGGTACCATTATCAGTTTCAGTTCTAAACTAGGTTTTCACTTTCTTTTTTGCAACAAGGATCTAGAAGGAGTGGAAATGATTTTGAATTTGACTGCAGCAACCTTCTCTCTCACACGTGTTTGCACTGATGGTTTGTAGAGGAGGTCAAAAATAGAGAATGATAAACAAAAAATTAGTGTCTATATTGTATTCAGGTGTATTTTGGTAATAAGCAAAGGTCCCTCCTTTAGCAGGCACCTCAAGTTCATCTCACTAGAATGATGTTGCTAAGTCTGGGGTAGGACAAATATGAAGCTGGCAGAACTTGGCCTGAGCAGCCTCATTCCTTTTCCTGTGTCCCTTTCTCCCCTATTGTGTCCTCTCTCCATTTTACCCACTCTCCCACACACAGGTTCTTGTGTTTTTTTATGGTCAGACGAGCAATAAAAATTTAGAATACAGTCGACTCATTAGGGCTTTTTCACTTTTCTAAGGGAAGCTGAAGAAGAGGAGCAGTTTTTAAATAATAAAAGAGTAACATTTCAGGCACTGCATTCCTGAGGAAGTTTCTGGGGACTCCTTAATCACACTGCTCAGTTTTCTGCCCAAGCTGTCAATTTGGAAAGCCAGACTTCTAGATGAAGGTCTAGATTGTAGTCTGAGCTATTTTGAACCTAAGCCATCAGCCATAGAGTCAACTACTTCCTGTCCCAGCTCCAGCCCACCTATTTGAAGAACCTCACATTCAATTCCAACTAATGTGCAAAGAGGACCTAGTATGGGTTGCCTTCTTTTACTCATCTTTTCCCACATCAGTATGTTCTGTGGAGAAGGTGGTTAAATACCTCATTGAGTTGTTGACTTAGTCAAAGTCACACAGTTATGATGACTTAAAACAAGAGCTGATCCTAAATCCAGTACTGTAGCATCCTCCTCCATTTTACCCATTTCTTAGAGTTACAGAAATTTAAATTTATATCTTAACTTTGAAGAGCTTGCTGATGAAACCATAGAGGTTCTGAGCTGTTTTCTCTTGACTAATTTTTCAAAAGAAAATCTCTTAAAGGTTCTCACCTCCAGTGGTTATGTAACCAGCTTGCCAAGTGTGGAAGACCCTAAAATGTGCCTGCCAGCATTCAGATCTTTGGGAGGGGTTCCAGAGTCCCACACCTTTACTTCTTCTCTTTCCAGATGATCCTTTGAAGCTCTTTACATGCCACAATGTGGTTGAGTGGTTCCCAAACATGAATTCATAGATTGGTTTCTGTCAGGATCCTTTCAAAGGACTCAGTGGATCTCGATTGGGGTCTCCTCGGTGGTTTTGAAGCACGACCACATCTAGGAGCTGTTGGACTGGTTGAACAGTATGGTCATGCTGTTGGAGACCAGAGGATTGGCCCTGACATTAATACCACTCCCTGGGGCCTGGTGTGCTCAATTGTGAGCTGGGAATGAATAATTCTTGCCTTTACTAGCCACTGAGGCAACGCATGTCACGAGTGCTAACACACATGGTAAAATGCTTTGCGCATAAGAGTTTATCTCTATTTCTCTTCTCTACAGGCACTGCCAAGACACCATCGAAAGTGTAGTATATCAATTCAATATTTAATATCCTTCACATTTTTATCCAAGGGGAAAGATGATATGACTTCTTTCTCATAAGAAGCAAAGAAGAGCTTCTTTATTGAGATCTCCCAGGTGATCTGTCTGTCAATATCTAGTCTTCTGGGCCTCTTCCAGCTCTAAAACTTCATGTCTCACCCTTTCAGCTTTAACCTCACTTTCACACCACAGAGGGAAAAGCTTTCTCTTACCTTCCAGGAGATGTCATTCAGGCTCTTTTGTCTGCAGGACTGTCTTAATAAGCTTCCATGATCAACATTTGCCTTTCCATCCATTCAGTGCTTGGACCACAGAAGATTTTCTCAAACTTGAATGCACATTCTAAGGGTCTGGGGAGCTGGCCATAAATGCACCTTCTCAGGTCTCACCTGCTATGGTTTTAGTCCAGAAGGACTCAGGCAATGCCCAGAATGTTGATTTTAAAAGGCATTCCAGCATATTCTTTACAGATGGTGGAAGAAGCACTCTTTAGGAAATACCTTCTCATTAAGCCAGTATGCGTTCATTTTGATCCAGGACCTGGTGTTGGTAGCATCAGGGAGGAGCTGGCCTGTGGAAAGCCTTTTCTTTGGGATGAAAAATTTAACTGCACAATAGAGCTTGCTACTCAACTTGTGGTCTGCAAAGCAACAGACTCTTCTTACCTGGGAGATCGTCGCAAATGCAGAATCTTGGGCCCTGCCCTAGACCTTCTAAATCACCACCTGCATTCTAACAAGTTCCCCAGGTGACACATGTGCTCATTAAGGTGTCAGAAGCTCAGCTTTCAAGACAAAACATGACTTTGGAGTGAAGCTGACTCTGATGTTAGTGGCTTGACCTCTCTGAGTAGCTCTTTCTGAATAAGTGAAATGAAAAGAACAGAAACTGCAAACATTGTTTGACTTACTCTTCCTATGATCTTAATAGAATCCATAGACAGAAAATAGTGCCTCATAAATGACAATTTCTTTGTACTCTGTCTACCTTACTTAAGTAATAATGTCCACTATTTATAGGGGAGAATATGGAAATTGAAGAATATGGAATATGAAGAAACCAAATTATTGCTTAAACACCGCTGGCAGACAATTTAGATATATATTAAAGAATTGCACAGGTTGGCACCTGAGAGACCCAAGGACTGTCCAAGAAGAGCAGGCCAAGGACACTTTGTGTGACTAAAAGAAAAGGGAGATGAGGATTTGCAGAAGACTTTGGAGATGGGTAACCAAGGACTGGGTTCCCTCCCCAGTGAGGCCACAAGGACTAGGCGAGTGGCACTGGAGGCTGAGGGAGGAAGCCAAGCAGCCACCAGTGCCAGTGTGCCTGTGGCTTTCTGGAAGGGCCTCAGATGGCATTGTGCTGGGAGTGAATCAGAGAACATTTCCCACCTGATGCCAGGTCTCAGCGTGGGCAGGGTCAAAGTGAAGTCTGTGAAGTGGTGAGCTTCAGAGGGGCTCTGGTCAAGGCATTCAGGGGCAGAGCTGAGCAACAGGAAGGCTTGTTACCAGACTAAAGGGGCCCATTTGTCTTCTCACATCAGAGCTCAATAAGAAGGAGCAGAAACTTGCAGCAAAGAAAGTAAGGGTTTCTTTTCAGGAAGTGGCTGAGCCTAGAGTCACAGGATGAGCTAATGCGCCTAGTCCTGGCTTCCCGATGGCTTCTAGGACAGTGGTCGGCAAACTCAATACTCAACAGAGCCAAATATCAGCAGTACAACGATTGAAATTTCTTTTGAGAGCCAACATTTCTAAACTTAAACTTCTAGCACCAGTTCTTCAAAATAGATTCTCCCAGGCTATGGTATTTTGTGGAAGAGCCACACTCAAGGGACCAAACAGTCATATGTGGTTCGCGAGCCACAGTTTGCTGACCACCATTCTAGGAGATGGGTTATATAGGGGGAAATCAATCATGATGACTAAGGGAGCTAGAGTCATGGCCAACACTAGGGTAGAGATCCATGGTTATTGCATCTGGTCCTGATGTGCACCATGGTGTGGCTTTATCTAGTTTTGCTGCTTTTCTGGGCCTGGAGCTGAAACACAACTGAGGGCTGGATGTTATTTCTAGAAACTCTGACTCTGGTCAACAGACCTGAGGCTTTGTTCCTAAGATTATTTGATTCTGATCAGGACTTCATTGTCCTGATGAGTAAGGGAGTGGATGTACAAGGAAGAAAGTGGCAGGTGAGTCAGAGTGCTGGGTGAGGCCAGTGTGAATCAAAAGGAAAGAAAGGTAAAAAGGTCATATTTAAACCAGAAGAGTCAGTGGCCGTGCTGCCTGTGACAACCAGAACCAGTAAGTAGAGACAAGGATTCAATCTTTATGGGCACTTTATTCAGAAGGCAGGCCACCTGAGAAGACAGCAGATTATATATTCTAAAAGACCATCTTACCTCTCATCCCAAGCCAACTCTTTTACAAGAAGAAAAGTGTAAGGAAGGGATTTGGAATTCAGGGGGAGCGGTTTAATCAGATAAAAGCTGCAGTCTGGTGATTTTCTGAGCATCCCTTCGTCTGCTGACCCGTGATTCTCTGTCTGCATCCTGGGTGGCGGATGCTCTCTCCCTGGAGCACAGTGACTCAGAGACTGTCGTGGACACTTGTGTCCTCCTGGGGCACAAAGGTCCTGAAGTCAGAGCAGCTCTAGCTGCACATTCCAGTCCCTGAACAATAGCTCTCTACACGCATTAATTACCAAGCCTGTTAACTATATATCTAAAACCAAAAAGATGTTAACTCCTTGAGTCCCCATCAATATTAAATGATGTTTCTGTGCAGTTACAGTTGCCTCCTCAGGCAGAACCCCCTCCCAGGGTAACATGTGGCTCTGGAGGAGGTGGTGGTTGGTTGCTCTATGCTAATGAGACAGCCTCTAAAACCAGGAATCTCCACCTGCCTCTTACCACCTGTGTACTTTGGGTGGGTTACTTACCCTCTCTGTGCCTCATCTTACTATAAAATTACAGCTATAAAAATACAGCTAATGATAGAACTTATGTCATACAATTTGTACGAGGTTTAAATCAGATACAGCATTTTTTTTTTTGCTTATTTATAATTACAGTCACCATGTAATGTCCGGTAAATGAAGATTTTGATGTGGAAGTCAGCTTGGAAATCTTTGTGTGTCTAAACAACCCTGGGGCTCTTGACATTTGTCCTACTTTAGAAAGTCAGTTCTGTTAGTTCCATGTAATATAATTTTATAGTAGTGCTTGTCTCATAACTCAGATATTTCCAGGAGCACTCAGAAAGGGGCATTTATAGGCAGCTAATGTCAATAAAGCTGATTACCCCAAGACTGCACGGACGAAGCTGCTTCAGTTCTGTTCTCCCCAGGACTCTGTAGCGGGGTGAGCGGAGAGAGTGCTTCCAGCTCTATAGTTGGCACCTCCCACTGTTTCCATGGTGCCCGCACCAGGCAGGAGAGAGCAGCCCTCGGGGAGGTGTGCCAGGCCCTTCTGTCCCCAGCCCCATCCCCAGCCAGTGACTCTACCTCCCTCCAGTCCCCTACTGAGCCCACTGTCCAAATCTAGGCCACACATTATGTGTTCTTGGTTGAAAGACACCTTATTCTTTTAGTTATATCCCTCTTGAAACACCTGAGGAGCCACATCTCCAAGCACTGATTCAAGTTTGATCCATGGCAGAGAATAATTTTATAGGCTACCCCAAAGGAATCCAACTGAACTGTGGCTACTCTGATTAGGTAGCTTTGGAATCTATGTAACACTGAGATTTAAAATGCACATACTGAACTTTTTGGTAGGTAGGGTTAATTTTGCTTTTCCCATTGGGTCTCTTCATAGGATGGATTTGTCACTTTTGGGGGGGCAGAACATGACCTATGCAAAGGGTGTTGGTAACAGTGTGGCGCTCCTCATTGTCCTCATCATTCTCATCGCCCTGACAGTGACTCCCCACGAGGACTGAGACAGGTTGGAGGTGCAGGAGTTGATTCCAGAGAGCATTGCTGTATAAAGCTAGTCGCCGGCGCAATGTTGGGGTTGGGCCACCACGGGGAAACCATCGCCCTAGGCTGAAATGCAAAGGGAACCTTGACCATGATCTATGGGGAGAAATGGGCCAGTTAAAGGGGGCTGGAGCCCTTGATCCCTGACTGTGGGCGGTGAGCATCTTCAGGTAGAGAGCACAATGACACAGGAAACATCATCGCATCGCTCAGGTCCTACGCGCATTAACACAGCTGGTGCGGGTTTGTACCCTCAGGAGTGGGCAAGAGCCAGGGAGAGAAGCCCAGGAACATAGTGGCAGATGGTGAGTGATCTCCTAGCCATGCAGGGCAGGGAGGGGGTTTGTCTTGATCTTGTACAAACTAGGTAGGAATAGTATGTATAAGTGTAATTGGGTCAGAACCAAATATAATTCCTGGTAAAATCTGTGGTGTGTCTAAGGAATCTTCCAGAGACTTCAGGGATAAAAAATGGCTTTACAAGAGTATAAATGTCACAGATTCAAGGCAGCTATGAAGCTACAATGCATTTCATCTCCCCCTGACAATGGCAAAGCACCTGCATTTAATGTTCACAATATGACTGCTCCACAAATAGTTGCTCCAGTTTCCCCGGTTCCCGTCCTCATGGCCACACGGGCCTCCCTGGGAGGCTTCAGTCTTTGACCCCTCTTTCTATCCCTGCTCTTTCTCTCCTGCCGCCTCTCACTGCAAGTTCTCCGAGCAATATTTAAAGCTGTGACCTTTTAGATGAAATAAGTATTTAAAAGACTTGCTAGTATTTAAATTCTGAGCACGAGTCAGCTGCTTTTTACCTAGACATGCCATGGGTATGAAAAATCGCTAGAGCAATTTAGGAGAGAACTTTCTATTGCCAATTGGCGTCCAGTGACGAATCTCGGTGTTTTTCCATCTTTTTTACAACTCATACCGTGTCACACAACAAGATCAGAATTCACTCTTGCTGCATTTTGAGGCACTTCTTAGATTATCATTAGCTAGCTCAATCCTACTCCTAGAGAGATGGTAGGGCCAACTCTTTCTCACAGCTTACAGTTTGAATTTATTTTTCCTTTGTTCTCTTCCAAGCTAAGATTTTACTGGCAGGGGGAAAAAGTGGACCTCTTATGCTATCAGATAATATTTTGGAACCAGTATCTTTTTCATGTTCATAAAAGCCAGCTTGAAACAATCAGCAGGGTTATCGAAGTAGCCATGTTTCGTCTTTTACAAATGACTGAAAATGACTGAGAGTCCTGACCAAGGAATTTCTGGACTAGACTCGGGTAATGAATTATGATTTAATCTTTATTTTGAAACTGATTGTCCTAAACTAACTTCCAGTTTATAGCAGGGATTTCAAGGAAATTGGGATATGTTCCACATGAGATTAGGCAACTGGTTTCAGTCAACTAATCCTTTATGATTGCTGGTTACATCTCCTGAGACACATGGTCCTTGTTATAGAAAGAAAGCATTTGTCTTTAGTAAAGTTTCTATTGTCACTCTTTAAAAAAAAAAAAGAAAGAAATAGGAAATGTGTAGGGAAGTGTTTGAGAAATTTAGAATTGACATTGAAAGAGCTGGGAAATGTGGAAGGAAATGTGTGAAACACTTAGAATTCACATTTAATATTGTCACTCTTTCTACTATTACTATAGTGAGTGTGTGTGTGCGCGGGCGCGCGCTAACAAGAGGCAGTGAGGGAATGGATTGGGGTGTGGAGATCCAGGAATTCTTATGGTGAGGGCTCAAGTGAGACCATTGTTGGTAACCTATGTGCTCTCTTGTCTCAGATAGGTAAGAGCTGGGAAACATGGGTTATTTTGTTAGAATTCATACAAGAAAGCCAGGGGTATGAACAAAGTAAATGCAACCCCTTCCACACTTCCACTTTCCACCCCCCAGTCTTCCCATTAATGAGTGCATGAGGCAAAAGCTCTTACTCTTTTTTAAGATCTAGCTCTCAGAACAAACTGAGAATGCACGGGCAGTTTATAAAGCAACTAATGGATAGTTTTACTTCGAACCACGTGTTAAAGCCTTGGGCAAGGTAAGTTGGAGAGCCCTGGACATGGTAGCCTCGGTCCAACCATGTTCTAAATTTAGCCCTGTCTGGGGCCTCCATAGTCTTTTCATTTATCATTTATTTATTTATTATTTATTTTTCCCAATTAAAGTTTTCATTCAATATTATTTTGTATTACTTTATGGTGTATAATATAGTGGTTAGACAATCTTATGCTTTACAAAATGTTCCCTACAATATTTCCAGTATCTACTTGGCCCCATACATACTTTTTTCAGTTGGTTATATTATGGTCATATTATGTATTCTAATAAGAAAGAATGAATGTGTGGTTAGGAAAGTTTCTCTTGACATGAAAGCCACTGTCTTTATCCACACCCCTATTTCTAGTTCAAATGGATTTTGAAATTTATTTAGCATCCCTAGCTGAAAGTCCATTATCCTGTCACACTCAATATATGTTATTCCTACCACATGAGCTCCTCCCTCCTCTCTTAATTCTTATTTCCTCAGTGGAACATCTCCCCATTCTCTCAACTTGAAAAAAAATCTTTCATTTCTCTCCTAAAACTCTTCTGACCTATAAAACAGCACATCCTTAAGTTGTTCTGACAATTATTCTTAAAATGGCTAATGTCTTGCTCTTTGTCGCCACTGTCCCACCATAACGAGAGCATAGAGCAGTTTACTCCTGGACTAGTGTGTTTCTCCTCTACCCTAAGGCCACTGGCACCCCTAGGTGTCCCTCCGCTGTTCAGAGATCTAGTGTGCTTCCTACTGCCTGAGCTGGCAGGTCAGCCTCATGCCCTCGTGCCCTGCTCAGGGCTGGCTGACCCAAATCATGAAATTCCCATCTCTTCTCAAGAAACAACCTCAACGCTGGCCAAAGTCTGCCCAGAGCCCACGCATTTCCGCATCGACGTCTTTGCTTAGCTAATTTCTGAACCTGGCAACTCCCCCTCTTCCTCTTTCTCTTCCTCCTATCAGCCTTCCTCTTTCACCATCATATAAGCCTATTTGAATTCTCATCCGGTGAGTGATGTGATCCTTAGTCACTTTGGCAGCCACCAACCTTGAATAGCTCTGAGCTACACATTTTTCAACTCACAATGGGCATTCAATAAACACTTGAATGAAATTATATTCTGTCATATTAATCTCCCTCTCCTTCATGTGAGAAAGAATTGTCCGTTAGGTGACAGTTTACAGTTTTTGAACTTGATCTCTATCTGCCAAATTGAACTGACTGGCTCATATCCTGGAATTAATTTCACTGTTTAACTCTGTGCTTGGGCATCGTCTAAAGTGATCCTTTAAGCACAAAGGAAACATAAGCACATGTTTCTCTGCCACAGTTTATCTGAGAGGAGGAGGGTGATGTGATCTCTCTAAGCTTTTCCCTTCAGGGTACGTGATGTTCTCTCAGGGGGCAGGACAGGCTCTGCCACTTCCATTTCCTGACAGCATCGCGGAGCACATGCTCTGACACACAGCGCTGTGGGGCAAGACAGGTCAAGGAATGGTCCCTACTCTCTGAACCGCTGTATTGTGAAGGGAAGGGTAATGGAGCAAAGCAAGACACTGTGCCATAGCTATGCTCTCAGAGGCGGGCTAGACGCATTCCAGAGGGGTTAGCAGTGGACGCAGAGCAATCAGAAGAGACTCAGAGGGAAAGGGGGCACCAAGAGGAACCTTGAGTAGAATTTGATAGGAGTGGTAATGCTCTGTGAGGATGGGCCCTCCTTATCCTATATAATAAAGAAGTAATACACAACTTGACCATCACTCCAACACACAAAATGACTGCCCCATGTGGTCAAAGATGGACGCCTCCATGTGGACACAAGATGGTCACAACAAGATGGCCAGCAGGGGAGGGCATTTGAGGGGGGGCAGGCCTGCAAGGGAGGACAGTTTGGGGGAACCCCGGCCTGCAGGGGAGGGCAGTTGGGGGTGACCAGGCTGGCAGGGGAGGGCAGATAGAGGCAATAGGAGTGGCAGGGGAACAGTTAAGCATCAATCAGGCTGGCAGGGGAGTGGTTAGGGAGTGATCAGGCTGGCAGGTAGGAGTGGTTAGGGGCAATCAAGCAGGCTGGCAGGCGAGCAGTTGGGAGCCAGCAGTTCTGTATTGTGAGAGGGATTGTAGAGGTTGCAGGGTGAGTTGAGGGGCACACACCCCCATGCACAAATTTTGTGCACCATGCCTCTAGTATTAAATGAGGCACTTGGATGAAACTGTTTCCTAGACTGCTTTCAGAGACCCTTGGCAGGAAGAGAGGGGCCATGATATAGGAAAGATGGTGAGCGTAATAAAATACAGGGCTGGACAAGCCTGAGCAGTGGCCAGTGAGAGTTGGGAAAGCTCTTTGTGTGGCATTTTGCTTTACAGAGGTAGATAGTGGTGCCAGGAGTTCAGGCTAGTCCAGGCAAACAATGCAAAGTATGTGGGGCACTGGGGCCCCGCCTGGTTGGGCACAGCTCCTGACTCCAGCCCCTGGGGGTATAGGGATGGGTAGGTCAGATTCAGCTTACACATGGCTGCACATCATAGATGGGTGTGTACGTGATGGGGAAAGGAGAAAATTTACTTGGCTGAGTTGGAAAACTATTTTAAAGAGAAGAGTAAAATAAGGCCCCTCCCCGGCTACATTGCTGAGGCTCAGTGTCCACATGTGCTCAGTGTCAGTCACACTGCACAGTGCAAATGCAGAGCATTGCCACCAATGCAGGCAGTTCTGTCAGACGAGCCCGGCTCCAGAGACCACGGCGAGGGCATCCTAAACCCCAGCGTGAGACAAGAAGAGAAGAACACTCACCCGCCCCAAGCTACCTTTGGTTTTATGATACTTCAAACATTCCCAGCATATCTCAAAGAATGCCACCAAGTTACTTTAAGTTCATTCATTCTAATTCAGGTCAGTAGAAACAAAGAAAAAGATATGACACACCACTTCCATTTTTCTATGAAGAGCAACCCTTTTATTGTTTAGTTTTCTATTTCTCAGGCTTTCAGGGACCCTCGGCAGGGAGAGAGGTTGCCATGATAGAGGAGAGACAGTGAGTATAACACAATACAGGGCTGACCAAGGAGGACTCGGCGGTGATGCTGGTGAAGAGTTCAGAGACCACTAGTGGAATGTGAAATACCTGGCATGAATGTCACCCCGTTCACTTCCCTCACTACGGCAGATTGTCAACATACTGTTTGCTTACACAAATAGTAATTGAGTGTCTACTGTGTATTCAGATTGAGGCAGGCACTGGGAATCCCAGCATATAAACATCAGACAAGGTCCTTGCCCTCGTGAAGTCTGCCCTTAGCATTCTCCTGTTGAACTCACATGTGACCTCGGAATCCTTCTTAACACAGTGCTCACTAATTCCTTAGATTGGTAGAGATGGAAATAATCTCTATCCAGACAGATTCATACATCAAATAGTATAATAGCGAGTGATAGACACTGCAGAAGAAGTGCAATGTTTTAAGAGAACAAAGAAAGTAGGCGACTTACCTGTGGCCAGAGAAGTCAAGGAAACTCCTGAGAAGTAATAGTTATCAGGGACTTGAAGAAAGCAGAGGAGTCCACTGATCAGAGGTGTGGGGAGTCGGGGAGACAGAAGCAGGAAGACAGAGGAGCAAGAGCAGAGCCTGAGGGATAGGAGGGCACGGTGGTGTCTAGGGAACACATGATGAGAATCCCGTAGGCCGGTGGGTGAAGCGCTGAGGTGACCAGATGTCTGGAGAGGGAAGATGGCAGAGGTAGGAATGGGCTCTGTTGTGAAAGTCATCTGTTCCACGCGGTGGAGCTGGGACTTTATCCTCATGGCAAGTAGAGCCTTTAAGTGACAGGCTTAACCCTGAAAGAGAAACAGTGGAATTTAATGCCTAAAAGAACATGACACTGAGCCTACAGCCTCGGCTTGAATCCCACCTCTGCCACTTTCTAGCTGTGTGGCTGTGGGCATGTCCATTAGCTCTCCTGTGCCTCAGTGTCCTCCTCTGTAAAGCAGAGGTGATCCTAGGAGCACCCATCCCGTCGTGATGACTAAATGAGGTAATATATGTAAAGTGCTTAGAACACTGACTGTGCATAGGAGCCCTCTGCGTAGGTTATTTCGGTGCTTATCACCCTGCTTTTGCAAATTTGAAAACTGAGGCACAGAAAAACAAATCATTCACGCAGGGCCACAATGCTCCTTTTGGGTGGAGCGTGGGTGTCTATCGATCACACCGAACAGCTTTGAACAGGAGCGCTATCAAACACTCATCTCCCCTAACAGAGCCTGGAAGATCCATTTCTGTTTGTTTAGATGATGAAGAGGAAATTAATTCTTCTTAACACTCTGTCACTTCTCTTTCCCCCTTTTATCTTGAGATCCTCCAGCTGCTTCCCAAATTGTGTTCCTGCACTCCGTTGCTCTTTTATTGTAACATGTACCGTTTCAATTTCCCAAAACACAGTGCAATTCATCATAGTGCAAAGGAAATAAATAAATAAATGAACCTGAGCAGAAATACAAAGCACTTTTTTCCCCTCCAGGAAACCTCCCTGTCCTCAGGCACGGGGAGAGAAAACCCAGTGGCACCTTCAGCGTATGTATGCATCAGTCAGAGCATCAATCACATCACTGGAGAAAACGGGTCCAGCTCTGCTGTAATGCTGTGCTTACAATTGAAAGAGAAAGCATGTGTTTGAAGATTGGCCAGAACTATCCAATCACTGCACCAGTCCAAGCCATTTAAAGTTTGCAATATTTCCTACATTCACAAAATAAACACATTGGCCATTAAGTGATCCTCGAGGGGGCATTTTTCCCAGATTTCTCTTTCTCTCTTTTCTTTTTTGAAATATACTTTCATTGATAGCAGAGAGGAGAGAGAGGGAGAGAGAAATAGAAACATCAATAATGAGAGAGAATCATTGATTGGCTGCCTCCTGCATGCCCCCTACCGGGGATAGAGCCCGCAGGCCAGGCATGTACCCTTAGACCAAAATTGAAACTAGGAGGCCTTTAGTCCACAGGCCAATGCTCTATCCACTGAGCTGAAGTGGGTAGGGCAAGATTTCTCTTTATAATAATCCAATCCTTTGCACTGTAGCTGAAGCATACAATACCTGTGGTCAGAAGTAGACAGACTCCCCATACTTTTGTGTTAAGATCAGATGTGTCTGCCTACTCCTAACGTGATGTAAGTGATTAGCAACAGGGATGTGCGACCAGGAACAAGAAAAGGACTCAATGTGGATGGGAGAGAAGACTGGCATTTTCAGCTGTTGACTTTGGGCAAGATGAAGGTTGTAACAGTTTAATAGCATACACAGGTCTTGGAACTCTAGGTTTATGTCTTTCATGGGAGGAAAAAGCTGAGATTGTTTGAGAGGAACTGATAGAATGGGGCCTATGATTGATATAGTCCAGTATTTTCTGGAGGAGGAGTTCTCTGGGTGGAATGAATGCTATGACACTCCCCTATCAAGGATTGGGGTTATGATAAAGAGAAATTGTGCCCTCCCTAGGTCAGAGAAGGGATGGGATTCTAGACCTATGCTTAGGTGAGGGCTCTCCATCAGCATTGCTAAGCCAATGGCTGCTTGCCATAGCTGCAGTTAATGCAGTTGGGAGGTGGGGCCTTGCACTCAGCAGTTGGTTTAAAGCACAAACACCATCCCTAACTGGTTTGGCTCAGTGGATAGAGCCTTAGCCTGAGGACTAAAGGGTCCCAGGTTTGATCCCGGTCAAGGGCATGTACCCTGGTTGCAGGCACATCCCCAATAGGGGGTGTGCAGGAGGCAGCTGATTGATGTTTCTCTCCCTCCTTTCCTCTCTGTAAAAAAATCAATAAAATATATTAAAAAAATAAAACGCAAATATAAACCAACTGGTATCACAGGTTTTGTGGTTCTCAAATCTGGACCACATTAGAATTTCTGAAGATATGTTTTTCTTTTCTTTTTAATTAAAAAAACAAACAAGAAACATAATATATACCCAGTAAAGTACAGAAACCCTAAGTGTATATCTCCATAAATATTTTAAATGATACCTACACCATATATCATCTGGATAAACATCAAGACTGTTACCAACACCCAAAGGCATATTCCTAGTTGGCATCTGCTGGACCCACAAAGGAAATCACCATCAGACTCGCCTCACCGTAGAGTTATTTTGCCTGCTTCTGAGCTGTGTCTACCGTAAATGAGGTTATACAGAATATACTCTGTTGTGCCTGGAATCTTCTGTCAGCATGATGTCTATGATAGCTACTCGTGTTGCCACATATGGGAACAGTTTGCTCTCTTTCACAGGTGTATAATATATCTCTGGTAATAGATGCATACAAACTTATGTCTTGTGATATGTTTCTGTTAAATTATTATCTTACATCCTATTTATTGTCATGAATATGTCTTTTATCCCAAGTAACACTTCTTGTCTTAAAATCTTTGTTGTCCAATCTCAGCAAAGCAAAACTAATTTTTTTTAATTTTACTTTATTTTAAATTTTTTATTTCTTGATATGAGAGAGAGAGAGAAGAAACATTGATTTGTGGTTTCACTTATTTACACATTCATTAGTTGATACTTATATGTACCCTATCCTGGGATATATCAGGAAAATACTCTTACCAAGTGAGCCACCCAGTCAGAGCTAGCCAGCTTCTTTTTGATTAAAGTTTACATGGCATGTCTTTTCCTTTCAAAACTTCTGTGTATTTATGTTTATTCTTGTAAGATATTATTTTTCCCTCAGTTTTTGTAGTTGGATAATATAGTCTATCTACATTTAGTGTACTTACTGACATATTTAAATTTACATATACCATTGCAATTCATTTTCTATTTGTCCTATCTTATGTCTGTTTCTTTTTCCTTGCCTACTTTTATATCAGTCTAGTATTTTTAAATTTTATATATATTTATATTAGCTTTTTACTTACATATTCTTTTATTCTTCTCTTAATGGCAGTCTGTAATGCATTCTTGACTGAATAGAATCTACCTTAAATTTACACCTTTAGTACTTCTCAGATAATGCAAGAATATCACAAAATACTTTGATCTATTAATATCCTTTCCCATCTTTTGTGCTATGGCTGCTATTTTATTTCATTCTGTATTTATTTGAACTCTCATAAGACATTGGTTATGATTGAAAAGGGAATATTTATTTAATTTACCAACATTCCTCCCATTTTATTGCTATCCATTTCTTGTTACCATCTAGGATTGTGTGTGTGTGTGTGTGTGTGTGTGTGTGTGTGTGTGTCTAATCAACTCCCTTTAGCCTTTTTTTTTTGTAGTCTTGCTGGAATGAATTCTCTGTTTTTTGTTAGTCAAAAAAGCTTTATCTCATTTCTGAAAGATCATTTGCTAGGTATAGCATTCTAAGCTGACATGTATTTTCTTTCTACACTGTAAACATGTCCTTCTCCTGTCTGGTGGCTTCCATTATTTCTATTAAAAATTTTGGTGTCGGTCTTATTGCTTCTTTTAAACATTCTATGTCTTTTTTCCTCTGGTAGCTTTTAAGATTTTCTCTTTGTCATTATAAGATGCCTAGATGTACATTTCTCTGTATTTATCTTATGTAGGTTTAAGATATTCTTGAATCTATAGCTTCCTATTTTTCATAAATTTTAGATAATTCTTGGCCAATTTTCATTTGCATATTTCTTATGCACTATTCTGTCTTCACTTCTTTTTAGATCCCAATCACAAAATTTAGATATTATTCTATTTGAATCTTACGCTGTTTTATTTCATCTCCCCTTTTTTTATGTGCTCCAATCTAAATATTCTCCACTGGCTACCTTGCAGATGCTTAATCCTCTCTTCTGGTTTTTCTATTCTGCTGTTACACTCATCTACTTAATTCTCAATTTTAGTATTTCATTATTTTTGGTTCTAGAATTTCTACGTAATACTCTTTTCAGATATTCTACTTCACAGGAGAATTTATCTATCTTCTCATCTTAAACACAATAGTTGCATGTATTTTAAAGTCCATATCTGACAACTTCAATATTGTGGTAGTCTATGGTCTGTTTCTATTTTATGTTTTCTTTTTCTCTTGCCATTTAGTCATTTGGTCCAGTTTCCTGGCAGGCTATTAATTCAAATGCCAGACATTATCTATGGAAAACAATATGGGGCTTGGAAGATTTTATCTTCCTCTGGAGAGGATCTAATGTACTCCTGGCAGGCAGATGGATATAGGCTGCTCATCTAATGCAAACAGCAATTGCCGTGAGGTTAGGTTTTGTGAGGTACATGCATTTTCTGTGTGCCCATACCCCTCAGGAATAGCTCTTTGGGGATCTGGGTCTCAGGTAAAATTCCAAGAATTCATTTGTAAGGCCCTCGCCTCCCTAGCAGGCCCAACTCCAGTTTTAGTCTCCCCAGGACCATGAGACTGCTCACATTTCTGTTTAGCTTTTAGCCTCTTGGAAGATGCTTCTGACTTTGTTTCTTACCCTCTAGCACCTCTACCCCCAACCCCTCTGGACACCACAGATGCTTCAAGAGAAAATGACATACACTTGGGACTCACTTTTCTGTGGCTTTTGTCCCCTTTAGGATCTTGGTCCCTCATGTCCTTGTCACATTGGTACCCCTGAACTCTCATTTTTGTTTTGCACTGCAGACGCATGACTGATGTGTTCAGTCCACTGATTTTGGTTCATCCATGATGCTCCATAACATGAATTGGCAAATGCCCCAAAGGATAATTAAAATAAAATAAAATAAAATAAAATAAAATAAAATAAAATAAAATAAAATATAAACCTCAAATAAAACAACATAAATAAACAGCTGCTTATCTCAGTGGGCCTTCCACCTTTCTAGGATCTTGATTCCTGCATTCTTAAGCTGGTTTCATTGCTCACTGGACAGTAATGTATGTACATACATTTATTTGCCTTTCTGTCATTTTGGTAGCTTATCTGACAGAATCTGCCTTTTAGTTACAGAAAGTTTTAGAAAATGTGAAATACATACAAAACTAGAGAGCATAGTATAAAGAATTTGCAGGTATTCATCACCCAGTTTCAACCATTAAAAACTCAAAAGCAGCCCTGACTGGTTTTTCTCAGTGGATAGAGCACCAGTCTGTGGACTGAAGGGTCCTGGGTGTGATTCTGGTCAAGGGCACATGTCCAGGTTGTGGGCTTGATTCCCAGTAAGGGATGTGCAGGAGGCAGCTGATCAATGATTCTCTCTCACCATTGACATTCTCTCTCTCTCTCTCTCTCTCTCTCTCTCTCTCTCTCTCTCTCTCTCTCTCTCTCTCTCTCTCTCTCTCTCTCTTCTTATCCTTTCCTCTCTGAAAACAATAAAAACATTTAAAAACATTTTATCTTATCAATAGCCTCACACACATGTCCACATGTATGGCTGTCAAAACCAGGGGAGAGGGCATGCTAATGCCATCTAGTGAGTGGAGAACAGGGATGTTGCTGAACATCCTACCATGCGCAGAGTGGTCCCCCACAACAAAGAATCATCCAGCCCCAAATGTCAATAGCACAGAGGCTGAGAAACCCTGGGTTAATTAAAGTCTTTTGTCTTGCATGGAAGATGTTTAAGACATTCAGCTATGAGTGGTCCTGTTTACATTCAGTTAGTACCAAAATGAGGGCAATAACCCAGGACTGCAGTCTTTCCCACCACAGCAGTCCACTTCCTTAACAGATGTTCATTTAAAACACGCTCTCAGTA
Source organism: Antrozous pallidus (assembly GCA_027563665.1). Lineage (NCBI taxonomy): Eukaryota > Metazoa > Chordata > Mammalia > Chiroptera > Vespertilionidae > Antrozous > Antrozous pallidus. The sequence goes on from CM050521.1 coordinate 80,877,314, forward strand.
CCTACACCAGACAACAACACAGGAATTATGACAGCAATCGCTTCTTCCCTAGCAAATCTGAGACCATTTCTGCTTAATTGGCTTTCTAGGTCAACTTAAATCTGGAAGACACTATAAAACTTCCGAAAATTAGAACAGCCACATGAACAGCAAATACCGTTGCTTTTCTGCAAAATATTAAATGTGAAGTACACAGACTTTGAGCTAAGGAAGTTTACTTTGGGGTCATCCCATTCCACCTCTCATCCATCATAGTCATCTAGACCAACTCCGCTCGGACAGTTTTGGGGAGGGGAAAGGTTCGGACACTCAGATGCAGTTTGGGAATGATGATTACTGTAAATGCAAGGTATAACAGAAATTGCAACCGTGATTATGGTGACCATACGGTAACAATTGAATTTATGTTCATAAATCAATCAGTAAAGAGTTTGTCAAACAAAACAATGTGGGTTTTGTTGAGTAAGGTGATCTTAAGAGGGTGCAGAAGAAGGTATGAGTTTGGGCAGTGCTTTGGCATGACAGGTGATACAACAGAACTTTCCAGGCCCTACAAGGAATCTTGGCCTCCAAGGACAAAGGAGCCAACCCACTCTGCAGACCTAAGTTCCTAGATCAGAATTGGTCCTCCTTCAGGGGAAATTGTAGGAAGAAATTCAAGCTTTAGTTATGATGGCTGGCTTAACTGCTGAGGTAATCAGTGATCATAAGAGAGAGAAGAAAACCCCAATGATTTCTGGGAAGGAATCAAGCTAATAAGATCTCTGTGACTTTTCCTGTTGCCTCTGTGGGAAGGGAAGAGAATAGAGGAGAAAACATTTTTTACTTGGATCAACATTTTACATTAATATTTTGAGCGTACTAGTAAACACAAAAAGAAATCACTCTGAATCTAGATACAAATGTGAGTTCTACTTTGAAAACTATACTGTTGATTTCTAAAAGTGGACTTTTGTCCTATAGTTGGATTTTTTGTTACTCCCACCCCTCAACCTGACCTTCTTCCAACTTTCCCCTCAATCTTCCCCAAATTAATTAGTAGTGCTACTATCTACTCAGATGCTTAAGTCATAGACCTAGAGGTAATTCTTGATTCTTTTCGCTTTATGTCCTCTCACAACCATTCCAACACCAAATCATAGGGACCCTGTCTCCTAAAATTGTCTCAGTTGTAGATACCTGAAACATCTTGGCTGCAATGATCTGGGTACAGGCCTCCTTAGTCTCTTATTTGGAAAATTGTGCCATTTTTTTTTTCTGGTTACCCAATTCTTGACCCCTTCTAATCTGTTCTCTACACACAGCAGAAAGAGGTTTTCTGTTTGTTTGTTTTTAAAACAGAGATCAAATGATATTATAAGTCTCTTCCTGGATATGGCCAAATGTTTTATCAATAAACAGCTTTAATAATAATAACAATCATACTGATAATAATGCTTTTGATTTATATGCCATTACCAATTGGTCCTAAAATGACATGATGTTGTTGTTATTGACTCTTGTTCTATTGATGAGAATATTGATGTTCTGACGAGGTTCAGTTTCATTTGTGAGAGATCAGAAGATTAACCAGTACTTGAACTGTGATTCAGCTGTGCTTGATTTTAAGATTTAACTGGCTGCTCTTGTTTCTTGGGTCTGGGAAAAAGGCAAGTCCTTTTCTCCTCTTTGCAAGGAGATGCTTTCTATGTGATCTATAGCTGACTATTCCCCAGAGCAGAAAGGGGAATTCGACTTCTTGTATTTTAATAATACTGTGAATGTAAACTGCCTGTTGCAGTAAAATTTTCAGCATTCTTCATTACTGTTTAAGAAAAGAACAGAGGAAATAAGAAAATGAATCACAGCATTTCTGAAGCTACGTTTATAACGGTTCTCTTCTTACAATGAAATGTAACTCGCATTTTTCTTAAACAAATGAAGTTTAACAAAGAATATCAGCCTAATCACAAAAAAGTTGTATTTTCAAACACTTCAGTTTTTTTTCCACATACATTTGGGATTTTTCTCTCAAGGAAATTTGGTTTTGAATGGTATTTTGCATTTCACATTCAATGAAATTCAACACAATGCACTCAGTAAGTAGATGAGGAGGACAGGGTATGGGGGAAAAGGACGCTGATGTTCAATGATGAGATTTGGGCCTGTGTTAACCACCTGCTAAATGTATGAAAGTGTGTGAGTTGACTGCTCTTTAAAAGTCTCAGTGAAACACACCTGAAGAATGGAGGCTAATTCCTACCTTAAAGGTTGCTGTGAGGATGACCTGGGACAACATACACCAAAGTGTCCACCTTTGCACCCCAGGCCATAGGAAGATTTCATGAGACCATACTATGTTTGAAGTGTAACCGAAGTCCAAGCCATGTGGGGTGATGGAGACTGGAGGAGGTCACCGTGAATGAGTGATGTGAGAAAGAATCCATGGAAGAGGTGATATTTAAGTTGGCTTTTAAAGAAAGGATAGAATTTCAACAGGTAGAGATGAGTGATCAGAAAATTCCAGTAGAGTAAATGGTTTAAATAAAGGCCAAAAAAAAAAAGTGTCGCTCTGATTCAGGAATCGGTAGTGGTGAGGATCAGCGTGCTATAAAAGGGAAACATAGAAAGAGAGGGAGAATGAATAGGGTTGGATTGATAGATTCCATTTCAATCAAATCGAAAAGCACCACCCACGGTAAGCCGCACTATTATTTCATGCTCCATTTAGGAAGAAAAAGATCTGAGCCAGCTCAACAGTGACACAAAATACTTATTTCACTGGCAGGGCTTTTGAAGAATTAGACATCACGTGCTGTTCTCACACACGAGGAGGGAGGAAAATGAAAGCCAAATGAGTTTGCTTTAAGAATGCCTACAGCATCACCACGTTCTGCATGCTGAGCCACTTGGGCATTCGGCATAGTGCTGTTCTCCGTGCCACCCTGAGTTCTGACCATGTGGTGCTTCATAGAGGATGGCTCCCTGTATCTTTGGGGTTCCTTCCAAGCTGCCGACACCCGTTCTGCAAGTTCTGATGTGTGTTCTCAAGTGGTGGCAACCACCTCGCTATGGTCACATGGCCGCCAAGATCCAGAGAGGCAAAGAGATTCCAGTGATGGGAAGATGTGCTTTTAACAAACTCCCTGGGAGTTACTGGCTGTGAAAGGTGTTGACAACATATGATGCGTCGAGTCTGTGCCTTAATCTGCAGCCAATGGAGACGCACAAACAACTTCTGAATCAGGTTGGGTGTTGGGGGTGGGTCATTCTGGGGGCAGGTTATGGAGGTATGGGAAGGTGGGGTGCTCTAAGGTCTGGGGGCTGCTGAGAGATGGTGGTGTTCTCAGCCAGGAGAACAGCGGGTGCAATGGAAAGAAACTAGAGACTTCCCAGGGGGATGCCACCCTACTGAGCAAGTTCACAGCATTTCTCTTTGTTATTTACACATAAACCTAATCTTCTGAGCTCTGTTTGATTGTTCAGCAATCATGGATCTGGGCCTTACACTAAGAATGGGGAGATTCATACAAAAAATCTGCCAAGCTCCAGACTGACAACGAATTGTTTCCACCTTTAGAGTCTGCAAGTGCCTGTTGGCCCTGAGCTAAGTCTAGACTATGCAAAAATGGGTGTGACTCGCTCCCTGCCCATAAGGATCCCACAACCATATAGGGAACACAGAGAAAAGAGGAGGTAAAGTTCCCCATAAGGAATTCTGTGCGGAGGGACGCAGGGGAGGAAGCGTGAGCACAGAGGGGAGCGCGGTTTGATGTCCCAGAATCTGGGATGGTACCTAGGAAGCATCAACACAGCAGTCCATCAAGACACCAGCAGCAGAAGCAGGGACAAGAGAGGGTGGGGCTTCCCGCTCAGACTCCCAGTGGCTTTCAGTGGGCAGTTTCTTCCTGTGTCCTTCAGGGCAGGCTATGGAGACTGGCTCCCAGGGAGACAAGCAATACCCTTAGGTCATTTGTAGATGCAGGGAGTGCCAGGAGCACAGGTGGCCTCGGACCCTGGTCCCTCCCCTGTGCTGAGTGTGACCCAAGAGGGGAGGCAGACAGAGCTCCTGGCTGCACCAGCAGGCACCACCTGGGAGTGTACATTCCTGGTGGAGGAGGGACAGCCAAGTCCTCTTTTCAAGCCTACAGGTCTCCGCCTTGTGGGGGGAATGTGCCGCTGGTATATGTACTCCGTGTTCGTGAGGAAGTAGGTTACATTGCCTGCTCAGTCAACATGCTTGACTTGCACCAGAAATATTTCCAGGAGGGAGTGTGGCAATCCATGCAAACTCTGTCTGGAGTCATTATGCCCGTGATTGGCATGTGCTCTGCAGCGGCTGTCTGACTACGGACAGAAGGTGATCTCAGAGTGAATGTCCTGTCAATTACTGAGAATAGCTCTGCAAAAAAAGGCATTATATATATATATATATATATATATATATATATATATGCCAAAATAGAGAGTGTAAAAAAACCTGAGAATAAAATCTGCCTAAATTCAGCACCCTGCTGATGCTTAGATACTGGCGAAGGAAATAAATCTCTTCGGTGGAGTTATTATCCATGTGTTTATGGCACTTTCCATTTAATCTTTTATATTTAATGCTGGAGAGATTTTCTGCTAGAATAAGTCCAACTGTGGTAATAAACAAATGGTGAAATGCAAAATGGCTCAATGAAAAATGACGGGCGAAGTCTATTTCTCCCTCACACAGAGTTCGCAATGAGCGTTTGTAGTTGGCCAGCAGCACTCAGCCGCCAAGGCTGGCTCTCCTGTTTCAGAATTTGCCGGACTCACAGGAACCCAGCCCGGAGAAGGGGGCTGTAAGGAGTGGGGGGTTCTGAGGGACAGGCTTGAAAAGAGCCGGCACTTCTGCTCATATCTCTGAGGCTAGAATTCAGTCACCGGTATATACCTTTTTTTTTTTTTTAACTGACCTGTTTTCCTATGCTTTCAGGTGTCTGGTGTCACGTGCGTCTTCTCCAGAACTACTGAGCAGCTGTGTTTTGGATGCAAGGGTAATGCTTTGGCCTGGCCATCCACCCATCCATCCACCCATCCACCCATCCACCCATCCACCCATCCACTCATCCACCCATCCATCCCCAGACTCAGCTCATTTTTCTTTGCTCATGTCAAGAACACTTTGGTGTCCATGTCTGCTACTTTAAAACAGTCCATCGGAGCAGAGCCCTGGAGAACATCCTCTCATCCGTGTGTTTTATTTTTGTGTGCACTCATTCTAACTCACCCTCAGATTCCGATGTGATAGGTCCACCCTTGTTGAGGTTTGGTGAGGTAAGTCTTCCCCCAGCTCAGGGCTGGCCGTTTTACAAATAGAAAGCCCAACCGTCAATGCGGCCAGCAGACATGAACTATGTCTGGGTGAGGCATCTGAGCTGTTGTTACCAGGGGAGTCATCTTCTCGAATTTTCTGACTTTACTTAACAAGCCTAACCACCTTGATGTTCGCTTAAACTCAAATCCAATTCCATCAGAGTGTAGTGTTCTGTGGCCTCACTTACATGCTAATAGAGTTTTGCACATTTGAGAATATATGGTCTTACAGTCGGAGGCTGTGGGACCCCTGCCGTCTTTCACCCTGTCCACACTCGAAGCTACATGTTTGCGCATCGACTTCTGATTTTTCTGCTTTCAGCCTGTCTGGGCCCATTTCAAGCTTTCCTCCAAAGCTGTGTGAGGGCTCACTTGGGGGACTGTTCACATTTCCAAGGAAGAACATGGAGTTTTGAGAAAAGGAGAGAGCATTATGGAAATCTTCTGTTTCAATTCTGTTCTCACTCACTTATTCTCTGTGTGGACACCCCCGCCTCCCCCCCCCCCCCCCCCCCGGGGCAATCCATCTGCATGCTCAGAGCCAGGCGCTGCTTTCTTAAAAGGAGTTTGGGTCCTCCGCACGTTTCCCTGGTCCTTGGACTTTGACACAAAACAAGCTCATGTTCCACTTCTGCTGCTGCTTTTTAAAACGTCTTCCCGTGGGTGCCCTGAGCTACATGGATCCCCCACAATTTATCTTGGGCCTCGTTGCAGCTGCTACCACTTTGCTCCAAAAATGGTTCCCTCATATCCAATGACTTTGTCACTCAGCCTTGTTGTGATGTGGACACATTATTCATCCCCGTGTCTCGTTAACTTAGCACTCTAATGTGCTTCAGAAAATAGCAAATGCATTCGGTGTCTCCAAGTGGCAGTCCTGGGCTGGGGAAAAATTGTTTGTAAATTTGTCAGTCTAATTGGGCACTTTGCAAATCTATTCTGCCATCATTTCATTTTGCTTGATTCTGTTTCAGAAACAAAGACTATTATTTCTGGGGACTAGTAAGATTCTTTTATGTAACTACAGATATTCCAGAAAGAAAAGAGTCCATTTATCTCCATTTTTCTTTCCTTTCCTTGTTTTCAAAGGTTTTGTTAGGACGCTAACAGCACGCACCATGAAATTTGTGAGGATTTTTTTTTATTCTTTTAACCAGAAGGTTTTAACCTCTACCCTTTGAGAAAAATTCCATTTTCCATTATGGTCCCAGGCAGGGGAACCATATCTCACAGCTACCCTTAATGTTAACTTTCCTGATTTTATTCCGTTGTTTTCCGGTTAGACCCTGGAGGACTGTTACCTTGCTCTTTGTTCACAGAATTTTGGAACTGGAGGGAAACTAAGAGAATGTCTTGTCTCTCTTCCTAATTTTTCAGATTCCAGAGTTAAGGGTGGTTTAATGGGTTGTCTGTGGTTACAAAACTGGTTTTAGCAGAACTGGAACCAAATCTCATGTCTTTGGATTCCCAGCCCAAATCCTTTAACCTCTGTGATGCTCAAGAAGACTGGGAATTTCTTCTTGTTTGCCCAACTTGTGTGAGTTGTCTTCTTAGAATGTGTTCGTGCCTCAGGGTCCAGAGACCCCAAGTAGTTTAATTTTCCTTTTCAGTGATGGGACATTTATATAGAGACTGAGAGGGGGATTCAATCATTCATTCACATCTTGAAAGCAGGAATGGTGATATACTCATCTCGGTTAGTTCTAAGCTGAGTACCATTCTTGGCCCATATAATATTCTTCATAAATATTTGTTGAAGAAATGAAAGAATGAAAAACATCCCTGTCTTACAACTCTATGTGAAATGATGAGGCATATAAAAAAGGAAAAAGATTTACTGCCATCGGTGACAATGCAATCCTGAAGCACAGGTGGGAAGTAACAATGCAAGGGACTATATTTAATTGCCAAAGTGAGAGTGCTATAAAAGTTCAGCAATGAAAAACTTGAAGAGTCAGTCTATAAAATATAAGGCGTGTTGCTAGAGGGAACAACAATACCAGTATAGGTTGTAAAAAGTAGAGAATTTTTCAGTGTTGAGGGCATCTCTTCTTGGCAAATATGAAAAGGAGAGATAAAGAAATAATTTCATTTCAACAGAAAACATAGAGGACACCTGTAACCTAGGGATGAGAGAGAGAGACAGAGAGAAGAAGAAGCTGCTTGATTAATTTAATTAAATTCATGAGTAATAGATTCATAGTTTTTTATTTTTTTAATTTATGTTTTTCCTGCCTTATTGAATTTATTGGGATGACTTTGGTTAATAAAATGATACAGGTTTCAGGCATACAATTCCATATCCCAGTTTCTAATTCAGCTTAAAATAATAAACCATTATGTGCGTTTTAAGAGCATCTCATGAATGCCCTCCAGAGCCTGTCTCACTGCTGAGAACTTTGCTGAGTGGACGAGTTAATTAATGCATTTGTTGTGAGCCAGATTTTCATTAATTCTAAAAGTGAATCAGGGAAGTGCAAATGTATTTCTTTGCTATTGGTTGGAAACGTAAGGCAACGACTTAACTCAGGGCATAGTTTAGGTTTTTTTTGGCCACGGAGAAAGCATCGCCTGAGAGAAGACTTCAGTACTGAGGTTTGCCTACCCTTAGGATCTGGGGCTCAGGTTGTTTCTGAAAAGGGTAGCACTCCCTCTGTGGACTTGGACTTCATTGGCTGCCTCTGAAAAATGGAAACTCTAGCCCGAGGCTTGCTTCTTGTTTGGAATAAAGGAAAGGCACTGGGCTGGATGCCAGAAAGTCTGGGCCTTCATCCTGGCTACCCACCTGGAGCAATGACCTTAAACGTCCTGGGGCTCTAGGACCTCCTGTGCTGAATTAGAACTATAGTCCGAGGCTACTTACTAGACCAGGCTCAAGTCTTGTCTCCCAGAGACTAACATATTTTTTCTTCCTCAAGAGAAAATATACAGCAATCAGATTTTGCTTTAGGAAATGTTCTTCCCTCATCTGATACGGGGTTTTGAGATGTTTAGCAATCTATTATTTCCAAAAAATCCATTCCTAACCTTAGTGGCTGGCTGAAGACAGAAACCATGAGATGGCCCACAAGGCTCTGGGTCAGGACTTTGGGAGGGCTCCATTGGGCTGGCTTTCTCTGCTCCACGCGGTGCTGCTGGGAGGATTGACTGGGGCTGGGCCATCTACCATGGCCTCACACACATGATGCTCGCTGCAGTTTGGGAACCCCAAACCACATCTGGGCTTAGCTTCTTCCCTCCTGAGCCTGTGTGCTCCCTCACACAATCTCGATCTCAGGGCTTGTTTCTCGGGAACTCCGTCTATGACCCTGGGCCTCCGTGTCTTCACCTGCTCATGAGAAGCATGGGACTAAATTGTATGTCAAAGCCACTCAGGCTGAGCTGGGGGAGGTGACTCTCTCCTGCTCCCCTTTCTCTTCCTCTGTGAGTTAACGGGAGTTTCGCCCAGACCCTGAAATCCATGGCAATGATGGGCAGTAGAAAGTTCCTAGTCTTTCAAATCACAGGAATCTGAATTCACCTCTGGCTGTGGAGCCTTGGGCCTGCTCCTTCATTTCTCTGAGCCCCAGTTTTGTCATCAGGAAAATGGGGATATCTATATCTCTCTCCCAGGACTGTTAGAATTAATTGCACTGAAACATGTGAAGCACTAAGAGAAGGCCTGGTCCGTGGGAAGTGCTTAATAAATAGGATTCTCCTTTTGTTCTTTCGCTCAGAGGCTCCATCCTTCTGGGACTTGATTACATTCCCTTTGGGTAGGACCATTCAGAAGTCTAAGCTCAGCACCCACGTGGCTCGATGAGAAACCAGTGCTTCCATGACGTCCTTTGGAAGGACAGTGGTTTGATGTGAAGTGTCAACAGCTGAGATTTGATCCTGACTCCTGACCCGGGGCTGGGACCTGAGACTTCCTAGTGCAGTGGTCAACAAACTGCGGCTCACGAGTCACATGCGGCTCTTTGGCCCCTTGAGTGTGGCTCGTCCACAAAATACCACGGCCTGGGCGAGTCTATTTTGAAGAAGTGGTGTTAGAAGAAGTTTAAGTTTAAAAAATTTGGCTCTCAAAAGAAATTTCAATTGTTGTACTGATGATATTTGGCTCTGTTGACTAATGAGTTTGCTGACCACTGTCCTAGTGTTTAAAAGAATAAACAGCAGTGCTATTTCCCAGGACCCAGAATTGAATATAGAAAAACAGATAAGAGAAAGATTCTCACTTTCCTCACAATCAATCAAGGAAACATATCTTCCCATGGCATTCCTGTCTTGATTTAGGCTGTTGCAGGATTAAAGTCAAAAGCTCTTCAGACTCCAGATTAGAATCTCATTGAATGATTTACCTCATTTGCTTCTGAGTCAATAAAAGATTGAGATTCAACTTCGGAAATGAAAGCCACAAATTTATTCATTTATTTTATGACCAAGCTCTCAGCTTTTATGTCTACTTACTGATAAGCCCTGAAGAAATTCCTGGATTTTTAACATTTTGCCAATAAAAAGTACAGGGAACAAGTCACAGGGACAGGCCAGTGATGGTTCAGACCACTCAGCCCCACAGCTAAACTTACCGGGCCCTGGTACCCCCTGAAGGGTGACCTTTGACAGCCCAGAGTCTGTCTCTTGAAAACACTGCTTTCTCACTGGCATGATTTGCCTGACAATTTGAGTTCCCTCCCTTTCCTAGAGAGTCACAAACTCTGATTGCTCAATTTCTTTTACCGCAAGACCAGCATGGGCCTGGCAAGAGCTGTCCAGCATCATTTGTTAAGCACCACGTTTCACACACCAGATAGCAACGAGGACCAACTTTCAAAGCAGTTATTTTTATTTACACACATTGCCAACTTGCCCAGAGAGTTCGATAGCATGCAGCAGCAGAGATTTTATATAGACCTGAGGAATAACAAGCCACAGAGACTTTCCTGATGGGCCATGTTTCTCTGTGTAATTCACATTCCTATACCCATAATTCCAGGAGCCTTCACGCTCCTTAACTCTCTGCTCTACTTTGAGTATGGTTTATTATTACTGTTGTTGGTTTTTAGAGAGAGAGAGAGAGAGAGAGAGAGAGAGAGAGAGAGAGAGAGGAAAGGAGAGGGATAGAGATATGGAAACATCAATGTGAGAGCAGAATATCTATCAATTGCCTCCTGCACCCACCCATCTCCCACCCCCAACCAGGGAATCGAACCCAAGCATGCCCTGACTAGGAATCGAACCAGCAACCATTCAGTGCATAGCACCATGGCCAACCAAATGAGCCACAGCAGCCAGGGCTCTCATTCCATGTTGTAATCGAAAGACACTGGGGTGGGGAGGGTGGCAGGTGGGGACATGTCCTGGGAGGGTAGAGGAGGCTGAGGGGAGGATAATAGGGGGGGAGGAAAACATATGTACTACTATTAAATATAAGTTATACTGCAAAAAAAGAGAGAGGAAAACCATAGTTTCACCATATTTCTCTAGTTTTTCATCTAAATTTCAAGACCCTTATGAAAACTTAAACCATGAGAAGAGTAAGAATATTGAAGTCATAGGGATTGCATTTGGTTGAAAGTATGAGAAAACAATTGACGGCTAATAATCAGGGATGTATTTTTTCTCATGTGACAAAAAGACTGGAGTCAGGGAGTGAGGGCTGGTATGATGGCTCCATGAAGCCACCAAGGGCCCAAGCAACATCTATCTTGCTGTTTAACCGTCACTCACATGTCATCCCCATGCATGTTTCCCAGTGGACAACCACTTTTGGCATCTTGTCTCTCTCCCAGGAAGAAAGAAGAGAAAAAGCCAAGGGCAAAAGGCACATATTAGCTGACTCAGCATCTTTTGGGAACGTTTTCCCAACTTCTGCTTACATCTTAGTGACCTGAATTGAGCCATCTAGTTGATTATTCCTAGTTGGAACAAAGTTGGCCAATATGTTGTTGTTGCTTTTTTCCTTTATAGTTTCCAAACTAAATTTTTTTACAGTAGTCAAGAAGCAGAGATATGGCTGCTAGGCAGGCAACCAGCCGAGTCCCAGAGGCATTCACCATCCACACCGGCATCTTCTGAGACATGGTTTCTCCTCAGGTAATGGCCTCTGTTGGCACTGACATTCCCTCCCATTGAGACCAACTGGTCCAAGATTGTAATGGACTTCATGCAGGAGCCTGGGAGGATGAAAGGGTGATTCTGCTGATTTGAGCATCTTGCAAGTGAGCATCGTACTTATCTGAGTAAGAAAACCTCAGGGTTTTCCGGGCCAGTCTCTTCCATTCTTACCCTTGAACTTGGACACTGCAGTACCATTTGCAATTTACTGTAGGCCAGACTAGATCTAAATCTCATAGAAAATAAATTGTTCCCTCGCTTGCTACGCTCAGATAACATTTAGTGTTTAATTAACCCCAGAACCTCAAACAACACTCTGTAAATTCTCTGTCGCTGAGCAGCAGAAGCTCAATAGTGTTCTTTTGTTCTGGGATGTGTGTTTCTTTGGTCAAAACAAAACAAACGCATTGACCATGTTCTCTAGCCACTGCAAAGCAGGTCTCCAGATAATTTAAAGATAAAATGAGGCAACTTGCCTCTGCCCTCTGTCAAGATCAAAACCTGCCTTGGAAAGGAATGAATCTCCATTCTTACCTACTCATTATCTTCTGAACACATTCCCCAGACTTTCCCTAACCTACGGTGTCTCTTCTGATGTCAAAAGAACACATTAGAGCCAATAAGTTTGCATTGTGCTTCCTGAGTTTCTCTTGAGTTAGTGAATTATTTAGGCTCCTTTACGATTCTCTAGCAAGTCTGGCTTTTCCGAAGTCCGGCATCCTCTTCTGAAAGCTCTGAATTTCTTAGTAAGTTCAGGGAGTCCCTGAGGGCTGGCGCTCTGCAGCCTGTGGTCTATGACACAAGGGAGAACTATCCGGGGAACAGAACCATCTTAGAGAGAACTGGAGGGGGGGGGATTTGGGAGCTGTGGAGACTTGGGAGACTTGGGAGACTCCAGAACAGCACCATGCACCTCTTTTTGGTCACCAACCCCTCAGGGTCTTTGTTCATAGAATTTTGGAACTGAATGACTTGGCCTGTCTTTGTTTGTTGGTTTGTTGGTAATGGATAAGTTTTCGTTGATTTTTTTAGTGAGAGAAGGAGAGGTAGAGAGAGAGAAACATCAATGTGAGAGAGATCATATCTATCGGTTGCCTACCCTATAGGCCCTAACCAGGGCCAGGGATTGAGCCTGCAACTGAGGTCCATGCCCTTGACTGGAATCAAATCTCGGACCCTTTAGTCCATGGACCAATGCTCTATCCACTGAGCCAAACTGACTCTATCTTTTCAGAAGAGTAAAGACTATTGGCTGCTGGCTCAAACGAGGAAGATTTGGCAGGGGACGCTAATTCAAGGCCATTTATGAGAATGTCACAGTCAGCCTGGTGAGGTGGCTGACATGCCCCGACCAAAGGGCAAGGCCATCAGGGTTCATTTTGTTGAGGAAAACAGGATTATCTTTCTCCAGTCGTTATTAGCCACCGACCTCTTTGCTTGTCCCCAAACACAGTGCCACCTTGGAAGCGACTCTAGGCTTTTCCAAACCAGTCCTAGGAAATGCTATTTTACCTGCTTATTCTTCCTCCTAGTGGGACCTGGAGTCATATTAATAACAAACACACGGAGGAAGGGTAACCATTCTCAAATGTGTGCAAAAACTTCAACTCAGTTTTGCTTTCTCACACACAAAACAACAACCACCACCTTAGAAATCGAGAAGGAAATAAGTGACAATAACATACTTACCTCCTCTCCACCGTTTTCTCCATTTCTGGCTCTTTTCCATGAATTTTTTGTTTGTTTAACCCCCTCTGCGGCTATCTTTGCCAGTGCAAGGTGAAGCCATTTGTCCACTAGGGGGAGACTTGCCCACATGTATAACCCAGACATCAGGGGGCCTTTCCTCACTCAGATAAGAAACGCAGTTTCATTGCAGCGGCCACTCATTTGACCCGTTTCTTTTGCTAAGCAAGGCATTTCGGATTGATTAGAAAAACTATCTACTTAAATATTCAAGTCTTATTTTCGGAAGCCAAGAGGACATGGAGTGATGACTAATATGCTGATACTACAGTGACTTTTCCCCATTTCCCCCAGCGACCTCTGAGATGAGTGCCAGGAGGCACAGCTGCAGAATCACGAGCTTGGATGTGGGCAGCGCATGGACCGAAATGTGCAGCCGGCCCTGCCCCACCTGTTAGAGATCCTTTGTGGCCAGGCTGACTCACAGCTGAGGCTGCAAATGCACCTGGAGGGACTGCTGATGCTGCTCAAGCATCCTTGTTTGCTTTTGCATTTTCTCGCCTGTGCTCTGCCCCACTTCAGTCTCTTCCAGGGCCTCTGCCAATTCAGGCCTCAGGCCCCTGCGCGCCCTTGGCAATGGCCTGCCCTGCGATGGGTTCTCAGTGTTCAAGGAGCTACTGACCCTGGGGGAGGGGGAAAGGAGACTTATGTAATACTTTCAACAATAAAGATTTCTTTTTAAAAAAAAAGGAAAAGGGAAAAAAAGTAAATAAAAGAGCTACTGACTCCGACCTTGTCGGAAGGGTACTCCCCAGCTCCTGAATCTTCTGAGCCTTGTGCATGCAAATGACGTCGGGAAATTGCATCTCTTCTATCAAGACCTGCACTAGGCAAGAGCGTGCGCACGCTTCTCTGAGCTCTATTTGTCCAACTTCAGAAATGGTTGGAATTGGAAGCATTTTCCGTGCTGCAGCAGAGGATGGGAGATGGAGGATGCTGGGCCCTCAGTCCTGTCATTCCTATTTGGAGCGGGCACCTGTGCTTAGAGAACATCGGGGAGCCACGCTATACATTTTCATTTGCTTTTATTGCCCTGAAAATACAATATTGGATTCAAGAGGGGAAGATTATCCCGACATGTTCCTATCCTCACATCCGAGGACACGTGCCTAATTCAATATCTATCCCAAAGCACGAAACTGTAATCTTTTGAAGTTGTATTAAACCAAAACAAGTTGTAAGCATTTCTACTGTCTGAGAGGAGAACTATGGGGAAAATAAACTACGTCTGTTCCCAGCCACCTTCCCATCACAGAGATGTGGGGAAAGGCGGGGAGGAGACAGTCAAGGGAGGGGGAACATTAATGAAGGTGTGCATATACCTAGGCAAGCCCTGCGCTGTGTTTGGGTGGAGGGTGTTGGTGGAGATTGCCCACAGAATGGATGTGGGCAGATTCTGTCCATGGGAGACAAAGAGGGGGAAGACATGTCTTCTGCCATATTTGGTGGAGACCTGGGCGCACCAGCTCTGTAGATAGCAGTTTGGGTCCCAGCACAGGTCTCACAGGTCCAAACCACAGCAGAGGCCTAGTCGCTCTGCTCCTCCCGTCAGATGGGTGCCAGCAGTTTCCCGTTCACAATCTCTGGGTGCCTTCACTCAGAGGTGTGGGGTGGGGTTTGCTTGAGATTCTGTTGAGAGCGCATTGAGCTCCACGCCAGGTTCCTTTCCCTCTTCCACATGGCCATGGGGACCAGCAAAGGGGCGCATGCTAAACTGGACAAGCTCAGAGGAGGCCTGCAGGGTGGGCCTTACAAACTCAAGGACCTAAAGGAACCGCATAGGATAGTCTGGACATCGAAATCCCTCACTAAGAACAGGTCCTGGCGGCAGTCACATCCTGGGCCTGCAGCTTCCTTGACAAAGGTCAACCCTGACTTCGCCTGAACCTGTCTATTGTCTTTGTGCATCTAAGATAACACCCCTCTGAAATGTCAGAGTGATCTTTTCCACACCCTTCAGGCACAATCTCCCACCAGAATGAGAGACCAAGGGAGCCCTACTAGTTATCTTACATCCCACATCCCATCTCTCTGTGCTGCAAATGTTAATTGCTCACCATCCTGTAGCCCCCAGTGCAAAAGTACCGTATTTTCCCGCATATAAGACGACCAGAACTGATGATGATAGGAGGAAGATAACAAACAACAGAGAGAGAGCAAGTGTCAGGCAAGTCCCTGGCGAGTTAGCAACGCCCATCATAACTGCAAGCTACAGTATTTTTTACACCCGGCATATAAGACGACCCCCAACTTTTGAGATTTTCCTAGGTTAAAAAGTCGTCTTATATGCCAGGAAATACGGTATGCGTCTCTTTCCTTTATTTTTTATCCAGTCCTAGAGATTTCCCCACTTTGCTTTCTCCTGACCCCTTCATCTACCACCAATGGATTTCATAGAACTCCCCTTCCATTTCTTCCTTTGATTCCAACGTATAAAATAAGCTACAAAACTGCCATTCTCCAGAGCATTTTCTGAATCCGTTGAGATTTTGCTTCCCGGCAATTGTCATCATTATGACTTTTTCTTAAGCTAGCTGTACAGACAAGTTGACAATTCTAGCTTCCCCAACACTCTCCACAGAAGGAAAGCTTTCGGTTGGTAAATGAGTGGAGCGAGTGGCAAGCTGCCGGAGCCCAGTTCTTACGGAGATGAGGAGGGTTGGCTAGAGGAGCGTGGATGAGTCATATGAACTCGGATGGAGACCCAGTGTGAGCACGAGGGTGGGAGGGTGGGAGAACATCAGAGCCAGAGTGAGGGTGCCGCAGCACTCCAGGCGTGAGCGAGCCTCCGGAGGAAGATAGTAGACATTTAATTGGGTGTGGAATGATGGCTTGTGTAAATCCCAGCTAGATCTTAAAGGGCAGGGTGACTCATTTTGCATCTGGGTTCATTCATATCTCAAAAGGAACATTTTAAAGCTGTTTTTAATTAAAACGTTGTCTTCCCAGTGTTTATACCTTAGCCTTCCCTTTTATAGTTAAGTCTTTTTGTAAAATATATTTTATTGATGTTTTACAGAGAGGAAGGGAGAGAGAGAGAGTTAGAAACATCGATGAGAGAAGAACATCGATCAGCTGCCTCCTGCACACTCCCCACTGGGGATGTGCCCGCAACCAAGGTACATGCCCTTGACTGAAACTGAGCCTGGGACCTTTCAGTCCGCAGGCTGACGCTCTATCCACTGAGCCAAACCGGTTAGGGCTCTCATTAAATCTTTTCCTCTGTTACATGTACCTTATATTCTGGTCAAATTGGCCCACAGGAAGGACTCAACAAATATGTATCAAATTCATCCCCCTCACATCTCTGTGGCCTTGTTAGAGCTCCCAGCTCCTGGCATCCATGTTTTCCTGGCTCTGTGATTTTTGTTATTGTGACTGTTTTTTTCCTCCCCATGTGCCCTCTCCCTCATCTCCCTCTTTGGCTTCTCAAAATCTTATCCCTTCTTCTTGGGTCTAAATCATATGCAACTTTGGGAAGCCCTCTTTGACCTCCCCACTCAAGTCTGATACCCCTCCATTACATTCCATAGAAATTTCTGAATCTGGCTGATTTCTTAGACCATTCTGTGTCCAGGGTTATGGTTATTTTGGAGTTGTTAATATGTGTCTTCCCTAGACTGTGAGAACATAGAGGACAGTAACCATATTTTATTCACTTTGTTTATATTGAACAACCTGGCACAGCATCTCTATATAGGGAATAGTCAAGGAATAATAGTTTACTTTTAATTAAATTTGCCTGCCCAAGGATTCATCATCAGTGGGCTTCCTTCCTTAACTCTGGAACAACCTCCTAATCAGTCCAGGCTGCAGATAGATAAATCCTTCTTATCACTCCACTTTCATTATTAAGGATTTCCCCCCGCCCCCCCAAAAAAAAACTCACCACCTTCCTCACACTCTTTGCAGAAACAAACTTACCTGCAAAGGCACACATGGCACATAGGCACCTACATGCTAACTCACATTCATTTACACAGACACACTTTCCCTTGCCAGCTCAACACAAAATCCTGATTAGTATTCTGAATCAGTTTTTTTTTTTCTTGTTGCTGTTTACTGTGGTATAATTTACACATAGTAAAATGAACTATTTTCAGGTATACCTATACATTCTGATAAACACATTGTCTGAGTTGGGTTCTCCAGAGAAACAGAACCATTAGGAAAAATTATATAGATATACATACATAGGTAAAAGTTGTGTGTATGCATATAAATAGGTAAAGCTATTTATTCTAAGAAATTGCCTCACAGAATTGTGGAAACTGATAACTCAAAAATCCCTGGGGAAGGCCGGCCGTCTGGAAATTCTTGGGCAGGAGTTGATATTGTGATCAGGAGGCAGAGTTTCCTCCTCCTCAGGGAAACCTCCCTTTTGCTCTTATGGCCTTTCAACTGATTAGAGGAGGTCCAACCACATTATCAAGGACAATCTCCTTAACTTAAAGTCAACTGATTGTCGGTATTAATCATATCTGCAGAGTGACTTCAAAACAGCCCTAGATTAGTAATTGGTTGAACACCAGGGTACTATAGGCTAACCAAGTTGACACATAAAACTTACCACAGGAGACATATGGCTATCTGCGTGACTACTACCGTAATAAAGATACAGAACATGCCCATCTTTCCAGATAATTCCCTCATGCCTCTTCTGGTGATCAGTCTTCCCTGCTCTCCACTCACCCTTCCAACACTGTCAACTCCTGATCTGTTTTCTGTCCCTACATTTGTGTCTTTTCCAGAATATCATTCAAATGGAATCACACTTCATTTGCTTCTGAGTGTGAAAGTTCTGAGATTCACTCATGTTGTTTGTTTATCATTGAAAACATTCCCTTATATTGTTATGCCCAGATTTCATGATCCCCAAAGACCACCAGGGAACCAAGTCTGATGCAAAAGCAAAAGAGTCTTTATTCAAGCCCAGGCTTGGCTCTCTGCCTCCACCGATGCAGTGGCAGGAAGCAAAAGAGGGCGTGTTTC
Organism: Antrozous pallidus; assembly: GCA_027563665.1. NCBI lineage: Eukaryota > Metazoa > Chordata > Mammalia > Chiroptera > Vespertilionidae > Antrozous > Antrozous pallidus. The sequence goes on from CM050521.1 coordinate 80,895,470, forward strand.
AAAAGCACAATGATTTTATAGGGCTAGGGGTCAGGAGGTGGGGCATATTCCGATTGGTTGGGTGAGGGCTGGGGCTAGTGACGCAAATAATCCCTGACGCACGTGACCTGTCCTTTGCTCTTGATTGGAGCTCAGGCACACAGTCTTTCGCGATTGGCTAATTCAAAGGGAGGGGTTGGTCTTTGTGATTTCAAGATGGCAGCCCCCAGGTAAGTTTACACATCATGTGGCCAACATGGTGGCTGCCAAGTCACACACTCCAAAATGGCAGCTGTCTAAATTGTTCTTTGCAGTCCCGCTCTGCCCTTTCATTATGGAAGCACCATGTTTCTAAACAAGTTTTGACATTGGAAGAGGTAATATCTCCTATAGTTTTCTATCTTAGGCCAGTTACAAAAGTTTGAACATGTATAGACATGTACATCAAGTTAAAAAGACTAGAAAGCTCTCCTAAGCATAACCCAATGAGAACCAGTTATGAAGCACATTCCCCTTTCCTCACCAGATATTTGGCTTGAAAAACATGATTTCATGAGCTACACAGAGTCAAGGCCAAGGTGGATTTTAAAAGCATTAATCATAATCTCATTGGCCACATGTCACAGCAATCCAATTCAGAGAAGACTCAGTTGACTCTGATTGTCATCATGGTTAAAGGCTAAACTATACACACACACACACACACACACACACACACACACACACACACACACACACACACACACACACCCAGACCAAGGAAGGGTTGGATTCCTAAACTAATTATGAAGATGCCAACTCATGATCAGACATGAACAGAAGGTCAGAAATGACAGACCTTCAGGTTTCAGCCTAGGTGTCAGTCACTCCACATAAAATGGAAGTGTGACTTTTATCCATGTGATTTGGTATAACAGGACTTCCTAGAATCTATGCTCAAGAACTCGAGTAGTCCACAGTCTAGTGCAGTCCAGTTATGCCACCCCCTCTGTATTTAATGGACCCTCAGTCGGCTATGACCAACCCTCATCCCTGTCCATGGCAGTCTTCTTTAGACAGGTGATGGAATCTGGAGCAAGATCCAAGTGTCCTGTAACCTCCACACCAATGTGGACCCATTGTTGATCCGAAGAGTGTCAACACATTCACCCAGCAGTTTCTAGGTGCTCCTGTCAGTGCTCAGCACCAGGGATACAAGAACAAACAAGGCTGTCCTGGTCCCCCTTCCCACGGAGCATACATTTTGTTGTAGAAATAAATTCAATCAAGAAATAGAGCAAAGAACTGAAAAATCATAAATTGTGATGTATCCAAAGAAAGAAGCAGATAAGGAGCTGAGGTTCAGGATATTCTAGATAAGTGACAAGGGAGTCCTCCCTGAGAGTTTTGACAAAGGCGGCCAGAGTATGTGTTTGGGGAAGAAAGTTACCAACAGGAGAAATAGTGTGTGCAGATGCCTCAGTGGGATGCGGTGTAACTGGAGCTAAAGTTAAGCAGGTGAGAGAGGGACATGGGACAGGGTCCAAGGATGTGTTGGGTCACTGACAACTCGTGGGTGGAGATAAGGAGTTTGGGTTTCCTTTAGTGGAAGAGGAAGCCTTTGGATGGTTCAGAACTCAGGGGTCAACTGAACTGATTTAGGTTTTAAAAGGATTCTTTTTGTTTTTATGGGATAGTGTTTACAGTGAGACAGGATTTGTGAGAGCAGCGAGTACAGTTGCAAAAGTCCAGGTGAGAGATGAAAGTGGTAACGGAGATAAAAAGAGAAATAGTGATAAGAAGAGAGCAGCAATCTTAGTTTATTGAATTCATTATAGTTGTGTTTTCTCTCCCTTCCCTCCTGCTCATCCTTTACACAGAGGTAACCAGGGCCTTTGGGTTACCTGTCCCCTGATATTAAGGATTGGGGAAAGCTGAAAGCAAAGACTCCCAAGGCATGATTTTCCCCCAGTTTGTAAGTGCCAGAGTTCTTTAAGAAGATAATGTTAAGTGTCCCAGAAGGAGAGCACAGTGATGGGCAGTTTTTGAGGACAAGGAAGGAGAAGAATGATTGCCCAAGACTGAGGAGAAGAGGTGCCCTAGTTCCTCAAGTAGGTCTGGGCTTTGTCCCTCACAGGAACCCCTCTGCAGGGATAACTGTGTAGTTCCTCTAGGTGGCTTCCCCTTGCCCATGTGTGCCACAGAAGATGCTGGGCCCACAGAGTCAGATGGTGTCTCCATAGTAACCAGTGGGGTCTGCAGTTTCAAAACAATGTTGTGGTATTATGAAAAATCCCAAGTGAAGTCAGTCAGGCAGAGAAAATACCACATGATGCACTTATATGTGGAATCTGAAGACAAAACAAACAAAACAGAACTAGACTCACAGATACAGAGAACAAACTCATTGTTGCCAGATGGAAGGGGGGTTGGAGGAGTGGATGAAAAGAGGGAAGGGATTAAGAAGTGCAAATTGGTAGTTACAAAATAGTCACAGGGGTGTAAAGTACAGCACGGGGATATCCTATATAATAAAAGGCTAATATGCAAATCGACTGAACGGTAGAACAACCAGTTACTATGATGCACACTGAACACCAGGGGTCTGATGCTCAATGCAGGAGTTGCCCCCTGGTGGTCAGTGCACTCTCACACAGGAGTCCCGATCAGCCAGAAGCCAGGCTCATGGCTGCCAGTGCAGCAGCGGTGGCAGGAGCCTCTCCCGCCTCTGTGGCAGCTTAGTGTATATTAGACCAATTTTGTACCATTTGGAATTTGGGGGGAAAATGGCCCATTTTTTTCTGTTAGGAGTTCGCTTCTTTTTGTTAAGCTGTGAGGCAGATGGCAGACAGACAAATGTACACTATGGAATGGCGGAGGAGTACAGTCTTGTATAATTACAGTCCCTGCTGACTTGTCTATATTCCTCCTCATGTTCTAAGTTCCTTGGGATAAAAGTTTTGTTTCTTTTATTATCCTATCCCAGTGGTCAGCAAACTGCGGCTCACAAGCCACATGCGGCTCTTTGGCCCCTTGAGTGTGGCTCTTCCACAAAATACCATAGCCTGGGTGAGTCTATTTTGAAGAAGTGGCATTAGAAGAAGTTTAAGTTTAAAAAATGTGGCTCTCAAAAAAAATTTCAATCGTTGTCCTGTTGATATTTGGCTCTGTTAACTAATGAGTTTGCCGACCACTGTCCTATCCCAACAGCCAGCTCCTGGCATAAATACTTGGTAAATATTTGTTAATGAAAGTCTGGTTTATTAAAATTAAATATAAATGTATTTTTTGTATAAGAATTTTCCTCAGAATTCCATGACATTTTAGAAGGAGCTTAGAGAAAGAAAGAACCAAAAACCAATTTACTTTGCCTCTGATGAGCTTGTGGGGTTGTCAACTGGTTGGTACCGCCCCCCCCTGTCCCCCAGCTTCCTGCCTCCTTTCTGCTCGCCTTGCCTCCCATTGCTTCTCTGCAGGCTTTATCAGTCTGTCCTGAGACCATGTTCCCCACAGAATATTTCTCATGTCCCCCACCCCCACTGAACCCAAGGTCTCTGTTCTGGTTGTCACTTCTCTCCACGATGCCATCTCCTTAAGGAACACTGGGAAATGCTCATGTCTCATTTCCTGGTGGTGTTTGCATCTTCCCAGAATCCTTGGATGATATGGATTTTATCCTAACACAATGGGTGCCTCTAATGGTGCTGGGACAGATAGCTAAGGGCTATTCTGAGACTCAAAATCCTTTCTTCCATCCTGTATATGCAAGCCTCCGCAATTTCACCCCAGGAATCCACTTACATACACAATAAGCTCCTTTTTCATGCTCATCTGAAGGAGCCCTATTAGGGAATCATTAATTCCAATCAAAACATTCTTTCTCGGTAATCCTAGGTGTTCAGTTGTTTTGAACTAAACACCTGGAGAGCCTCTAAAAGTCGCTAAGCCTGTTAGAGGGAAACCTTGCTAAACTGGATGAAACAGGTTCCTTTGGACACATGCATTCTAAAGGCTTCCGAATCCATGCTCCTCAGCCAAAATTGTGCTTCCAACAGCCTCGGGTTACAAGGACGGTGACTAATGAGTTCTGGAGGAAGGCAATTAGCTTCCCACGCTCTACTCCCTAAAGCTTGCTTGGTGCGAACCTCTCTGACAGTCCCTTGGAGAAGACATGTTGTCTGAGCATCATGGTTAGAACTGCCCACTTGTCTCCTATTTCCAGACTCGGTTCCGACTGGGGGTGTAGCTGTAGCGGACTGTGGAGATTTGGAAGGGGATCCAAAAAGGAAGGGGGGCATGTCAGAGTTGTTTTGCTAGTCACCAGCAGTGGGGTGGGGGCACATCATTGAAACTCTTTAAGATGCTACATTTATGTGTAAAATGGGGGTAGGGGGGTGTCAGACACATGAGTTTCCTTCCATGCCTTATGTTCAAGGAGCCAAGCTTTCTCATCTAAAGATTTATGAACTGTAGGCTGTCCTGTGGCTCATGAGGGTTTAATTAACCTTTAAAATAAAAATCAAAACTGAACAGACTTTTCCACCTGGACAACTTCTTTAGATGCCGGGGCCACGAAGAAAGGAGAAGGACCGGTTTTCCTTATGCAACTGACACATATCGAACACGCTCAATGTGTGGGCTAGAGTCAAAACACAAGTTCAATTTTGTCTCCCACCATCCTTTAAACGCTGCCCCGTGGTGGTCATCTCTTGCCTGTGGTAATCTTTTTGCTGCAGGCTCCTGATTTTTCCCTTCACTCTTAGGAAATAGCACAATGTTTGCTTTAAGTAGCAAACACTCTCAATTCAGAAGTATGGTTTCTTATAATCACCAAAATGCCATAATTGAAAGATGGTAGCAATCATCTCTGGTAAAACTGCTGAAACTTGATCCTGCTATTCTGCTTAGAACTAAAGGGTAGTCTTCAGCTACCTGCTTTTGCAAGATAGGACTACGTTCCCACGTCTAGCAAGATCCATGGTTAGAGACAAGGAGCAGGCAACAAAGTCAATCATAGTCCGCTGTAACTTCCCTATCTCAGATGCAATCCTGAGAGCTGTTCTCGGAATTTAAAACAATGAAAGCTTACAGTTCAGACCCCTTTAAAAGGACTGCCTGCATCCGGGGCTGTATGGCCGTGGGTGTTTGGTCTCTGCGTGGTGCCCTCGAGACCATCCTGGCCAGTTTTTCAATAAATCCTTGCTTGCTTGCTACCAACTTAACCACCTCTGTGGTCATTTGCAACTGGTCGTGGAAGACACCCCAGAGCAGTAATCAGTCTGTGTAATGTTTTCTTCCCTCCACCATCTTAGACCTGCTCTGGGAACAGGGAACGTGATCCTGGGAGTTCTGTGGTAATAACAGAGTTATTATCCTCAAGCGCGGCTCTCACGGGGGAGCCCTGGGGGTCAGAGAGGACAGTTCTCTCTGAGAGCCTGGTCGCTGTGCTTTATGTCCCTGCACTGGTGAAAGCTTCCCCCATAACGTGCTTTGGAGAACCCCTCGGAGGTTTTCTGCTGGGACCCTCTCTTCCAGTTTCCTCCTTTCAAACAGACACAATTAATCTGATTTGGAAAGGGAGACTCCTTTCTCAGCCTTTGGTCACCTAGTATTATGTCCCCGGTTCCCCTTCTTCTAGCTTCTCTCTGCTGAGGTCTCCTTACCCTCCAGCTGACCCTACTGGACAGGACCATGGACAATTCCATCTCAGCTTGAGTGTCCCCCTGCCCCTTCTCTCTCTCTCTACGGAGGAACTCATGTATTCCCATCCCTAGAAACCCTGGGAGACCAGGCTCATCTCAGCACAGCAATTACGTTGGTCTCTTCCTCAAGATTTCTGGGGTCAGCTCAGAGCACCTTCCACAGCTGAAAATCAGGAATCACCTGCCTGGTCTCCTAATGTCAGGGAACGGAATTTTACCAGAGTGGACACCTTGGAGAGCACCTGCTTCCTACATCAAGGGCTACTGCCTTGCCAGCCTGTAGGCAGGGGCCGATGTTTGCCCTTCATGCTTCCAGGAGTAGGAAGATGGTGAAGCACAACAAGACAACAGATCTCTCTCCAGAAAAAAACAAATCTCCCCAAAGCTTCGCTCTGATGCTTTCTATACCTTTGATCTCATGGCAGTATCTAAAATTTTAGGGGTTTCTATTAACTATAAATCCTGCATTGGATAGTGATGGACCGATTTGTCTTTCCGATATTTACTGTACTGGTGTTTCAGGAAGCTAAGTACAGGAATAGTCTCATTCTAACAAGTATGAGGTTATGGTAAGCCCAGGATGGACATGGTACTAGAAAAAAATATTTAAAAAGATAATGAAACAATGAGAAATATTTTAATATACCTAACAAACATTTTTATTTTCTAGTTTATAAAGCCATACTTTTTTAATAGCTGTAATCTAACTGTACATGTGGATTTTCAATCTATTTTTTAAAAATAAAACTTATTCCTCACCAACATTTTGCTAACTCATGCTTGGAACTATAATGTGAGCATATTATTCTATATATTGATGTCCATTCCTTCATCAAAGACTAGGTGCATTCCCGCCCTAAGGCCATTAGTGGTTTGGATGCTGGGATTGCAAAAGTGAAAAGAATTGAGTCAACATGCTGTTTAGGAGAGTGCACATTATTGTAATGCAATACTGTGTTTTCCCCAGAGAGCTACCCAGGAGAGGTGGGAGTAAGACTAAAACTTCTGTGTTTTTTGGAGGAAATCGGGAAGGAAAAGCTAGGAAGTGTTGAGGGAGTGTGGGAGTTTGCCAGGCACATGAGGGGGAGGAGGGCACATGGATTGAGAGCTTGAGCAAAGGCTTGGGCCTTATTTTTCTCTTGAAAAAGGTGTGAATGTTTTCTTTTTTTCAAACTGTTACTGAATTGTTCTAAAGTTACTCATTAAATCAGCCTTACTTCTCAAGTACAGAGTTATACGGAAAAGCTAGCTTTATATTAAGTTTGTTATGTTGCTCAACAAGTAGTCTATTCTTGCAGTTCCAAAGATTTGTCATCTTTGGGAGAGTCAGGACCACACTTCTTACTGTAAAAATATACACACATTTTTTTATTGACTTCAGAGAGGAAGGAGAGGGAGAGGTAGAAACATCAGTGATGAAAGAGGATCACTGATCAGCTGCCTCCTGCACGCCCCGGCCCAAAACTGGGCTTGTGCCCTGACTGACCGGGAATCTAGCCATGACTTCCTGGTTCAAAAGGTTGAAGCCCAGTCACTGAGTCACACTGGCCAGGCCAGGACTGCGCTTCTCAAATTTTCATTGCTTCCTAATCATTTCAAATACCCACACACCCACCTATTCTTCGAACTTCTTTGAAAGCAATTCTTTTCCAAATTGTTATAATTCTAACATTTTCCTCAAGGAACCTGTTCTCTTTTGATGTTTTAAAATGTCAGAAATATTTTTGATATTGAAAACACTTTCAGACAAAATTGCTTCAGATTTTCAGCTGCACTAATCATTAATTTCATTGCATTGTCTCTGCCTTTGACTTTAGACGGAAAGCTGGCACAAAAGCTAAATCCTGCAGATTGTTGGAGAGTGTTTTGTTGTTGTCGCTGGGATTTTGTTCAGGTTTGTTTCTTCACAAAGCATAAACGCTTGTGCTTTCATAATCTCCTAAATGATTTCAAAGCATCTTTGTCTTTAAAGCATGGGGTTTAGTCTGAGCCTTCCAAACTGTGTAATTTGATCTATTGAGCAAAATCCCCAGGGAACTGCCTACCTCTCCTCTGTCCCCTCTATATGGAGGCCTTCTCACCACCATCAGAAGATGGTTAGGCTCCTTCTTTTATTCTGTGTGAGGTTCACAGAAGTTTAATGCTATGTGCTTCTTGCGCATAAGAAAATACACACAAAGTAACACAAACATAGCAGAGGCTCCGGTCTGAGCCGAAGTTCAGGTTCAGAGGTGCCCTCAAAGGACCTGATCAACAAGCGGGATGGGTCCAGGGATGTAACAAACAGCAGTAAGAACGTGGCAAGGAGGCCACGTGAAAATGTTAATTTTTTCCCCTTTTAGCACGAAGGTCATTGATTCTTTTAAATGAATACAACCAAAAACTGTGGTTTTATGACCTTTTACCCTTTTCTAAAATTATGGATTCCCTTAGCCTTAGGAGGGAATTCTCTAGCTCTTGCATCCACCACCAGTTTGGCAGCTGATGGAGATTTAAGATAAAAACAAACAAAAACTGCACTATAGGCCAACCCCCAGGATGTGGAGCCCTCTCCTTCCCCATCAAAATCGAGCCTTGCTGCCAAGACCGGTTTAGCTCAGTGGATGGAGCGTCGGACTGCGGACTGAAGGGTCCCGGGTTCAATTCCGGTCAAAGGCATGTACCTTGGCTGCGGGCACATCCCCAGTGGGGGGCGTGCAGGAGGCAGCTGACCGATGTTTCTCTCTCGTCAATGTTTCTGACTTTCTATCCCTCTCCCTTTTGCTCTGTAAAAAATCAATAAAATATATTTTAAAGAAAATCGAGCCTTGCTTTGGTCTGGGGAGTGACCTGGTTTCAGGTTCTCCCTGATACTTACCAACTGGTAAAGACTGAGTTTATTTGAATCCCTTAAACTATTTTTTCCCTTGACATCTCATTATTTTTAAAGTTGTAATTCACGCCTCCATTTGCATATTTACAGGGAGAGAGAGAGATGACTACTGACAGTTTTACTAAGTGGTTAAAGTTTGGGTGTAATTTTACATATTAAAATCCTGTGTAATAAAACCCTAATATACAAACTGACTGAACGAGAGAATGACTGGTCACTATGATGCACACTGACCACCAGGGGACAGACACTCAACACAGGAGCTGTCTTCTAAATGGTCAGTGTGCTCCCACAGGGAGAGCACCACTCAGCCAGAAGCTGGGCTCATGGCTGGCGAGTGCAGCAGTGTTGGCGGGAGTCTCTCCAGCCTCCACTGCAGGTGGGTGGTAAGGAGCATGAGGTCCCAGACTGCAAGAGCCCCGGAGTGAGAGAGGGCCTAAGCGGGCAGTCAGACATCCCCCAAAGGGTCCCGGACTGTAGAGGATGTAGGCCAGGCTAAGGGACTGCCCCCTCCATGCACAAGTATCATGCACTTCTTTACTTTTTCCTGTACTTACATTATACCTGTCTAGTTCGTTATAATAATCACAAATTATTAAAAGTGGCTAACTCTGTGTCTTGGGGCTTGACTAATATCAATGTGGGAGTAAAACATCTTGTTTTTGCCAGAACACAAAGCTGTGTTGTTTACAGGGGCAGGGATTCACCAAGCGGTGGCAACTTCATCACCAAAAACTTAAAAACATGTGCGATTTCAGGAAACATGTTAAAAGAGACTGTAATAGCATTTGCTTATTTTTATTCGTTGTAATGCATATGGGAGAGTTGACATCGGTGGGTGAGTGTTGTTTCTATGAATTGAATTTTTCTGTGTAGGCAGGGCCCAGTGCATTTGTGGAACTGTGAGCAAACAAAATATTTCTGGGAGAAGAAAGGATTTTATTGAGGAAAGGGCTGAGGAGACTTGGTGTTCATTCATGACAACCGGGGGAGAGAGGGTTCCAGAGTGCGTGAAGGCGACAGACTGGCCCAAGGACCCAAGGGCTGGGGGCAGGCACAGACTAAATGCCCATTTCTTGAATTAAAAAACCATGGGAAAGATCTGAGACACCAGGTCTCATTCCGTGATAAGAAATCAGCTCTTGCCCAAACCGGTTTGGCTCAGTGGATAGAGCATCGTATCGTCCTGCGGACTGAAAGGTCCCAGGTTCGATTCCGGTCAAGGGCATGTACCTTGGCTGCAGGCACATCCCCAGTGCGGGGTGTGCAAGAGGCAGCTGATTGATGTTTCTCTCTCATGGATGTTTCTGACCTTTCTATCCATCTCCCTTCCTCTCTGTAAAAAAATCAATAATATATATATTTTTAAAATCAGCTCTTTAATACAAACCCCAAAACCCATCACCTTGGTAGGTCTGTGTGAGGTGTGTTTCCTTCTGAGTCTCGTGGGGCACCTATAACCCTGGACTGGTATAATGTAAGTATAGGAAAAAGCAAAGAAGTGAGTTAAAATCCTAGCATCATGACTTTTGTATTAGGCTAAGTAAAAAATATAACAACAAAATTTGAAATTATCCTGTGTGGATGCTGTCTGTTTTCAAGGTGACTGAATTAATTTAAAAGTTGAAAACAGCTTAAGTGCCCATCAGCAGATGAGTGTGTATATCCACACTATGAAATAATATGCTGCTATAAAAAAGAAGGAAATTTTACTATTTGCAACAGCATGGATGGGACTGGAGAGCATTATGCTAAGAGAAATATGCATGTCAGAGATAGATAAATATCACGTGATCTCACCATATGTGAGATACAATGATCAACATAAACTGATGAACAAAAATAGATCCAGAGACAAGATAGCACTGAACAGACTGTCCAACCTTGGAGAGAAGGCAGGGAAGGGGGGTTAGAGATCAACCAAAGGACTTGTATGCAGGCCTATTGGCATAACCAATGGACACAGACACTGGGGCGGTGGGGGCTTGCCCTCGGGGGTGGGAATGGCGGGGGTTCGTCAATTGGGGAAAAAGAAGACATGTAATACTTTAAACAAACAAAAAAAATTAAGATGACTCATATACATTTTTGAAAAAAGGGAAAACAGCTCTGGTCAGTGGCTCAGTTAGTTGAGTGTGTTCCCATGTACCAAAAGGTTGCCAATTTGGTGCCCAGTCAGGGCATATACCCAGGTTGCAGGTTCCATCCACATCGGGATACGCACTGGAGGCAACCATCAATGTTTCTATCTCTCCCTCTTCCTTCCTCTCTCTAAAATCAACAACAACAACAACAAACATTTTTTTTTTTTTTTAAAAAAGGAAAAACAAAACAGCGCAGTGGAGAGATCCGACTGTTATCACTTTCACTCAAGTGTCAGTTGAGCAACACTGATGGTGGGCCATCAGGTCCTGTGTCTTCTGATGCTATTTGACACAAAGTGCCCAACATGAAGTACATAACGCACGGTGCAATGCATTCGAGCCAAAATGGTTATCTTGACCCAATCAAGCCTTTCTTGAAAGGTGACAGAAAATATTAGAGGTATAGGGACAAGCTAAACGACACCACAAGGAAGCAGCTAGGCGAGCATAGAAGGGTAGGGGAGTCTCCAGAAGAGCTGGCCTGGTTTCTTAAACAATAACAATGTTTTCAACAACAATAAAAGGAAACTACTTGAATAAAAGAGACTTGAGGGACTTAAAAGGCAGATAGTGTGTGATCCCGGCAAGGACAAACCACCTCAAAAGAATATTCTGGGATTTGTTGGAAAATCAGAATATGATCTGAGTATTAATTATATGAAAATAAACTAAAATTGAAGATAAAGATCATTAATTGAATAAAGTGGGCTACATATAGTATGATCTTATTTTGGTTAAAATATGACATGTATGTGTACAAAGAAAGATCTGGAAGGATTTTCACTAAAATGTAAACAGAGATTATCTCTGGAGGGCAGCAATGTGAAATTTAAAAATGTCTCCTACGTTTCCATACCTGTAATGTATAGATATTGCTTCTATAACAATAAGATGCTTGTTTCAAAGTTAAAAAAAAAAAAGTTGACAGCCTTGATCTTATTGAAATGTTTTGGAGTTGGTAAATTAAGATTTACATACTTACGAGCATTCATAAACTGTGTGAATGTTTATGTGTTTGTGATATTTAAATGTTTGGAAGCATGGTGTGAGGTGGATTTATAGATTCTAATAAACCCAATGCTAGAGAAACACCAGTGGAAGCATTCTTTATGCCCGGGTTGGGTGTATTTCTAAGACAAACAACAAAAGCTACAACCAAAGGATTGCAGAGGGTGTCTCTGTGGCAAGAAGACGGGCTGTCTGGGAGATGGTGGCGATTACTTGGGTCAGCACATGGGATAAAGTTTCCTGGCACCACACACACTCTCCCGCAGGCCAGCCCAGGTCATTGCCCCAGCCCTTCCTTCTGTCACTGTCCCCGGCTTCAATAAACGTCCTCTAAAATTCAAACAAATACGTAAGCAAAGAGAGCATGTAAGAACGGATGACATCCATTCAAGGTTTGTACTCAAGTTAACAGTCACTTATCGATGTCAGTGCCCTGGTTTTGGCATGGCCTCTTGTTACATAAGATATTTTGGTGGGAAGCAGGGGGAAGGATATATGGGAATTCTGTACTATTTTTGAAACTCCCATGATGCTTAAACTATTTCAAAATAAAAAAAAATGTTATTTAAAAATATGTAGCTTTTGCCAAAACCGATTTGGCTCAGTGGATAGAGCATCGGCCTGCAGACTGAAGGGTCCCAGGTTCGATTCCAGTCAAGGGCATGTACGTTGGTTGCAGGCACATCCCCAGCAGGGGGTGTGCAGGAGGCAGCTGATTGATGTTTCTCTCTCATCGATGTTTCTGACTTTCAATCCTTCTCCCTTCCTCTCTGTAAAAAAATCAATAAAATAGATTTAAAATATATGTAGCTTTTAGTGAGCACATAAAAGAACAGGCATGCACTGTCCTCATGGTACACGCAGGAGGACCTGCTCAACCTGTGACACCTTCCCATCATCCTTTGCCTCATTTGGATGCTCTGCTGGTGTTGGCAGATCTTGCTGAGGTAGATCTTGCTGAGTTTGCTAAGCCAGCCTCTTATTTTTTATTGCTACTAATACTCTTGTAGGATTTGATGCAACAGGAAATCGTTACAAGCATAGACACAACAAAAACAATCATATACAGTAATCCTTCTCTCTGGATGGTGCCTCCTTGAAAAATTAATGTTTAGCCATCCCCTTAGCCCAGTGGTGGACAAGCTGTGGCTCACGTGCCACATGCGGCTCTTTGGTCCCTTGAGTGTGGCTCTTCCACAAAACACCACGTGCAGGCGTGCACGTACAGTGCGACTGAAACTTCGGGGCCCATGCGCAGACGTCGGTTTTCAGCTCGCAAAAGAAATTTCAATTGTTGTACTGTTGATATTTGGCTCTGTTGACTCATGAGTTTGCCGACCACTGCCCTAGCTCATTCTCACCTCACAAAAGCTTTTGGGGCATTAAAGGTGCCAGTCTCCTGTTTAAAACCTCCCCATTGTTACTCCTGGCATTTGAAAAGAAACACGTTTCCTTACAGTGCCTCAGGGGATCTATGAAACTTGCCTTCGGTTGACATTTCTAATCTCTTCTTGTGCACGCTCCCTCTTCCTCTGAGCTTTAGCTACGTAGGCCCTTTGGCTGTTTCTAGAACACACCCGGCAGTCCTGCGGCAGGGCCTGGGCCTGCATCTCCCTTTGTCCCGTGGCCACATTCCATCGGAAAAGACCTCACTTGTCATCTCAGCACTGTGCTTTAGTTTTCTGTACACACTTGTCACTAACTGATGCTATTTTCTTTCTCTCTTTATTCCTCCTTTTCTTTCTCTCTTTAGTCCTTCCTTTTATTTTCTTTTTTCTTTCTTTTCTTTCTTTTCTTTTCTTTTCTTTTCTTTTCTTTTCTTTCTTTCTTTCTTTCTTTCTTTCTTTCTTTCTTTCTTTCTTCCTTCCTTCTCTCTCTCTCTCTCTCTCTCTCTCTCTCTCTCACTCTCTCTCTCTCTCTCACGCTCTCTCTCTCTCTCCCTCTCTCTTCTTTCTTTCTTTCTCCCTGTCTTAATCCTGAACACACAGTTGGTGGTAGTAAATATTGTTTGAATAGAATGGATGGATGAATGAATGAATGAATGAATGAATGAATGGAAGCTCCTATTAATAGTGCTTATCCCAGGAAGTATGAGTAGAGGTGAGAGGACCTACATTCTATTTTTACACATCTGGACAATTTGATATCCTTATATCAAGCACTAAGTTTTAAAAGAAAATAGTCACAAACCAAAAAAAAAAAAAAAGGAGGGGGCACAGTGGGGTAATATCATGTAAGGAAAAATATCCTATAAGTAAAATACATGTAGAAAATTCTTACTCCAGAAAAGAAAATTCCATTTGTAAAACCAACTGCAGGGCACCCATGAAAAACACACATGGTGTCAAAATAAGCCAAAGGAAAATCATTTAGGCAAAAATAAAAAGAATCCCAAGTCTATTTTGCAGAGAGGATCCCTTTGTTAACCTTTGGTCAAGAATGTGTTTGTGTGTTTGCAGAGAATGACTCCAAGACCATGTGGGTTCCTTCGTCAGTGAGGAACTGACGGGTCTGTTCCAGTCACGAGGACGGTCCAGAGATGGCGGACGCTGACGACACCTTGCCATGCTAGCAGTCGGCAGCTGTGTGTTGCTGCAGGCGGCCCAGGACCATACAAGAGAGGATGGATCTTGCATTGCCACGATGTGTCCACCATCTGGATACTATTGCTGACATGTACACATGAAGAACTATTTGACATTGAAACTGGGACTCAGAACAGTTGGACATTGAAACTGACACTCAAACTTTTTTTGCTCTTATACGTTTGTTTTCAGTATGCAGAGGCAAGATATTTTTGAAGAAAAGAAACAGGGGGAAGTGATTGATATAGAGGCAGGGTGGCCTCGAACAGGCTGTCAGGCTACAGGGGGAAGGCTGGAGTGGATGGGAGGTAGATGCTGGGAGAGATCAACCGAAGGACTTGTATGCATACATATGAGCATAACCAATGAATGAAAGACACTGGGGCAGGGAGGGGGGACAGGTGGGGACCTGTGCTGGGGGATAAGGGAGGCTGGGGGAAGGATATTGGGGGGGGGGAGGAAAACATATGTACTACTATTAAATATAAGTTACATTATAAATAAAAAAATAAAAGAAAATAGTCACATATACATGTTTGTGCTTGGAGGAGGTGACTTCAAAGCTCTTTTCAGCTCTAGCATTCCATGATCCTAGATTTTCAGGTGATTCTCCTAAGATATAAGGAAGGGTGCTCAGAGCAGCTTAGCTCTCCATAGTAAGGTGTGGGGACAGAATCAATGGATTTCGTCGTTCAATTGTGAATTAATGGAAAAGCCAGTAGATATTGAAGAGCTTGCATAGGTATTCCTTAATGCACAGGTGGATGAGTTCTCACCCTCCATTCCTACAGAAAGTAGGTCAAGAACATCTATTGCCTCTGGACACCAGACATGCTTGGGAGAAAATAGAGGCGATGTAATTCTGGCGGGTGGAGGTGGGTGTTGAGGGAGTGTGAGGACTTTTGTAGATTGCTTCTCACTTCTCCATCTGGTCTCTGTATATGAGGAGGCAAGATGTGTGTTCCTAGATCTTGGCCCTCACTCCTGACTTGTCTTGCTTGTCTTGAAGGAGGCAAATGAGTGGAAATAGAGTGACTGTTACAGTTTTTCATGTGCCCTTTCAATTCTCTTAAAGTTTCTAAGCAGCCTGCAAAGATACAGAAAAATACCAAGACAAGATCAAGGCACAAAACAAAGAAAGGGTGAGAGGGGCATGAATATGAAATGGAAACTGAAGGGAGGGCTAAACAAAACTGTGTCTTCCAGAGACCTCCGCCCTTGCAAATAGGGTGCAGGGGTTGCAAGCATTGGCTGTGACTTTTCTCAAATCCAGTGTAGACACCCTTTGCGATGTTCCTGACAGAAGCTAAATCAAATCATTGATTCTGCCAACTCGCAGCTATTCCGCACAGCAAAGCAAAAGGGGTCCTGAAGTTTCAGGCAAGAGGCTGTTATTCTTAATCCCCTTCTTGCAGGGACATTCAATATAATTTCTTACAATGCAGAGCGATGGCTCTACCCCGAGATGCAATCAGGTTAGGGCAATTCTATGGCGGTCAGGGCAATGGCAGGGTATGAAGTGAGAGGCGGAGCTTCCAAACGACACATTCATATAAATACCTGTGGCTTAAAAATAATCATATATATTTTCTTTCTCCGGTTATCAGGATGGAAATTGACTGGTATACTTTTCTTATTTTTTTATTTTTTCTGTACCAAATTAGGATCTGCACCTAGGACAGAGGATCAGAGCTAGAGAGACAGAGAGTTAAGAGGCAGCACAAATCATTATTTCTGCCTCACTGGCCAGGCAAATTTCCGGCAAATGACTCAGCGCAGCGTGAGAGGGATGTTTGGGCTAGATGTGATCTAAAGTTACATGAATTCTTCAGAGTGACTAAAGCTGTCCTGGATAGTTACTGAAGGCTCTGTGTAGGAGCAGGATTGAAGAGGTGGGAGCTTGAAACTTATTCTGTGACTGGGACCACTCTGATGAGGCAACTTCTCTGCCCTAACTCCCTCTGAAATGCCCTCTTTCTGGAGTTGAGAATATCACCATCTTAATTAGAAGTTGTTCCAACTGGCCAGAATCCAGTGGTTCTCAGCTCTGAAACAGCTCATGAAGAGCCCAACTCATCGAACCAGACTTTCGTTTAGGAAGAGCTGCTAGGGGCATTTGCTGGCTGGGTCATCTGTCTTGGTGATTCTGTGTGACTCCTCCGGCATTCACCAGGCACATTCTACTCACTTGGTATGCATGTGGTTCTTAAGGAGGAGATGGCATCGATCGAATGTATTTTCTATCTCCAGGAAGCTCATAATCTAGTGGCAAAGTTGGGCATAAAGGTAATGCTCAGAGTACAAAGCAGAAGATGAGGGAAGTAGAAGAGCTGGGTTCTGGAACCTAGGAGGAAGGGGTGGAGCCTACGAGAGAGGAGGGTGGATTGTAAGGGGGGGAGCCTAGGAGAGAGGGGTGATAGGGAAAATAAGAATTAGTAATTGTAACAGTTTTCCTTAGAAAAGAAGGCTTTCAGAAAAGGCTCCTATGTATCTCTTACGTTGAGGGGTTTCAGCCAGGCTGGGGGTGAGCCGTCAGTAGGACACCCCCTGAGTGCTCCCAGTATGTGAGACGGGGCAGTTTGGGTTGAGGGACCACCTACCCCCAGTACATGAATTTCGTGCACCAGGCCCCTAGTCCTACATAATAAAAGGATAATATGTAAATTGACCCTAGGTGGAACAACTAGTCGCTATGATGTGCACTGACCACCAAGGGGCAATGCTCAACATAGGAGCTGAGAGGCCCCTTGGTGGTCAGTGCACTCCCACAGAAGGAGCTCTGCTTAGCTACACACCAGGCTGACAGCTGCAAACACAGTGGTGGCAAGAGCCTCTCCCACCTTCTCAGCAGCACGAAGGATGTCTGGCTGTAGTTTAGGCCTAAGCTGGCATCTGGACATCCCCTGAGGGCTCCCGGACTGCCAGAGGGATGTCTACCTGCCAAATTAAGCCCAAGCTGGCATAGGTAGACATCCCCTGAGGGGTCCCAGACTGCAAGAGAGTATAGACCGGGCTGAGGGGCCCCTCTCCAACCCCCCTCCCCCAGTGCATAAATATATTATTATAATATGATATGATATAAAGCTAAGATTTTCTAAGGAAGACTGTCACAATTACTAATTCTTATTTTCCCTTTCCTCCACCTTTTATAGTTAAAGAATCTAAGGATGTTGGTTTTAGTGTACCAAAACCAATAAGGACGGTGAGGCCCCTTGGGTTATGGACATGAGGGAGCCATTGCCACTCTGTTAGCTGCCCGGGCAATGGGTGGAGTGGTTGTCAAAATGAAGAAAGAGCTCTGGCTACAGTGGAGGAAAGATAAGCTCACCAATAGGAGCTGTAGCCTTCTGCAGGAACACACCTACTGCTAAGTCTTTTTTTTAAATGTTTTTATTTAAATGTGTTTTAGAGAGAGGAAAGGAGAGAGAGAGAGAGAGAGAGAGAGAGAGAGAGAGAGAGAGAGAGAGAGAGAGAAACATCACAAAAGCCCCTACTGGAGGTCAAGTCTGCAACTTGGGAATTGTACTGACGACTTCTCGGTGCTCAACCAACTAAACCACACCAGCCAGGCCCTACTGCTAACTCTTGATCCGGGGTGAAGCTGAGGGTATAAACCCCTCAATCCTTATCTCCCCAGTTTCCTGCTGGCATCTCCACCAGTGCCAATGTCTCCTCCTAACCCCAACCCAGAGTGCAAGTTGGCCTGTGATGCAGTTCTCACAGCTCAGCCTCTTGGCAGAGCAGGCAGAGAAAGATGGAAAATGACAGTGTAGGAGACTACAGGCCAAGCCAGCCCACATCAGGGAAGCCAAAGCTCATCTTCCTCACAGCATCTTGGGAGAGCCCGTTTTACTGCCTCCCAATACCTTGATTATCATGACATCACGGGGTGGATTTAGGGACCCCTCTGTAGAGCTTAAAGGAAGGCAGTGACCCCCGTTTCCAGAAGCTTGGCTTTCATTACACAACTGTCTGCAGCTTTGCTAACTCCTCCTCCTGAGTCCTAGGCACTCATGCCTATGAGCAGTCAGAGCTATTACTGTTTGCTCAAGTGTTGGTGACGTGTGTAGATACAACATCACTGATTAGGTGGTAGCAATATCAGATATCATGGAGGCTTCTGGATGCTGCCAATCTATTTGTCTTCTTCATCTGAAAACAGCATTCAACCATCAAAATCCCTAAATTTCATTTTATCAAGCTACAGGGAATAAAGAGTTACCTACCTTTAACTCTAAGGCAGGTTGTAAGTCAGCCTCCAAGTAATGTACTCAGACGTGTGCTCCCGAGGTCAGTATAGTATGCCGGATGTGGGAAGGTTTTATATTAGAAAGATGTCTTGCTAAGAGAACAAAGGAAGTGAAAGAGGAAAGTCAAGGCTTTGAGAAAGTGGTAACCACCTCAAAGGCCTCTAGCTGGGATGCAGAGAGAGAGAGCCAGGGAGTTAAAGAAATAGTCTCACCCTCTACGTTTGTTCTAGTTTGGTTTGAATATTTGCATATTGAGGTTGGATTCTCAAACACAAACTCTCTTATATAAGAAATGTGACACTATTGTCTTCAAAATAAACAGAACCTGACTTTGCACTTTCATTGTGTAACATATCAACCCTTATTGCTGTGTATTTCCCCACCTCAGGGGTTTTCAATCTGGGCCCAAGTCTTCCTCAGGCACCACACCAGCCCCCTTCCCATCTGGCTGCCAGGGACTTACTGAATCATGGACCCCAGGATTTGGGGAAATCCCTGCTTCCATTCTCTTCCATGCAAGGGGAAACTTTCCCAAGCACCCTTTCTCTCCCCTTTTTCACAGGGCAGTCCCGGTGAGTTGGGGTCTTCTCTTAACACTAGGAAGGGCGGCTGCCCAGAAACTCAAGAGTCCTGGTAAATGGCCCGGATGCTGGTGACAATAAAAATAATATAATATTATGCCAAGTGAAATAAGCCAATCAGAGAAAAACAAATATCATATGATATATGTGGGATCTAGTGAACAAAATAAACTGATGAACAAAATGGAACTGGAAGCATGGATACATGTGCCCAAGGAGAGGTGGGTGGGGGTGACTGGATAAAGACGGTGAAGGGATTAGCTAAAGAGCACATATGCATAACCCCGTGGACACAGACAAGAGTGTGGTGAAGGCCAAGGGAGGGGGAGGCGAGCTGGGGAAGGTGGGCGAAGGGACAGGGAAAAGGGGACACCTGCAGTTATGTCAACATTAAAAATTGTTAATAAACCAAACCAAAACACAATTAAATAATGTAACAAGCAAGATAAAAAGACTTCTCATCCTTTCCAAATCTTGCAAGACAGAAAGAACAAATCCCAATTAATATCTGCAAAAGTTATCTGCGGGGGTGAGCTTCCCCCAAGGTCTCCGAACCCAGCAAGCACTGAACGGTGGTCTCTCCAGCTGCCATGAGCACTAAACAGGGGGCATTGTGTTCAGCCCTGGGTGACAGAGAGGACTCGGATCTGCTGTCAGTGGCTGTACTGTCCAAGAGACGGCAGCTCTGCCAGGACCACAATACCAGGGCTAAATGCTGCGATGGGGGAAGATACAGGTGAGAGGAGATAACTGGAGCCGCCCATCAGAAGACCAGAAGAGACGGAGGGCATAATATTGGAACTTCAGACGATGTCAATAGCCAATGTGATTGGCTCTTTGGGTATAGAAAGGCAGAATTGTTCAGAGCAGAAGGGACAGACAGGTGAAGTCATCAAAAACAGAGAGCCCAGCATACTGCGAGGATAAGTGTCATTGGCTGGTTCCCTAGGAAACAGACTGTCAGAGATTTGCATGCAGGAAGGTTACTAGGGAGTAATTAACTAGGGAAGAGGAAGCAGAACTGAGCAGAAGTTCAGCTGTGAGTCACTTATTACAGAGGCCTCAACAGCCCCTAGGGGGAGCTATAGAGCCAGGATGGCTCTGCAGCAGGGACACAAGTGGAGGCAAGGAAGCCATGGTTTTGTAGGCACTCAGCCATCCATCATCAGGCATAGCTGCTCTTGACAAGCCTTTGTAACCCTGGAGAAGCCATTCCCCTCGGCTGCAGACAATGCTTGGGGAAGGAGTCAGCTGTAAGCCCTCAGCAGGCTGCACTGCTGGAAACTGGGTGGATGGGGGCTTCCAGTCCTGCATCACTGAATCAGGTCTGATGGGCAAGAGATAACAGAGTATTAGGTAGGGTATGACAGGTTATGCTGCAATAACAAAATCCCCACATCTCATGTCATAATTAAGATTTCTTTCATTCGCCAAGAAATGAAAGGAAGTGACTTTCCTTTAAGTCACTTGTCAAAACGTAGGAATTCAGGCTCCTTCAGTCTAGCCAGAGTTGCAGTAAACGAGGAGAGAGAGAAAGGAGGACCATGCAAGGGGTTCTTTGGCCTGGTCTGCCTGCAGGTCATGTACCTTGCTTCCTCCTGCATTCCACTGCTGAGACCCAGTCTTACAACTTAATTGCAAGAGAATGTGGGAAAGAGACTGTTTTCCATGCTCCGAAAAGGAAATGGGGTTCCTAGCATCAAGCCCGTCTGTAGCTCAGGCTTGCTTTCTTGGGGTCCAGAATAGAGCAGGGTCACTGGGTAGCAAACACTAACATCTAATTCAGCAACTTTTCTTTGTTTCACAAAAAATAATATTTAAAAATCTCTCAAATTTGTGTGCTCTTCAACAACACTAAGAATTGCTCTAAAGTTATAACATTTTCCTAAAAACTGACAAAGCGTATCAAGCATAGAGTCTAACTTATTCATTAAAATGAGCAAAGCAATATTTTCTAAGGGATGACCAATGTTCCTGCCCTGGCTGGTATTATGGTATTTTTGTGAGGAATGTCTGTCACCTGGTAGGGCAGAGAGGTAGCAGAGATGCCAGTCTGGGGGTGAGAGAAGTTTCTCCACAGATTCCTGAGCTTTGTCAAGGAGTTTGAACATTGTTCTGAGGGCAATGGGAACTCTGAAGGGTCAGCCAGAGGGGAAATCGGTCACGTCTTCTTTGGAATGCGGTCACCCACAGAAATACACAAATAATGATCTTGAAAAAACACCTTCAGGTTTTAGGCACGTATTATGGCCAGGCTCTGGGACTGGCATTGGGGACAAAACATGTATATGTTTTCTGAGAAACCTGACAAACAGATGGGCATAATCAATTATGATGAAACGCAACAGATTGCCTTTTATTTGGACTGCCTTCTTCAGAAAGCCAATAACATAAGGCAAAGGAGAAAATAGTCCTGAGGCGTAGAAAGAATTTTATGGGGAGAAAGGCTAGAAAAATGTACTTTTAAATGTTTGAACAAGACTTTACAGGGTTGATCCTGATCTAGACTTTCACAAGCCAGTGACACTGCATGTGCTGGTGTGTGTGTGTGTGTGTGTGTGTGTGTGTGTGTGTGTGTATGTGTGTGGTAGGGTGTATGTGTGTCTGTATGACTATATGTGTATGATTTGGTGTGAGTGATTGTGTCTTTGTGTGACTGTGTCTTTGTGTGGCTGTGACTGTGTGAGAGACTGAGACTATGCACGGATGTGATACTGTTTGTGTGACTATGTGTGTGTAATGGGGTGTGTGTATGTGAGACTGTGTTTGTGTGACTATGACTGTGTGTGACTGTGTGTGAGTGACTGGATCTATGTGTGTAGATGACACTGTTTGTGTGACTGTGTGTGTATAATGGGGTGGATGTGTGTGAGCGTCTGTGTTTGTGTGACTGTGACTGTGTGTGACTGTGTGTGAGTGACTGGATCTATGTGTGTAGATGACACTGTTTGTGTGACTGTGAGTGTGTAATGGGGGGTGTGTATGTGAGACTGTGTTTGTGTGACTGTGTGTGAGTGACTGGATCTATGTGTGTAGATGACACTGTTTGTGTGACTATGTGTGTGTAATGGGGTGTGTGTATGTGAGACTGTGTTTGTGTGACTGTGACTGTGTGTGACTGTGTGTGAGTGACTGGATCTATGTGTGTAGATGACACTGTTTGTGTGACTGTGTGTGTATAATGGGGTGGATGTGTGTGAGCGTCTGTGTTTGTGTGACTGTGACTGAGTGGCAGTGTGTGTGAGCGGCTGTGTCTCTGTGTGTGTTTGTGCACTCATTCCCTCCCAGCAAACACTCCGGGCTTTGCAGGCGTGTCCACACACTCAGATGACAAAAGCGTCGCCAGCACCTGTCACACCAAGAGCACTCGAGCACATTGATGGGAAAGAATACACATCTCTCGGTTGGCTCCGGGCAAGGGCAGATGCCAAAAAGCTGTATTTATGAAACTGAGACACTGCCTGCCTCTTCCAAGTGATGCTGGCAAAGGCTCCTTCACTCATAAACGCGGGCTCGCTGGCAGAAACGGGAGGATTTTCCCGGCGAGGGCCCCACGCGGCAGTGCCTGCCAGAAAGGGGCAGGAGTGGGAGTGCGTTCAGCTGCTGTCTGTACCCCTGGGCCCCTCGGGGGTCCATCCCTGGAATGTGGGCATGGCCAGGGCAGCAGGTTCCCATGGGTGGTTTCCACAGGCAGGTGTGGGGGGGAGCTGAAGGGGATCACAGGCAGGGTCCAGGCGACCACTGTCCTCCCCATGCTTCTGCTCCGTGGAATGTGAAAATCATTGTGAACCTCATGCCGTGGGCACTCTGTGTGACTGATAGTGTTTGAGACACTCAGTTTTTATCTGCTCTGTCTTCACGGTCTCTGGTTTTCCTTTTTCTCTTTGCCCTGCTCATACAGGCTGTTTCCTCATGCGTCCTCAGCACAGACTCCGTAGGTGGCAGGGGGAGAGCAGAAGTCACTGGGAGAATGCCTGGTTTTCTCTGTCAGCGCTCAGGGGCCAGGGGCTTGTGGAAAAGTGAATGCTGAAAAGCTGACTGACAGGGCAGTGTGGCCTGGAGAAGCAGGGGGGCCAGGGAAGGGGGGTGGCTCAGCCATGTCCTCTGGGGCCTACTCTGTTGTAATGCATTTTGCCACCCTCAGCCCCTCTGCCTAAAGCAGTGGTCAGCAAACTGTGGCTCTCAAGCCACTTGTGGCTCTTTGGCCCCTTGAGTGTGGCTCCTCCACAAAATACCACGTGTGGGCATGTGCATACAGGGCGATTGAAACTTCGTGGCCTATGCACAGGAGTTGGTTTTCGGCTCTCAAAAGAAATCTCAGTCGTTGTCCTGTTGATATTTGGCTCTGTTGAGCCATTTGCCTATTTTATGACCCCACCACGCTCACACAGAACTGGCCTCCCCTCTTTCCCTCTCCATGTTCAGGGCTGGCAATGCTATGACAAGCAAAGCGGGCACAATCTGTGACGTGACGCCTGCAAGTGTTGTTAAGGGTTTTACAGAGGAAGGGACTAGAGTGGGGCCCTTGAAAGAAAAGCAAGGGCAGCAGAAAATTCCAGAAAAAGGGACAAGTAACATCATGGAAGTATTGCATGGAGATAACCAGTTAGGAAATGCTTGGAGACTGTGGTAGCGTAGGGATCCCCCGCCAACTTCAGGAAGCCTTCCTTGACCCAACCAGGATGGTGTAGACAGTGCTCCTGAGAGTTTCCATGGAGCTCGTGAGCACACGCCTAGTGTCTATACCACTGTATAGCACTGCACGCTGACCGTGAGCACACGCCTAGTGTCTATACCACTGTATAGCACTGCACGCTGCCCGTGAGCACACACCTACTGTCTATACCACTGTAAAGCACTGCACGCTGCCCGTGAGCACACACCTACTGTCTATACCACTGTAAAGCACTGCACGCTGCCCGTGAGCACACGCCTAGTGTCTATACCACTGTAAAGCACTGCACGCTGCCCGTGAGCACAAACCTACTGTCTATACCACTGTAAAGCACTGCACGCTGCCCGTGAGCACAAACCTAGTGTCTATACCACTGTAAAGCACTGCACGCTGCCCGTGAGCACACACCTAGTGTCTATACCACTGTAAAGCACTGCACGCTGCCCGTGAGCACAAACCTACTGTCTATACCACTGTAAAGCACTGCACGCTGCCCGTGAGCACACGCCTACTGTCTATACCACTGTATAGCACTGCACGCTGCCCGTGAGCACACGCCTAGTGTCTATATCACTGTATAGCACTGCACGCTGCCCATGAGCACACACCTACTGTCTATGCCACTGTATAGCACTGCACGCTGCCCGTGAGCACAAACCTACTGTCTATACCACTGCACGCTGCCCGTGAGCACACACCTACTGTCTATACCACTGTAAAGCACTGCATGCTGCCCGTGAGCACAAACCTACTGTATATATCACTGTAAAGCACTGCACGCTGCCCGTGAGCACACGCCTAGTGTCTATACCACTGTATAGCACTGCACGCTGACCGTGAGCACACGCCCAGTGTCTATACGGCTGTAAAGCACTGCACGCTGCCCGTGAGCACACGCCTAGTGTCTATACCACTGTAAAGCACTGCACGCTGCCCGTGAGCACACGCCTAGTGTCTATACCACTGTAAAGCACTGCACGCTGACCGTGAGCACACGCCCAGTGTCTATACGGCTGTAAAGCACTGCATGCTGCCCGTGAGCACACGCCTAGTGTCTATACCACTGTAAAGCACTGCACGCTGCCCATGAGCACACGCCTAGTGTCTATACCACTGTATAGCACTGCACGCTGCCCGTGAGCACACGCCTAGTGTTTATAACACTGTATAGCACTGCACTCTGCCCGTGAGCACACACCTGCTGTCTATACCACTGTAAAGCACTGCATGCTGCCCATGAGCACACGCCTAGTGTCTATACCACTGTATAGCACTGCACGCTGCCCGTGAGCACACGCCTAGTGTTTATAACACTGTATAGCACTGCACGCTGCCCATGAGCACACGCCTAGTGTCTATACCACTGTATACCACTGCATGCTGCCCGTGAGCACACGCCTAGTGTTTATAACACTGTATAGCACTGCACGCTGCCCGCGAGCACACGCCTAGTGTCTATACCACTGCACGCTGCCCGCGAGCACACGCCTACTGTCTATACCACTGTATAGCACTGCACGCTGCCCGTGAGCACACGCCTAGTGTCTATACCACTGTATAGCACTGCACGCTGACCGTGAGCACACGCCTAGTGTCTATACCACTGTATAGCACTGCACGCTGCCCGTGAGCACACGCCTACTGTCTATACCACTGCACGCTGCCCGTGAGCACACGCCTAGTGTCTATACCACTGTATAGCACTGCACGCTGACCGTGAGCACACGCCCAGTGTCTATACCACTGCACGCTGCCCTCTGCGTCCCCAGGAGACGGTCTCCCTCAGGAGACAGTGAGCCCTTGGGCAGCATTTTCCCACACACTGTCAAAGCAGCCATGAAGTGTTAATGGAATCAGTAAGGGAGACGGCAGTTTTAGCTGACTGCCACATTTGACTCCTACTTTTTCAAAAAAACAAAATCCTATTTTTATTGATTTCAGAGAAGAAGGGAGAGGGAGAGAGAAATAGAAACATCAGTGATGAACGAGTATTGGTGATGAGCTGCCTCCTGCACATCCCCTACTAGGAATCGAGTCCGAAACCTGGGCAGGTAACCTTCACTGGAATCGAACCCGGGACCCTTTAGTCTGCAGGCAGGCACTCTATCCACTGAGCCAAACCAACCAGGGTTTGACCCCTACTTTTTAAACTCTAGGAAAATCTACTGGAGGACCACGATCTGGTACGATTTTGTAAAGCTGGGGTCCCCAATACCTCCAATCAGAAATCACCAGGGAAACTGAGGCAGAGACGGGATTTCTTGGAGAACTCTCCCTGTCTTTAGGATCCTGCATTGACAGCTCCAGCTTGAATTTAAAATGAGGTGATTAGAACTAATTGGGTCACCTGCTGTCTGCTCTCAATCGCAGTTTCGTTAAATTTATGGATCTCTTTGGTCATCAGGGGCCGTTATCATAACCAAATGCTGTGGCCGTAATGATGGCACCTGCACTCATCCGCCTCACACAAGCGGGCAGCCAGACACTAAGCACCTTTTGACAGGCCATTCCCAAGCTGTGCAAGTTAACGCTGCTCTCGGATTAATCCTGATTATGTCCCTGGACTGACATTATAATCTGCCTTTCCTACTGAAGGGAAAAGTGACCACACAGCCTGGTTCAGAATTGACATGATGTTTTTAACCTTCTCAGTTTGTTTCTTCACCTTCTCACTTTCCTCTAAGACTAGGGCCATTTCTCTCTTCTTTAAAAAACACCTGACTACTGCCCAGAGACATATGAAAACATGCTCAAAGTCACTAATCATCCAAAAGATGCAAATCAAAACGACAATGAGATGCCATCTCACACCTGTCAGAATGCTGTCATCAACAAATCCACAAATGATAAGAGCTGGCGAGGATGCAGAGAAAAAGGAACCCTCGTGCACTGCTGGTGGGAATGCAGACTGGTGCAGCCACTGTGGAGAACAGTATGGAGTTTCCTCAAAAAACTAACAATGAACTCCCCTTTGACCCAGTGATCCCACTTCTAGGAATATATCTCAAGAAACTAGAAACACCAATCAGAAAGGATTTATGCACCTCTATGTTCATGGCAGCACAATTCACCATAGCTAAGATTTGAAAACAGCCTAAGTGCCCATCAGCAGATGAGTGGATTAAAAAACTATGCTACATCCACACAAAGGAGTACTACGATGCTGTAAAAAAGAAGGAACTCTTACCATTTGCAACAGCATGGATGGACCAGGAGAGCATTATGCTAAGTGAAATAAATCAGTCAGAGAAAGACAAACACCCCATGATCTCACTCATTTGCGAATTACAGTCAACATAAACTGATGAACAAAAATAGATCTAGAGACAGAGAAGCGTAGATCAGATGCTCAAAACTCAGAAGGAAGGTAGGGGAGGGAGGGGATAAGGGGGAGAGATCAGCCAAAAGACCTGTATGCATGCATATAAGCATAACAATGGATAGAGACAGCAGGGGGGAGAGGGCATGTTAGGGAGTGGGATGGGGGGGACAATGGAGGGATATGGACACATATGTAATACCTTAATCAATAAAAAAAAAACCTGACTATCATTGGGTACCGATCTCTATTGTTCTCTAAATTTCATTATCATTAAAAGAAATAATTATTTGTGGGGGATTTTTCTCCTTAAAAAATCTACAACAACTGAATTGAGATTTTTCTAATCACTTTAATTTTTATATTAACATGTAAAAAGCCATACATATTGATTGCATAAAATTTGATGAATTTCGGTGTAAGTAGGCACCCATGAACCATCACTACCATGAAGGTCATACACATACCCACCACCTCCCAAAGTTTCCTCCTGCCACAAAACAAATGAGATTTATGGATGACCTAATAACACACCTCAATGTTATGTTTATTTAAAATAGAGTTTTCTATTCACAGAGAGAAAAAAATCACTTAATTAACAAATAGAGTTGCCCTGACCAGGTGGCTCAGTTGGTTAGAGCATTGTCCCCATATTTTAATACCCAGTGAGGGCACCTACAAGAATCAATCAATGAACGCATAAACAAGTGGAACAATAGACTGATGTCTCTCTCTCTCTCTCTCTCTCTCTCTCTCTCTCTCTCTCTCTCTCTCTTTCTCTTTCTAAAGTCAATAAAAAATTAAAAAGAAATAGGGTCTCTGAGAGTTGTTTCTTCTCTATAAACGTTAACAGATGCTTGGAATTTACATATTGAAAGTGGAATTTACATTTTGAAAGTGTTCCTACTAAGAAACTTTGCCATCTCAAAAGCATTTCTTGTTCTGTTTCCAGTTATAATGTCGCAGTCTGAGCCTCTGCCCACAAAACATACTTTCCAATCACATGGAATGCACTCCAGGTAGCCTTGCCTGTTCGGTGGTGGTACAGGATGGAAGCTAACCTCTGCGTAACTCAGGTAGAGGAACCCTGACTTTACATAGCGGGACACTCAGCATCATTGTATCTGATGAGAGCAGGGCTGGAACCCACTCATCTGTGCAGCTTCCCTCTCGTGGCACCTGCTCACTGCACGCCTGCTCAATGCTTTGGTCTCTACTAACTGGCGTCTCCTTCCCCTGCTTTTCTTCCTTATCTGTTACACACATACCTCGTACGTTAACAGGTCCTCAACTCAGCATCATGCACGTGACTTCCCAACTACCCCTGCTTCTAACTCAGACTCACGATGGCCTACCTCTAAGTTCCTGAGGACGGGACCTGAGCAGCCCAGCTCATCTTTCGGAAGCAGGCCTCACAAATGGGAGGTACTGCACAGGTGTCTCTTTAGGTAAGATGCCTGGTTGCTCCAGTCAGCTATGATAGTAGAAAGGATCAGAAAATTGACACCGGTCTCTTTAGACAGAGGAGCTGAGGGTGGAAATGTGCATTAAAACAGGGTAGGGCCTACGTCTAAGTTTATCTTTAGCGTTTGTTTAAGCATGAGAACAATGATTGCTTGAGCCATGTATGTTTTTCTACACAGGAAACCAGGACAGGTGTTGCTAACACTCCCCATGGCCTTCAAAGACATACAATCCTAATGCCAAATTGTCTCAAGAGACTAAAAAAAAAAAAACCCGCAGCCAACCAACTGACTTCCTGCCAATCCCCAAAACTTGTTGAAAGTGACAGACCATATTACAAATTAGCTTAAGCCAGAAGAAGGTTGGATGCCCATATAAACCAATTATGAAGAGAAAGGGGTTGCAGCTGACCTCCAGCTGACCTGGGACAGGGCTCATGTGCTCTCTAGCTCCATCTCTGGCCTCTCTATCTGTGCATGTGGGCATCACTGCTCTCCAACCAGCCGATCCTGTGTGGGACATTTGCTCAGGGTTCTACCACATCTTTGAAGATTCCCAACCAGAGATGAAAGGAGATTTGTTAAGTCCTGGGAAAAGATTCTGATAGATTCAGTTTAGTCATATACTGTATCAATCAGTTTTTATGAGAACAGGAGTAGGAAACATACAGGGTCTCCCCCCAGCCCATATACATACACACACACACATACACACACACACACACACACACACACACACACACACACACACACTCTAGAGGCCTGGTGCATGAAATTTTTGCACTGGGGGCAGGGGATGTCCCTTAGCCCAGCCTTTACCCTCTTCAATCTGGGACCCCTCGAGGGATGTCCAACTGCCCATTTAGGCCCGATTCTGGTAGGATCAGGCCTAAATGGGCAGTCGGACATCCCTTTCACAATCCAGGACTGCTGGCTCCAAACTGCTCACCTGCCTGCCTCCCTGATTGCCCCTAACCACTTCTGCCTGCCAGCCTGATCACTCACTAACCAATACCCTGCCAGCCTAATTGATGTCTAACTGCTCCCCTGCCAGCCTGTTTGCCCCCAACTTCCCTCCTCTGCCGGCCTGGTCACCCCTAACTGCCCTCCTTTGCAGGCTTGATCACCCTCAACTGCCCTCCCTTGCAAGTTTGGTCCCTCCCAACTGCCCTCCCCTGCTGGCCTGATTGCCCACAACTGCACTCTCTTACAAGGCCTGGAACCTCCCAATGGCCCTCCCCTACTAGCCATCTTGTGGTAGCCATCTTGTGTCCACATGGGGGCAGGATCTTTGACCACATGGGGGAAGCCCTCTGTGTGTTGGAGTGATGGTCAATCTGCAAATTACCCTTTTATTAGATAGGATAGAAGCCTGGTGCATGGGTGGGGGCCAGCTTGTTTTCCCTGAAGATTGTCCCAGATTAGGGTTGGGGGGGGGGGTTCCCTTGGGGTAAGGGGCAGCTTGGGCAAGGTGCCTGTGGAGGTTTGCAGGCCAGCCACACCCCCCAGCGACCCAAGCAGAGGTCCTGGTATCTCGGATTAATCTATGTCTACAATTGAAACTTTGTAGACTGGAGTGGAGCCAAGCCTTCTGCTTGTTCCATGGCGGCAGCCATTTCTGTTTGAAACATTGTAGCCTAGAGTGGAGGCCTAGGCTGGCAACAGCAGGCAGAAAGCTTGGCTTCCTCCATTGCCGAGGAAACCCAAGCCTCTGTTCTCTCCAGCTCAGTGGCTGCCGCCATTTCTCTATCTTTTATAATTGAAACTTTATAGCATTGCGTGGAGGCCTAGGCTGGCAAGGGCAGGTGGAAAGCTTGGCTTCCTCTGTTGCCGAGGAAACCCAAGCCTTCCTCCTGCTCTCAGTGGCAGCAGCTATCTTGGTTGGGGTTTATTTGCATAAAGCTTGGCTGGTGGGCATGGCTAACATGCAATCAAATTTGCATATTACTCTTTTATTAGGATATGTGGATATATATATATAAACATTTTAACAGCTGATAGCTCAATTTTGAAAATGAAATGTATTTTAATAAACACTGCCTTTATAACTATTCAGAGTTTGTGTATACATTTCGGGGGATACCCTCTATATGTGTACATATATTAAGAGTGCTATTTTAGGGAATTGGCTTACCCATTTGTGGGGACTGGCAAGTCTGAAATGTGCAGGGTAGACCAGCAGGCTGGAAACACAGCAAGAGTTACGATTGAAATTTTAGGGCAGGATTTTTTCTTTGGATAAATCCCAGATTTTGCTCAGAAGGCTTTCAACTGATTAGCTGAGGTCCACCCACATCACCAAGTACAATCTTTACTTTAAATGTTACACTTTAAAGTAACTGATTTTATTTTATGTATTTATGTTTTAATATATATGTATTGATTTCAGAGAAGAAGGAAGAGGGAGAGAGAGATAAAAATACCAATGATGAGAGAGAATCATTGATTGGCTGCCTCTTGCATGCCTCCTACTGGGGATTAAGCCCAAAAGGTGCCCTTGACCAGAATCGAACCTGGTACCTTTCAGTCTACAGGCCAGCACTCTATCCACTGAGCCAAACCAGTTAGGGCTAAGTCAACTGATGTTAGATGGTAATCACATCTACAAAATATTTTCACAACCATACGTTGGACAAGAACTAGTACCCTTTCTCTTCTCTTGCTTTGCATCTCAAGCCTCACCTCTGATGGAAATCGACCCCAACTGCTCCTGTGCTGCTGGTGGCTCCTGCGCCTGTGCCAGCAAATGCAAAGAGTGCAAATGCACCTCCTGCAAGAAGAGCTGCTGCACCTGCTGCCCGTGGGCTGTGCCAAGTGTGCCCAGGGCTGCATCTGCAAAGGAGTCTCCGACAAGTGTAGCTGCTGTGCGTGACGTGGGGAGAGTCTGCCCCAGATATAAATAGAGAAATATCTATTAGGCAATGTCCATAGACATTTTTGATTGCCATGACTTCAGTGTAGGTGATACTACTGGCATCTATTCAGCCAAGGCCGGGGATGTTGCTTAGCATCTTACAAAGCACAAGAGAGCTCCTCACAACAAAAATTATCCAGCCAAGAATAAATATCAATAGTGCTGAAGTTGAGAAGCCCTCTTCAGAGAATCCCAACAATTGATGACCAAGATGCCTCACAGTGACATTTTGACTTACCCCTCCCCTTCTCCACTGCCCACATCATTAATAGCCACTTAGAAATGGCAAAGTTTGCTTGCTAGGCTGAGAAGTATTCGGATTTTGAACTTGAATCAGCAAAAGAAACTGCCACTTGATAGTGGAATCACAATATATCATTCCACAGTCATCCATCATCTTCCTCATTTTTAAAAAAAATGGAATAAGTCAACATCACCCCCATTAATATTTTACATATGTACATTGTACATTTCATAAAATGTATGCCCTTTAAAAGCCATAATGTCCCCATTAAGACTTGTATGTGATACCATATAATTTTTCTGGAAACTGGAATCTGTCTTGGAGAATGACTTCCATTTGTTTTCCAGACACATATGACATAAATCATTATATCACCAGCTCTGATCACTAGACCAATGCTGGCCTGCAATAGATGTTTCTCAGCCTGCAACCCTTTTCCCACAGAAAGTTCTTATTTTTTTTAAAGCTGTAAACTAAAGCCATGCTCTTTAACAGGCAATGAAACTTACAGTATTACTTTGGAAGTCTTAATTTGTATTACGTTTTAACAATAAACTAAATAATTGAATACAGAAAATATAAGTGGAATTGTGCGTGTCTTGGCCTAGTGTCCCCCAAAGCAATATCTGAGGTGAATGTTTATGATGAGTAGTTTATTTCAGACTGTGACTGCAGAGAGGAAAAGCTAGGGATGAGGGAAGGAAATGGAGAAGAAGGGGAATCCAACATAAGCCTGCACCAGAATTTGGCCACCCAGGGGATGACTGGTCACTTCATACCATGAGCCTTTGGAGAGCCTTATGAAATATGTCTCAGAGGCATCGGTAAGTCTGAGGAACAAGGGAGAAGCGTGGTTCGGCAGGCTGCCAGTCCCACAGGTCAGGGTTGTTATACAGGAGTCTGCCTCTCCAGGTTTCACCTGTGAGTACTAATTGTCCCAGGGATGCCTACAGGTAGAAAGTGAGGGGGACCTAAAACAATAAAACAGGAGGTTGCACCTGCAAGAAACTGTGGGATGCCAATGCAGAACTTGTCCCTGTAGAGGCAGCTACAATGAGAGGTAGCACCAAGAGTAATTGAAGATGTGAGTGAACAAGAGATGTCTGAAACAAGTAAATATGTATGCACACACTAAGTACTTATATAATATTTGGTAATGATAATAGATCTTTTCAACATTTTTCTTATCTACAGTTCTGTTGCCTAAAGAGTACAGTTTCTCTTATTTGGGCTTCATTGGGAAGCAATTAGCATATGACATTGAAATATGCGGCTAAACTTGTACAAGACCAAGAGTGTCTTCCTAGTGGATGGTAGCTTCTTGTATTCTTTGGATGCAATATTCAATATTGACTCTTTCTAGTATTTAGATTTCATATCTGATTACTGTTTAAATCTTGTCCATACAACATACTAGTTGTGTGACCTTGGGCAGGATATTTAATGCTCTGAGCTCCGATTTCCTCACCAGTAAAGTGGAGACTATAATAGGGCCTATCACATAAAGTTATTATGGGGACAAATGAGTTAAACATGAAAAACATTAGGTGCCTGGCACACAGTGGGAGCTCCTAATATCTAAACCACTCCTAGCTAATAAATGTTAGCTGTTATTATCATTAGGTTTTTTTTTATTCACACCAAACTGTATGGAAACGTAGAGGATGGAATTAGTTGACCTAACTTTTCTTGAGACATTTCCTATCACTAAGTAATTTCCCGTAAATTTGTAAGCTAAGCAAACACTTTTAATTGGATGCTTTTTTGTTTAGTTTTTAAGCACTTTGCTTACCCTAAGTTTTATTCAGCAATAAACTTTTAATGTACTTTAGAGAGCACTTAGTATGTCATTTGAGAATTGCTGAGTCAGGCTAGGGAGATATTGAACAGCACAGTCATTAAAGTAAAATCCAAGAAATGTTAAAAAGCAAATCATGATTCCATGACCCTGGATGAGTGGAGTTTGAGGACACATTTGCAGCCATGTGGCCAGAGGATGGGAAAATCCTCCGCTGAGACAAATCAGAAACAGTGTCTGTGCATCTGCCTTGTGCTAAGTGCGGTGTTCAGACCAAACATACCACTCTAAGTAGGAGAGTCTCCAACTCAAGGAACTCGTGGCTGAGTAACCCTGCTACCATACTTAGTCTTCACACCAAAACTCTAAACTGGGTACATGGACCAAGACTCACGTTCTGTCTGAGGGAAGAGCTATCAGGTGATTGAGCACCTACTGTGCACCAGTTTGCAACCTCCTTAGAAGAAATGTATTCTCATTTCCACTCTCCATTTCCCATGTAAGATCCCTAGTGTTCTAGAAGTTGAGCTAGCAATCTTTGAAAGGGGAGAAAGATAATAAGCCAAAACAGAATTGTGACCCCTGTCTGTGTAACATTCAGGTCATCATGTTGCCTGCTACAGCTGGTCTTTCAGTTCTAGCCATCCAATGACAATGTGAGGTCAATAGCTTGGTATCAGCCATTTCTGAGCCTGGCAGTGACAGAAAAAGGCTGGTGATCGTGCGGGGCCATGAGTTGGACAGGGCAGATGAAACAGCTGAGACCAGTGAAAAACAAGTTGGGGGATTCTGGCCAACTTAAAAATAAACAAATCATATGCACGTTCATCCACAAGTTGGAGTGGAACCATCTATCCAATCAAGTAATTGCCTCTCACTCTTTATTGCAAGTTAATAAATACTAACTTCTGGAACACTGGGGATCTTATTTTGGATCTGCTGTCTATTCCAAATCCATAGTCAAGGGCCACCATTTTTTTTTTAAAAGTGTTGAGCTCTCTCAGCTGATACTATTAATTAAAGAGTTTACTCCTTTGAGCAGCCTTATTCCACTCTCATACCATCCCCCAAACAGTGGGTTATTAATCTGTGCATATATGAAATACCTGCAGAAGACAGCATTCTTTCCATAACTTTGAGTGCTTACTCCTATGGTGCGTATGTGTGTATATATGCAAATATATATATATATATATATATATATATATATATATATACATACACATATACATATACATATATATGCACATATATATGTACATATATAGCATATACAAATATAAATATACTTATTCTGACACTGTGGTTTTATATTACAGTCCTGCCTTGAGAGACAGTGTATTTCTCTCCCCATTTATTTATTTTTAATACATTTTTATTAATTTCAGAGAGGAAGGAAAAGGGAGAGAGAGATAGAAATATCAATGATGAGAGAGGATCATCAATCAGCTTCCTCTTGCACACACAACCCCCCACAAGGGATTAAGCCCAGGCATGTGCTCTTGACCAGAATCAAACCTGGGACCCTTCAGTCCACAGGCTGACGTTCTATCCACTGAGCGGAACCAGTTAGGGCTCCCCATTTATTCATTTATTTGCAAACATGTACCAAGTACCTGGTCTGCTGAAATAATGAATATGATCATCCTGTGAGGTTTCCTAGGGCCTGGCCCTACTGGGAACAAGGCACCTGTGAGTTTCCATATCTTCATTCTACTTAATCACACAGGTGATTATAACAGGTATCAGTTATTCCACAGAACTCACGGTGCAAGTACTGTAACTTTTATTTCAACTTTCCATAATTTAAAAATTGGCTTGTTCAGCTGTGCGTCACTGCAGGTTACCCAGGGCCAAATAACAGAGGATCAGACCTGCATTGCCAACATTTGTCCACCATCCAGACACCATTGCTGACATGCACACATAAGGAACCGTTTGACATTGAAACTGGGTCTCAGAACTGTTGGTCATTGAAATTGGGTCTCAAACATTTCTTGTACCCATATGTTTATTTCTAGTCTGCAGAAGCAAGATTTTTTAAAGAAAATAAATGGGAGAAATAAAAATAGATACAGAGGCAAATAAGCATGGAACAGACTGTCGGACTACAGCAGGAAGGCAGGCGAGGTTGGGGAGGGGGGGCTGCAAGAGATCAACCAAAGGACTTGTACGCATGCATAAAAACATAACCAATGGATACAAGACACTGGGGAGGGGGGCAGGTGAGGGCATGTGCTGGGGGGTTGGGAAAGCCGGGGAGAGATTAAGGGGGGGGGGGAGAGGAAACATATGTAGTATTATTTGTAATACTTTAAACAATAAAAAATGGCTTGTTCCCCACCTCTATCTTCCCTGGATTGTCAAAGGAAAAACAAAAATGAACAAAAGAAGCCTTACACAGTGCCGGTGTCTGAGGACGAGGTTGGGGAGAGAAGTGGAAGGGCTTGACAAGATGACTTCCACCACCAAGTATTGAAGGTCCCTGTTCACTGTTGCTGTTGCCCCAGATAATGCCACTGTCCCTCTTTGAGTCTCCACTGTCTCCAAGCTGCTCCAGCAACAGGGCATCTGGGCTCCCCAGGCTGGTGAGCCCCACAAGGAGGGTGAAATTCCTGCAGGAGATTCTCATTCTCATTCTTCTCGTCTGAGTTCCCAAGCCTGGGACACTGAGCGCCAGGTCCTTGAGGAACCTATCCACCCATTGACCATTCAGTCTGAAGTCTGTGCCTTGGGTGTGCTGCGCTCAATTGCTTCTGGATGTTCTTAGAACACCACCTGTCTCCTCCATCTCTCATCTTAAAAGCTGGGAGCTATTTTTATTTTATTTTAAATTCTTAAAAACACAAATCTCCGTGCCTACCAACCTTGGAAAGTAAATCTGAATTCCTCCAAGGGACTTAGGGTCCCCAAGATCGAGGAACGTTTCTATATTTAATCATGACCTAGTCTCTTAATACCTTAGGGGAAAGGAACCTGAGGAGAGTATTAATATAACTTACATGCCTGGAAATATTGTTTTATTGATGACCCAGCAGGCTATAGCTGGCATGGTCAAATTGGCATGTTCGAAGAAGACAATGAAAAGACTGTTCACTAAGGGGTAGCCAGGATGTTGGGAAAACCTCCAGGTGCATTCTTTTTCCATTGCTGCATAACAAGCTGCCCTAAAACAGCGGTCGGCAAACTCATCAGTCAACAGAGCCAACTATCAATAGTACACCGATCGAAATTTCTTCTGAGAGCCACATTTTTTCAACTTAAACTTCTTCTAGCGCCACTTGCCCACGCCGTGGTATTTTGTGGAAGAGCCACACTCAAGGGGCCGAAGAGCCTTATGTGGCTCGCGAGCTGCGGTTTGCCGACCACTGCCCTAAAACTTAGAAGCTTGAAACAACACACATTTGTTTCCTCCCAGTGTCTCTGGGTCAGGACTTCAGGCACAGCTTCGAGAGTTGCAAGTCTCCTGGAAGACTTGACTGAGCATGAAAGAGGTGCATCCACGCTCACTCACATAGTTGTAGCCACGCCTGACCCCAGGCCATGAGGGCTTCTGCATAGACT
This sequence comes from Antrozous pallidus, assembly GCA_027563665.1. Lineage (NCBI taxonomy): Eukaryota > Metazoa > Chordata > Mammalia > Chiroptera > Vespertilionidae > Antrozous > Antrozous pallidus. Next base: position 80,932,547 of record CM050521.1, read on the forward strand.
TACATGCAGCTGTCAGAAATCACAGTGAGAAATCCCAAGCACCCCTTTACCCAGTTTCCCTCAGTGTAACAGATAGCAAAACTATAGGACAATGTCATACCCCAAATATTGTCATTGATCCAGTGAAGATGCTGAACGCTTTTGTCACCACAAGGGTTCCTCATGCTGCCTTGTGTAGCCACACCCACTTTTCTCACACTCCTACCGACTCCTTCACCTCTGAGAACCACTGCTCTGCTGTGTCTTCCCATGATTTTGTCATTTTGAGAACCTTATAGCAATGAGTATGTCACTTCTTAGGATTGGCATTTTTAAACTCAGCAGAATCGTATGGAGATTAATTCAAGTTGTTGTGCTTATGAATAATTTGTTGCTTTTTAATACTGAGAAGTATTTCTTGGTATGAAATGCCCTAGTTTGTTAACCATTCACTCATTGAAGACTCTTTGGGTTGTTTTCAGTGTTTGCCTTTTAAGAATAAAGCTGTAAAGATGATTCGGGGACAGGTTTTTTGAGTGAACGTAAGATTTCATTGTTATATGATTCATTTTTAAAGAAGCCGACAAACTGTTTTTCAGAGTATCTGTGTTGTTGAACATTCTCATCAGCCATGTGTGAGGGACCTGATTCCTGCACCTCCTTGCCAGCATTTGATGCTGTCATTATTTTTTATTCACTCCATTCTGACAGACAGTGCTGTCTCATTGGGGTTTTAATTTGAATTTTCCTAACAGCGAATGATGTTGAACATCTTTTTATGTGTTTATTTGCCATCTGTGTATCCTCTTCAGTGAATGTCCTTTTGTGTCTTTTGCCCATTTTCTAGTGGACTATTTTTGTGGGGTTTTGTGTTGTGTGTTTTTTGAGAATTCTAGATACTAGTCTTTTCTCATGTATATAGCTTGCATATACTTACTTCCACTATGGGACTTATCTTTTTATTCCCTTAACAGGGTCCTTCACAGAGCAGAAGTTGTTAGTGTTGATGATGAAGTTCATTTTATCAATTTTCCCCATATTGATCATGTTTTTGGTAGCAAGTCTAAGAACTCTTTTTCTAGTACTGAATCATGACAATTTTATCCTGCTTTTAAATAAAACTTTTTGGTTTTACATTTAAACCAGCGGTTCATTTTGAGTTTTATTTTGTATTAGGTGTGAGGTGTGGACAGAAGTTCAGTGTGCCACCTGTGGGTATCCAGTTGCTCCAGCATATGTGCGTAAGAAGCTATCCTGCCTCCAAGGAAATGCTTTTGCAACTTTGTCAAGAACCTGCTGGAAATGGGTCTATTTTTGTGGGTCTATTTCTGAGTTCTCCATTCTGTTCTATTGACCTCTGTGTCTATCCTTCGGTCAATACCACACAGCTTTGATTATTCTGATTTCTCCTACATTATTCTTTTTCAATATTATCTTTGCTCTCTATTCCTTCTGTGTTTCTATATAAATTTTAAAATAATCTTACCTATAGCTACAAAAATATTGCTGGAATTTGGACAGAAATTGCATTAAACCAGTTATCAGCTTGCATGACGTTGAAAAGATGTCAGTGAGCCAACTTTTTCTGGGCCCTTCCATTCTGCTGGTGCCTGAGATTTTAGGGACGACCGTGGTCCGCAGCATAACTTACTGAAGAAGTGACTGAGTCTGTTCAGACCCAAGTCTCTCTGCAAAACTATGCCAAGTTCGATATTTGGTCTAAGTTTGAGAGATATTATAAGAACTATTCTTTTGTAAAAATATATTTTTAAAATATATTTTATTGATTTTTTTACAGAAAGGAAGGGAGACAGAAAGAGTTAGAAATATCATGGAGAGAGAAACATCAATCAGCTGCTCCTGCACAACCCCTACTGTGACTGCAACCAAGGTACATGCCCTTGGCTGGAATCGAACCTGGGACCCTTGAGTTCGCAGGCCAAAGCTCTATCCATTGAGCCAAACCGGTTAGGGCTAAAATATGTTTTTATTGATTCCAGAGAGAAAGAAAGGAGAGAGAGAGACAGAAACATCAATGATGAGAGAGAGTCATTGATTGGCTGCCTCCTGCACGCCCCCTACTGGGGATCGAGCCTCCAATTAGGACCAGGAATCGAATTGTTCATAGGTCAACACCCAACCACTGAGGCACTCCAGCAGGGCAGAAACTGTTTTCCATGTTCCTGGATCTTCTCCATTTGAACATTCCCCCAAGGAACTCTATGCCTCAGGAGTGACTTGGTCCTCATAAATGATGATGCTTTGAAGGGCACTAGGCTGCTCTGCTTCACTGGTCCTCTAGTGGTCAGGACCTGGCTGGACGGAGGCCCTGCTCGTCCAATAGAATGCAACAATTTCTGCTAGTCTTCTGAAACGGCAGATCATCCTCACGAAGGCAAAATGCTTCTGAAGTTATATTCAATGGAATGGGAGGTTTTGGCTGCAATTCCCTGCTCATCAAAATTGCAGGAAAAGATGCTTGCTGAAATCCAAAAAAAAATAAAAATGGAAAAAAAAATTGAGAAGACGGTGTCTGGAAACTGTCATAAAAATTGCTACTTTCTGAGAACCAGCAATGTGTTTTATTAATAGAACAGGACAGAGAGTCTGGAGGTGCTATTTATTATTTATGAGGCACATTCAAACACACCTGAATCGTTAAGGCTCCTGATGTGACTGGCTGGGGAGTGGGGATGATTATTGGGGAAAAAACAGTGAATGGAAGCCTTTGCGAAGCGCCTCCACAGCAGCAGACATGTCTGTTTTCTGGTGTTTTGCACGTATGGGACTGTTGCGGTCTGGTTCTTTTCCGAACCCTCCTGTTTTTATAGTGGTTAATATCGGGGCCTTCCTGTCCTGTCCATTGGGCTCTCCCTGTGCGGTCTCTTTAGTGTTGGGAAGAAGGTTGGCAGAAGAATAGTCAGTGTGTCTTGTTTCTCTCTCATTATTAGGATCCTCAGCCTTCCTTCTTATCTCTTTCTTCCCTTTCACACTATGATCTTCAAGGCATACTCACCTTCTCCACACATCTGGTTCTTCCTCAGAGCGATGCTTCTCCCAGGCTTTCACTTCTGGTCTCATAGAAGGGAGCCCAAGGAATGGGACAGAAGGAAAAGAACCATGTGTAAAATCCAACATGGGTAAAGTTTCCTATGGATAATGCTCTGCCCATCTTGCTGGCAGAGGAGACATTATACCAGAGGGGCCGCATGGATGCTCATAGGAGGTGACAAGCAGGAACTTATTGGAAATTAGTGTCAGAACCTTACATCCTGCCTGACATTATTTTGCCCACAGGAGAATCACTACCTCAGACATTTACATGCTGCATTATGCTTGACTTGGATTTGAGATACAGTCCGGTGGGATTTTCCCCCCTCAACAGCTTACTTACATCCTAAAAATGTTTGTTTGGTTGCCTCTGCTTGCTAAGCATATAATGTAGGTTAAATATATTCCAAGGAATAGAACTCTGAATGGTCTCAGTTTCACCAATTATGTAGGGTTGGGTAATTCAGGAAGCTAATTAGAGGCAGCAAAGGTTTCTCAAATGCACTACTATTTCTATAATACTATTTGGAATAATTCACCATTTTCTCTACCTTCGATGGAGAAAAGAGGCACATTATGGAAATTGAAAAAAGAAAACTAGTTTTCATTATCTTTTATTCACTTGGGGAATACAATATATAGGTGCCCTTTCTGAGCAACTTGTTAAAGTATGATCTTCATTCAAACAAAATACAACTGGAAAAATTCAGTAGCAGACCAGACATTAATTGTATAGCTGGGACTAAAACAAGATGCGAGCATGGATTAAAAAATAACATGCAACTTTTTAAAAAGTGAAAGAAAGGGACAGAAAGTGAGGAGAATAGAATCCCATCACTGATGCACAGGCCATACATAGGTTCAGGAGATAGTATTTAAAACAAGATCAGAGTGAAAGGATTCAAAGAGAGAAAGAAGATCAAGTGCAGTATAAATAGTACTTATACAGTGGGAACTTTGACAATTAAAAGAGATATTTTCCTAAGTACCAAAAGCAATTGAGATAAAGGGGACAAATAAGATGCAATATAACTTTAATTTTTAGTCCAAAGAGAATTAAATACACTCAGGCATTTGAGGAAATGGAAAATCACCTTGAATAAAAAATTCTAAATCTAAACCAGAATGAGCCCAAAATAGGAGAAAATAAAAAAGAGGTGATTGAATTCAAGAAAGGAATGGAAGGAAAAGACTACATTTTCTTAGGAATGAAGAAATAAATTGCAAGTGTCCAAGGGAGAAGAGATTCAAATGAAAATTTAATAAGGGCCATTGAAGAAAGGTAGGAAAATAACTGAAGAAATAAAAATGACAGAAAGAATGAAATTAAAAATAAAGGTCAAAGAGAAATTAATAGGAATGAAAGACTGGCAGAGGCAATAATATGCACATTATTGGAACACACAAAGAGGAAAAGTAATGGCAGAGAGTTAATAATTAAAAGATATGACATAAAACCTTTCCAGAAATAGAAAAACAACTGAATCAACACATTGAAATGGCTCCCTGAGTACCTGGGAAGATTAAACCAGAATAATTATCTCTGAGACATAGCTGAGTAAAATGATTTCAAAGATATAGAAAACTTTAGGTCTCCAGCTAAAATATTTACATAGGCAAAGCAATTAGACTAATCCTTTTGAAAATCAACATGGAAAAGCAAGGCAATAATGGAGCAACACTTTTAGAAAACTCAGTGAAAGAAAATGTAAACTAAAGATTTTATGTCCAGCAAAGCTGTCCTTCCATCATCAACATATATGTAAATAGTTTGTTACCTACAAAACCTTGAGGAATGCTGAGCTCATCAAGCTTTCCTGAGGAGTCTACCAGGGATGAACTTTGTCCAACAGAGAGATGACAATGCAAGGTAGGGGAGAGGGAGTGGATTCAGCAAAAACTCAACATGTTTCAAACCAAGTTAAAATGTTAAAAGTGACCAGAGCTTTAAGGAATGGCACAGAGCAGAACTAGATTAACTTAGAAATGACATGGTTAGGCAACAAGAAACTGTGAATGAGCACTGCCATAACACAGGGGAAGACTTTAAAAGAAGAATTCTGTGACAAAGTCCAAATGAGAAGGTACTCAAGAAAGAATAAACACCATGGAGAATATAAGAGGAATACAGGAAGCAAAGGAGAAAGGTGAAAAAAAAACAAAGAGAAATATTATTATTAAAAGAAATAAAATGAATCTGAGGAAAAGTGATACATATGAAAGTCAAGGAAAGGAGATTAAATATTCAGATAATTGTAGACACTGAAAGGGCAGTTAAAATAGAATAAATACCTTAAAAAAACATAATTCAACCTTTTTAAAGTAAAAGGAGACTTGAACTTTCATATTCAAAGGGCACATCATGTACCTTAGAAACACAACTCAGAACATTCAACAGGGAGACATAGCTTATTAAAACCAAAGGACGTCAAGAAGACAATCTGAGAATCTAGGCAAAGAGCTATGCTATTTAAGGGGAAACGATCAGGCCTGGCTGACATGAGTCAGTGGTTGAATGTCTACCTATTAACTAGGAGGTCACAGTTAGATTCTCAATCAGGGCACATGCCTGGGTCGTAGGTTCAATCTCTAGTGTGGGACGTGCAGGAGACAGACAATCATTGATTCTTATCCTTGATGTTTCTATCTCTTTCTCCCTCTCTGAAATCAATTAAAAAAAAACAGATATTAAAAAAAAAAAAAACAAAGGGAAAAGATCAGATTTGGATGATATCCTGACCACATTTGTTTGTTTTAATTTAGAAAAAAAGCAACATGTTTAGAAAAAGAAAAATACGAATCAGGACATTTATATTCACCAAAATTCTCCCTGACTTACATGAGCCACACACAAACGGTTGTGAATGTGAAAGGCCTCTCTGAACACTGACCTCGGGAGCCAACGTGCACATTGTCATTTTTTGTGCCGTGTAACTATTCTGATAAGTGTGCAGTAGTATCTTCTTATCGTTTCCTTAATTTATTTTTTAACGCACCGAGGATAATTATATCTTCACAATTCATGGGTTTTTTCTCTAGGAATATAGTCTCTTTCCTCTTTTTTTTCTTAAAGTCTTTATTGTTGGAAGCATTACATATACTTCTTTTCCCCCTTGAGTCCTTTTCTTTTCTAGCATCTGCATATTGCATTGTATTCTCAATTAAAGCTAAATCCTCTTCAGTTGTATCTTTTGATTTTTGGCTTCCATTCTAATTATTGTGACTTATTTCTCAAGAAATTAATAATTCTGAAATTGGATTTCCATTCATTACCTTCCCATTACTATGATACTAACCTATATATTCATTGTTCTTGTCATTTTATCCTGCTTTGTTAGCCTCTTAACTGTGACCTTAATATTCCTTAGTCGAGATTCTGAATTTCTAATTCTGTCTTCAAGTACGTTTTTTCATTCAGGTGTTGGATTTGTTTGTCTAGTTTCCTGATACCTTCCACTTCCCTTTGAATTTTTATTTTTGTTTCATCTCTTCTCTTATAATGGCCTCACGACCCTGCTTTTGAAAGCTTGTTTTAGTCATAAAGTCATTTTCTGTGACATGATTTCCTCCACATCTTAAAAATGATGAGAAGAGGCTTATTTGGATGAATAAACAGTCAGGTTTCATGGTGTGCCTTTCCTTTTACCTGATTAACTGTAATTTTTCAAGTATTTACTTGTTTTTTTCCTTGGAAAACATAAACTATTGGCAGGAAATCTACAATGCCCTGGAGGCCCGTGGAATTTCCCTCTAGAGATCATTTTAGCAAAAAGCACCACTGAGCCAGCCTGGGACTCCCTGCCTCATTGTTTTCTGGGGCTTACAGCCTCTGAAGCTACTTGACTAAGAGGAATTTTAGAGCTGGGTGGGGAACAATGTCTCACTCTTTCAAAATAATAACCTACTATAGCAGAGAAAGAAATCTCCCTGCTTTGGGCTGATTGCGTTTGAGTTTCTGATGCACAGACTAAGATGTCAGGTTAAAAAAAATCATATTCTTTATACTTGAGGCAAGAATGTTTTCCTTGCCTTAGGTGAAACCCATATGCCAAGGTCTCTTTTATATTCTAGTTCTCTTTTCTGCTTCATATATTTTTAATTAACAAAAATGCTCCCTGTGGCCCTGCAATATGTTTACTATCAGCCTCGGCTTTGGATGTAGTTACAAATTATAATCATTTCCTGAGTTCCCATAGGTATTCTGTTGGGAATTGGGCAAAAGTGAATAAAAGAAAGCTAACCAAATACCATAACATAATAATAAAAACGGTACAAAAACAAAAATACAGGCTTTTCTTTACACATGTATTTTATAAGGTAGAGCATGCCTGCAAAACACAGAAGAACATGTTTTTAAAAATCATAGCAGATCATAAGCAGATTATATCAGCAAAACTTTTGTGAAGTGAGAGAGTGGTACACACATACATCCCAAAAAATTATGCTAACAAACTAAATTCCACATTATATCTACCTTAGCCAGGATGAGTAGGCTTTGAGGAGTACACTGAGGCTAGGGAAGTAGCAGATTTGGGTGTTTTTAGTGCATGACCACACATTTTACACATACCTGATTAGGGAAGAAAGGGAAAGTAAGTCATAGCAAGAGTGAGTTTTATCCTGAGCTTGGGAAAAGAGTCAAGAATAATCCTATATAATAAAAGGCTAATCTGCAAATTGTTCTCTTGACAGGGAGTTCAACTGGAAATTCAGCCAGGGGACGGAGCCCATTGGCCAACTATTCACAGCCCTTTCCCCCAGTTGGCCAGGCTGGATTGACCCTGATCAGGGCAATTTGGCTGGACTCCACTGGTGCATGAAGTCGTGCACCAGGCCTCTAGTATGAACAATAAAAATGATGAAAAGTTTAATTATCTGTGGATGTATTACAAGTTATTTTAAAGATAATGACAGCCCATTACTCTTTGTCTTTAAAGTATTGATCCTATATAATAAAAGTGTAATATGCAAATTGAGTAAACTGTAGAACAACCAGTCGATGGGGGTGAGGGGGTAGTGAGCAGGCAGTGCCAGGCCAGCCAAGGCACATGCCAGTGGGCAGAGGAAGAGTACGGCAATGGGGGGATGGCACCATCCCCTGATCGCTCACCCGGTCACCTCCTGCAGAGGGAAGCCAGACTGCAGCTTAGGTCTGCTCCCCACGAACATCAGTAGGACATCCCTTGAGGACTCCTGGACTGAGAGGGTTGCAGGCTGAGTTGAGGGACTCCCCGACCCCCCAGTCCACCCAGTGCATGAATTTTTGTGCACCAGGCCTCTAGTTCTAATATAAAATAAAATTGCCAAAAGTAAAATTAAGAATACAGACAAAGTTTTTTTGTTAAATATTGAACAAGCCAGCGGGAGAAGTTATAAAACTCTTTTCTTATTTTAATGCATTAAGGATAAAGTAACTTTTTGACTTGAAGGCTTGAAATTAAATTAAGATAAACCTGACAAACACCTGATATTGTTCCATATTTAAAAGACTATAAATTATATTAGGCTATAATCTGTGATTAGATTTTGGATAGTAGTACATTACCAATTACTCATAACTATTACTAAGCGTACAAAGTATTACTATGATAGTTGCTTTAATTATTTCCTACCCTTTCTCAATTGATCAATATAACAAATACATCATCAGGATCAAAAGGAAATATGATATAGCCAGAATATGTGTTTTAAGAGAAAAGGCTGTATATAGGCAAAGCCTGATTATAGTCACTATTTATAATATGACCTTTTTTGGGCTCTAGATACTGAATCCTGTGCCTTTCATGTGAACCTCTCGGCTTCTAAGATAAATAAGTCTTCATGGACTACTCAAAAGATGAGCAAATAACTATGTCTTCTGAGTGCTCAGAAGGGTAAATGTTGTGTGCAGCTCTAACAAAGGAAGGAAGATTATATGTGGAACACCAAATCATCCCTGGCCATAGATGCAAGGAAATCGAAAGGAAGCCATTCATTGTGGGGCAGAATGATGACTCTTTCCCCACATTTTTGCAGTTCTTTGCTGATTGAAGATGGAATTATATTTTCTCATTTGTGTACACAAATTAGTCATTTAGTTACATTAATAATACACCTAATTCCCAGAGCTTCATACATTTTGAACAATTTGCACCTGATCTGTTTGATCACAACTACTCTGCTATTATCCTCATCACACAGGAGGGCTTTCCGAGGAGAAAATGAGTGAAGAGTGCAGTAGTCATGCTTCTATCTAGTGGCAAACAAAGAAGATGCACACAGGTATTTTTTTAAGCTCAGTGAAATGTTTGTGTGTTTTTTTCCATCCTGCATGCTGATGCAATCTCTAGGAAAGATGTTATCGATTTCACAGTGGGAGAAATGGCAGCACTCAGGTTTATCAATGAGAGGGATCCCTTGTCTTGATTACATTGCTGGTTTTACAGACACCCAAGCAAGAAACAACTCATCAGAAGATGAAGTTCTCGGTGAACATCCACGGTGATAGGAAGTCATTTAGAAAATTCACAAACATTAAATTTGTTTCTGTAGTGCATCACTGTACCTCTGTAACACCTTTCCCAACGCCTAATTTAGTCATAATTAAGTTCTAATTTTCTCTCCACATCTGCTTATTCTTCTACTGAACTGTAAAGTTACTGAAGGCAGAGTTTATGTGGTAAATCTGACACAATTCTTTGCACACTATAATTCCCATAACTGTTTGACAAATGAGCTAATTACATGACCCCAGTCTTGATGTCTTTGTGTTACAATTATATTTCAGTTTATTGACAAGAGCTACAGTTTGGATGAGCTAAGAAGGAGCCACATAATAAAGTAACAGACAGTCGTGAACCCATATGGATGATGGAAGAACTGGGAGTTAGCAAGAGGAAGGTTGGAGTCAGTCCAGAAAAGCCTGAAGTAGGTCCCAATCACACTTGACCTTGGCTAAGTACCCAAGAAGAGGATCCAGAACAATGGGGCACCACTGCAGCTCTAGACTATGCACATAAGCACAATGGGATGAAGATAAAAACTGGCTCTTCTATGGAAACAGATGGATTTCAGCTCAGGAACCTATGAAGAAGGAATATGAAAATAGATGGCAAGAACACAATAAACACAATCTCCTTAAAAGTAAGCAAGTAAATAAATAAGTGATGCCACTTACAAAAAATTCCAGCTAACAGCATGTCCCATTTGGACACAAAACACAGGGCAAAAGTAGGTTTATAATTGTGAGTACATGAAACAGAGTTTATTCTTTTTTATTGTTGTTAATCCTTATCTCAGGATATTCTTCCCATTTATTTTTAGAGAGAATGGAAGGAAGAAAAATTCATTCCCATTATTTTTAGGGATGGGGAGAGAGAGAGAAACATCTATGTGAGACTCATCGATTGGTTGGCTCCCGCACTGCACCCCGCCTGGGGACTGGGGTCTGGGATCGAACCTGCAACCCAAGTATGTGCCCTTGGCTGGGAATCAAACCAAAGACCCTTCAGTGGGAGGGCCAACACTCTAACCACTGAGAAACACAGGCCTGGGCCAGAGTTTATTCTTGTATTACTATTTATTAATTTTTTTTTATTTTCCATAGGAACAACTGTAAACCTACTTTTGCCACATCTTGTGTTTTACACGTGTTTGAAGAAATGGTTCACTTAAGAGCCAATCACATAATTCCTATCAGATGACCTGGCTTTCGTGTGGTTGGGAGAGTGATAAAGATGAGGCCCCAGAATGTGGGGTTAAAGGTGAGTGAGCTAGAGACAATTCAAAGAGAGAGAAGAGCCCAGAATAATGGAAGGAGTCTTGAACACTGGTAGGAGAGAGAAGCAGAGAATACTCCCTCACCAACAACTCTCTGAAGTCACTCCTATTACCCCATTTTATAGAGGACAATAATGCAGCTTGGAGAGTCTAAGTTATCTGTCAAGGTTAAAAAGAGCCATTGTGCTTGCCCTTCTATCACTAAGGACATGCAGATTTGACATGATACTGGATGATAAAAATTAAGGGGCAAAATATTATTGGGAAAGCAGCACTTGAAATAAAGTACTCCCATTTCTTGGGGATTGGGGGGTTGCTGGGTAGCCATTGTTTGTCTTTCCAAAGTGTTCTATCAATGAGTCTCCAAAGTAAAAAAAAACAACAAGGTTTCCTTTAAAGTGCTGAATTCACTTAGCATGTGAAACAGTGTTTGTATTTATTCTGCATTGATTTGCGTTTTTCCAAGGTTCCCTTCTTTCCCAAGTCATGGCCAGCAAACCACATGCTGACATAGACCCCAACCTCAGGCACTGAGGTAGGAGCTCAACGCATAAGTGAGTTTCAGGGGGATTAGCCCTTATGTGTAATCCAATCAGTGAATATGGTTTAAAATGTATTCACACAACAAAATAGTTTGGAAAAGCACATATCTTTTCCTTCTGAGCTAAACTCAGTAGTTCTGAATTCTCCAGTCAGTTCTCCCAAATTAGTCCACTTATCTATCTATATATATATATATAAAAGGCTAATAGGCAACGTGTCCCCTTGGGAGTTTGACCAGGAGACTGGGAGTTCATTCGCTCACTATGATGTGCGCTGACCACCAGGGGCTGGTGCAGAATGAAAGAAGGCCCCAGTTGGCAGCTGGAGGGCCCTGATCAGCCCTGATCACCAACCAGGCCTAGAGGCCCTATGAAGTTCATGCACTGGGCCTCTAGTTAACTTCTAAAGACCATGTTTCGAAGCTATATCAAAAGACACGGCATGCCAAGAGGCCTCATCCAGGGATGCCATTAGGTGATGGCTGAGATTTTTGGTTCCATATATTCGAAGTATGAGTCATCTAATTGTAAGTGGTCTCCATGGAGTACTTTTTTAGTCTTTTTTTTTTCAATTTCTACAGTGAGTAATATTTAATCAAAAGGCCTCCTGGACCAGGGAATGAGTCAACACAGAATCCTGTATCTCTCTTTTCATGGATATTTTTATTTCCCTGGGATAAACACATTAGCAGAGAAATCGGAGAGCTGAGCATGAAGGGCTATTCAGAAAAGCACTTCAGGTTCTGATGATGGCAAAGCAGATGCAGCCACAGAGAAGCCTGGTCGTGAGGAGTAAAAAGAGGGTATTAGGCCTTGGAGCTTCGAATTCCACCTCAGAACCTCAAGCTTTCTCTTTGCACCAACCACACAAATTGGGAGCCCTTAGGCACAGCAGGGAATCAGACATTTTAACCAACCCTGTTTCATAATCTGACTTTCCCTGGAGCATAAGATACAAAACAGAGAACATTAGGTGTATGGGTAGCACAGAGGACTTGTGGAAGGTAAGTGGGCAGTGTGGGGCTTTCTTACAGCCACAATTGACTTCCTCTTCACCCATTGCCTGCTTTTCCTCTGTAGAACATTGACCAATGTTGCCAACTCGCTGAGTGCTCAGGGGAGGGTGGCCACCCTGCGTACTGGCACACCAAGATTCCAAGCCTGCTCATGCCAACTATGTCAGTGACTGTTGTTTCATCACGCAGTTAAAAATGCTCACAGGTGAGGCAGCAGCAAAGAAAGACGTGTTTCTACGAAGACTTAGTGGAATGCTTTGAAAAGACAGTGGAGCGCAGCTTAAAAATGCTATAAAACTGGGCATGGGTGAGACAACTGTCAAAATAATCCAGGGGAAAAATTAAAAGCTGGAAGAATGCTGCCTTATCTTGCTACAGAACGTGTCCTTTGATTTTCACTCTGTTTTAATATATGTATTTTTACATTGTTATTGATTTCAGAGAGGAAGGGAAAGAGAGAGAGAATCATCAATGTTGAGAGAGAATCATTGATCAGCTGCCTCCTGCACGCCCCGCGCTGGGGATCGAGCCCACAACCAGGGAATGTACCCTTGACTGGGAATTGAACTGTGTCCTCCTGGTTTATAGGTCAATGCTCAACTGAGCATCTCCAGCCAGGCCAGCTCAAATGATTTTTGAAGGTTAATTCAATAGCCACAAAAAAAAAAAAATAGGTTTGTTCCAGTTTAAACTGGTTTACTACTTTTGTTTCAAAAACTGAAGTCACTGAGGGAGGAACTTGGGTTTGTTATGCGGCTCTCAGAGGAGGTGGGAGCACGAGTAGGTTGCTTTTGTAGGACAGGTTGCCCCAATCCCTGGATGGGAATGCAGGCATCTAGAAAAGGAAGATGACAAACTCGAGCAAACAAGCTGTTTCTGGTGCTTGTACTCCCAACAGACTTGAGAAGAAAGTGGGGAAAGGCAGCCAAATTAGCTGGCAGGGAAATCAGAAGTGGCTGAGGAATTTTAAGAGGCAGAAAAGACTTTTAATCAGGAGGCAGTACCCTGAGGGAGATCAAAAGCCTGTTAGCTACAACTGTTACCCTGGAACTTAGAGCTAAAAGGGCCATTTGGATGATTAAAGCCCCAGACTGGCTTTTGCTGCCTGTATCCTTAGCGGGCTGGAGAGAACAAAGAACCAGTCTGTGTGGATGGAGATGTGAGCAGGAACCCTGCTACCGTCCTTCACCAGCTAAGAGCAATGGGGGGCGGGGGGGAGGCGGGGGAGGAGGTGGTGGCTAGCAGCTACAGCCCAAGGTCACAGCCTGGCAGCCCAAGGACCATAGTGGACCCAAGCTAGACACATTTTGGCCTGTACAGCTTTAAGAGTCACATGATGTAAGGGGTGGGGGTTCGGGGGGAGACTCCTGTGACTTCCCTTGTAAACCAGAAGACCTGAAAACCCTGCTCCTAAATCACATCAGCATTTGGGGGGCCTCTGAGCACCATCTGTCCTTTAGATGCTACTTTACCGCAAGCCTGGAGCTTGCAGTTAGTACATATTGTTCAAATATGGATGCTATCTCCATATCCTTGTCTGTATAAGAATAAGAAACTAAACAGTTAAAAACAAAGAGGACCACACGATTTTTCTCACACGGGAGCTGAGTCACCTGCTTGCGTTATTGCCCACCTCTGCTGGGACACTGGATTCTTTCACTCTTGACAGAAAAAAAAATGCTTAGCCTTGAACTTGTAGTAAAGACACAACTTTAGAGAATCAAACCTGATGCTATTTTTGATGTACTTTTGCCAGAAAAAAAATGGATTGTTACCTTCCTCACTCCTGGTTAGTTTATTACTGTGACCTTGTGTGATGGGGAGGAGGAGAAAAGCAGTGTTGAGTCAGGCAGCCTGGGGGCAAATTCCGGCTCTGCCAACTGTCCTGGGTAAACTTGGGGGGAAAGTCAAGTTCTGGGCACAGTTTCCTCATCCCTAAAAAGAGGTGCAATGAGTCATCACCCAGAGTGATTCTGAGGATTAAATAAGAGCTTTACAGAAAGCTCCGAGCATGTCACAGCTGTTCAAGAAAAGAACTGTTATGCATAATGACCTAATCATTTTATATCTGAGCTCCAGTTTTGATTAAGACTTTATGGCGATAAAATTAGGTAAGTTGGGTGGGAATGGGCTATCCTCTGTGGCCCCCCTCAAGATAAGGAAAATAAGATCATTCTTTGAGAGGTTAATGAATAAAATCAAAATAATGGATTTGGGCAGGGTCAGCACGTGTTTTTCGCTAAAGCACGAGGTAGTAGCTGCCTTCAGAGTGGCAGGCTGCCACTCAGTTCTGCCATTGCCGCTGCAGACAACGCCCAAGAGAATGAGCATAGCGGTGTCTCCATAAAAATGTGTGTGTGGGCATGAATATTTTAATTACCTATCATCTTTCACACGTCACAAACCATCATTATTCCTTTGATTTCCGTGTTAACCACTGCGCCGAAACTGTTCTTCGTTCTCAGGCAGTGCCCAACCAGGGGGCAGGCTGAGCTGACCCGCAGGCCGGAGGGCCAATGGCTGCATTAGAACAGTCACAGGAAAAGCCATCAGAAAAGCATTCTGTCCACAGAGATAGAATCACCTCCAGGCTTTGTGTGTGCACAGTCAGGAGCAAATAGAGAAGCACAAAGCAGATCTGGCAGAATTTAATCCTGTCCATTTCTGCCCCGCGCCAGGCCCATCTGCAGGGACTGGCCCATCTGGAAAGGGGTGTGTTGCTATCGTGACCTAATGAGGCACTCCCTGGCTCACCAGGAGTCCTTCTAATTAACATTTGGCTTCTTCTTCCTTTTTCTTTCTTCTTTTTTTTTTGAGTTGCCTACAGGGAGGGAATGTACCCGTCAGACTGACACAAACATCTATTTTGCTTGACAGTGATTTCTTATTACGAATGGATAAACTGTGATCTGATTTACCCATCAGCCTTTTGGAAGGTTGTTTTTTGTTGTTTTTTTTTAAGCCTGAATCAGCACTTCCAAATCCAATTAACTTGGGGCTGAATATGAGTGCTTTTATGAGCCTGTGTGGCTGAGAGCCAGGCCCTCAACACTAGCTACTTTAGGAGCTGTAAAGGGCCGTTCTGTGTGGCCAGCCCGCCTTCCCCAGTCAGCCGTACACTCACTGTGGGCTCCAGGCCCCCCGTTAGAATTCCAGGCTCTCTTCAGTGTATGGGAATTCACGGAGTTCTTACAAGTGAAGGAATAATGGCACACAGAAAGGGCTTGGTGACTGCTAGCTAACATGATGGTCATGACTGTGATTATGGACAGTTTCGGTCACTTTACCCTTGTATCTTAATTATACCCAGGGATAAGCCTCACCCCTTTTTTATGTTCCGGATATTAAAAGATGATCACTCATTTGATATGGGTGGCTGGGATAGAGGGGATTACAACAGACTGTCTCAGATTCTTTAACTAATTTAAAGATACTCTGAAGCAGCTCATCTTTCCATGGAGTGTCAAAAATGCTCTCTACTTATAATCGAGGTCACCTTTGGGAGAAAAGGAAAGAGGATCTTAAACGCATTGAGCACTTTCTTCTAGCATCATTAGACTACACACAGGTAGTGTTATTTAAGGCTGTAGGTTGGTATAGCACTTCTCTCTGTACAAGATGGAAAATGGGTGCTCGAAAGAGTGAAATTATGTTTCAAAGGTCACAAAGCCAGGATGTTGTGGCTCCAGGATTTAGAGCTCTCCCTCCCTCTCTCTCTCTCTCTCTCTCTCTCTCTCTCTCTCTCTCTCTCACACACACACACACACACACACACACACACACACACACACACACAGTTCCATTTATCCCCACATTCTTTGTGCTATAGTTAACATATAGATTTAGTCTAAATATGTTATTCACTCCACTATACAATGCTATAATGTACTCTAAACTGCCATATGTCTTTCTCAGGAATCAAGAAAGGAAAAAAGATAACATATAATGTATGTATTGACATTCACATCCCTACTGTTTCTGGTATGAATCAGAATCTCTCTGACTGTGAGCCCGAATATTGTCAGCAGCATGATGACTGACACCCCCATTAGGTCCTCACACTCTGATATTCTCCCCTTCAGTGCCTTATAAATAGGACACCTCTACTACAGTATAATTGCTAGCCCATAAAAGGGACCAAAACCAAAAGAATAAGCTGCCCCATAACTTTAAAACAATATTAGTTATCACTAATACTTACTTAAGGCTTATAATGTCCCAAATTTTTGCTTAGGGCTTTATATGTACATTCTCACTTAATTTTATTACCACTAATAATATGTACTATTATTAGCTCTATTTTTCAGATAAAGAAACTGAAGGTTATAGAAGTAATTTGCTCCAATATAAAAGAACTAGAAATAGACTGGTCAGAGATTAAAATGCAGATTTATCTAACTCCAGACTTGTGTTTTCACTAAAATAACCCCTGCTTTTTTGTATTCTATGCTTGCAATTACAATTATTACAGTTTTCCTTGACAGAATCAGTTGAGGGATTATCTGTTTTATAATAAAAAGCCTGAGGCGGCAGTTCACTCCGCGTGCCCGGAAGACTGCTGCCTGCTGTTTCATTGGCTGGCAATCCAGTCATGACAAGTTTTCTCCCAAAGGCCTTACATTGCTCCTCTTGAGTTTTTTTCCCATGGCCCTCAATAACAATAGTGAGAATGGTAATAATCAATTTTTTTCTGATTTGAAATACAATTTACAAGGCACTTTGTACGTATTATAGTATTTAAACCTAACAGTGAGCCTGCAGCAAAGGTGTTATTATCTCTCATTTTCTAGATGAGGAAATTGAGGTGCAGGGAGGTTAAGTAGGGGAGGTTAAGTAACTTTCTCAAGTTCCCTAAGATACTATCAAACAGCTGTCATAATGCCCTTTTGTGTCCAAAAATGACATACAGGGCAAAACCTATTATGACAGCCCTCATATTCAACAGGCAATACACACACCCCTTCCCTTTTCCACTGTGAAAATTACATAAGATTAAAAAAAAGAGTTGTAATAAAAATTAGATTAAATGGATTAAGACAATGCTATGTAATTCTCTGCACAGAAACAAGATACTTGGTTGACAAAACAAATTGGTGTCTGAGTCGTAAGGAAGGGTGATTCCCCATTCAAGCACAACGCGGCCTCCAGTGTGGGCCCCTGGCATTTGAGCATTTTTGTTGCTTGGCAACCTTCTACATAATCCTGAAGAACCGAGCTCAAATGGCACATCTACTATCAAATAAGTCTCAGTACTCCTACACAGAGATGGGCGCCCCTACTCTGTGCTACAATGGTCTGTATGACCCTTGGGAGCTGGAGCAAAGGTTGATTTGTTATTCCTATGCCTGACAATGGTGGAGTTTCCATGTCCTGGGTATTTTATGAGTTTCCTCTGGAAAACTATCTCTTCCTCAGGGCCAGACATGTCACCTGGCAAAGACTTATCTCCTCTCAGCTCTAGGGATGGCACGATTGTCTTATCAAATAAGCGCATCCCATATCCAGTAACCAAGTTTGATCTTGCGAGGGCATGTGGTCCAAGTTAGGTCAACAGAACACAGGAAGATATTTGCAGAGTCTTCTAGCAAAGATAGAAACTTTCTTGTTCTTCTGGGAGAGCCAATGGAAGAGATGGGCTCTCTTCCTCTGGACTCCCAACCACCCAGGGTAATCTCCGAACACTTCAGACTCAACACCTGCCCAGCAGAAGTTACCGCTCTGTAACCATGCTTCTGTCTTTCCTGCTTTTGTGCAAAGCACCCAGATCATCCGGGCACCCTGGAACCTGCTGGTTATCATGAGCTCTTTCCTCTTCTTGGCCCTACTAGTATACTACTCAAACCATGCCTTGCCATTTTCCCTTCTAAATATTCCCATAATTTCTCACCTTATGCTTTTAGTCTACACCTTACTTTCCCTACTTTGAGCTTCTATCACGTTCTGCTAGGACTATTCAGAGCTTCCTAACTGATCTTTTTTCCAGCCAAATTCCATAAAATCAAATCTCAACACTGCCACTGGGTTCAAATATGACCATCATCTACCACAGCTCGAAATATTTCTTCGGGTCCCAAACATATTCAGGATAAATCTCAGCTTCCTTACAATGACATGCAATTATCTGTCTGATCTGATCTCGCTTTGCATCTTTAGTCTCATCACTTTCCACTCCCTAATGAACTACATTCAACCCATATTGAGTCGATATCACATCCTTTCTTGCCTCAGTGCCAACTCATGCCGTGCCTTCCATTTTTAATGCCTTCCTTCCCCCAAGTCTAACTCTGACATATTCACTTTCTTGCAAAATCCAAAGTCAAGTCAAGTACTAGCTTCTCTGGGAATCCTTCTTGGATGCTGCTGGCAAATGTAGGATGCCCTACCCAGGCAAAAGTGGCCTACTAAGATGACCTCTCCTTTATTTATAGTCAACACTGCAAATCTCCACTATCAGATAGCCTAAAATTCCCTGCAGGATAAATGATTATTTGCATTTCAATAGTTGGGTCTGCATCCACTGTGGATAAGTCTTCCACCATCTCTCATCCTCATTGCTGTCATTGTTGATTACCCAGTTTTCAGTCCTCCTATTATAAAGACCAGAAGCCTGGTGCATGACATTCATGCACTGAGAGGGAGGAGGTCCCTCAGCCCAGCCTATGTCCATTTGCAGTCTGGGAACCCTTGGGGGATGCACGACTGATAGCTTAGGGCCACTCCCTGGGGCAGGACATGCGTTAGTTGGACAACCTTAGTGCTGTGGTGGAGGCAGGAGAGGCTTCTGCCACCACTGATGCACTGGCCAGCCTTCAGCCCAGCTTCTGGCTGAGCGGTGCTCCCCCTGTGGAAGTGCACTGACCACCAGGGGGCAGCTCCTGCATGGAGTGTCTTCCCCCTGGTGGTCGGTGTGCATCATAGCGACCTGTCGTTCTGCTGTTTGGTTGATTTACATATTACCCTTTTATTATATAAGATGGTGACAGATGGAGTACAGTCTCATCTTCCATCTCAACTGTGCTTTCATTCCCAGGGTCTGTGTGGATGACCTAGTCACTGCCTTGTCTCCATTCCCTTACCTCCTCATCACAAAGACCTCTCCATTGCTTCATGTTAGCACACAAATCCATACCTTGGACCTGTCATCAGTGTAAACTAAGCCACCCTGAAATCACAAACACCTGTCCTTACTTTCTCACTATAATTCAAGCCTTCTGGTTCAATTGTTTAAGTTACAAACACGCCATCTTCACCACATCCTTAATATTAAGCTCCAAGTACATGGGATTGGGGAGCTGCTTAAGAAAATGTATTGGACTATGGGAAGAAAATTTTTATTTTCCACCCATTTTTATGTTTTTATCATAGATATGATGTGCTAGTAGAATAACTCAGTAGAGTAGTTTTACACACATAAGTGAGAGTATTAACTCTGCAGGAAGACTCTCTGGATTCAAACCTTATAGCTTTTACTAACTGTGCAGCCTTGAAAAAGTTACCTAACTACATTATGCTAGTTTTCTTATTTGCCAAATTGTACAAAAATAGTTTATACTTCGTGGAGTTATCATGAAGGTTATGAAGCGTGAGTAAATTAGTATTTGTAAATCATTTAGCTTAGTACTGGAATCCAGTAAGTACATATACATCTGAAACAAGTAAATACCCATACATATATGAAGGATATATGTCCCAAATGTATTCACTTACAGGGAAGGACCTATTTATAGAATATAAAAGCAGTGACTCACCCATTCTAAACATTACTATCTCCAACCATAAATTCTCTTATCTCTTCATTTCCCTCCATATCCAATAGATTACACCATTCTGAGCTCCCTACTCACTCTTCCCCATCACACTTGCCTCTACAGATCCAAAAATCTGATGAACTTAAAAAAAAAACTGTCCCTGCTGCCTTCTACCCAAAAGGCCAGTATTCCTGGAGAAACTCACATACCTTCCAGGGTGGTGACTCTGCACGTCAGTGACCACTGGCCCCAGGTGGACTTTCCACCCTCACTAAGGCCCCTACTCAGTTCCTGGTGATCTGCCTCTCACTCATTCACCTCTGACTGTTGCCCATCTTTCTCACCAAGTCACCGAATCTTCCTCTCCCTGTTGCATTTTCAGCTCAAAACATTTATTTTGTCTTTCTATGAAAACTGAACTCATTAAAAAGGGATCGTCTTCCTTGTAAGAGGAGCAGGTCTCCAGATGTATCACATCTGCGCAGATTCTCCCTCTTCCCTACCTAGGGAGGAGGAGCTCTTCCCCACTGACACTTGGGGTCTGGAGCTCCTGCCCTGTAAAGCGAATCCGTCCTTGATTCCTTCAGTGCCACCTGTTCTCCTTATATCCTCATTTCCCAATTGGACTTTGCTCTGCAGTATCCAAATAGGCCTTAGCATTTCCCATCTTAGAAACAAAAAAGGAAAGAAAGGGAACAAGTTGTGCATGTCCACACTACCCTTCAGCAATTGCTTCATTCTCTGATCCCTGTAGAGCCTAAATTCTTAGACTTTCATCTTTCTACCTCCCTCCATTCACTCTTCCAACAGCTCTATTCTGAATTTTGCTCTTAGCTACACTGAAACTGTTTTTTTAAAGATCAATTGCAGGGGGCGAGGGACTGTTAATTATATGCATGTTTTCCTATTCCCATTATCCTTCATGTCCCACACAAAGGACGACCCCCTATGGCTTCCACATGTCTCCCCTGGTTTAGGGGGCATGTTCTGATTTTCATAGACATCAGTGGCTGATTCTTCTTCTGTCTTTTTTCACGAGTCCTTTAACTTGGCCTAACCTTCAAATGTCTCAGCTCTCACTTATAGCCCTTTTCATTGTTCTCCTTCTCTCTCCTGACACACTCGCTAGGAGACAGCATTCATCCCCCCTGGCTTTGAGGACCATCTCTTCATTCCTGAGTTCTACATTTATTCTCTTCTCGGAGCTTTATTCTTAGATATACACTTCTCAAATTTATTACAATGATCACAAATTTCCTATGTTCAAAATTAGACCTCTAATTTTGCCTCACCTAGAGTAAATCACCATTACCTTTCATCCGATCTCCATTGTAATGCCATAATTGCTTTCTCTGCTTCATCTGCTGCCTCGTTTTTACCCAATCTATGCTTCAAACAAAAATCAGAGGGATCTTTTTTTAAGAGCCTAAGTTGGTTTAAAACCATTCCAATCCTCCTTGCATTTCAAATAAAATTCACATTTCCTACTTGGCCTGTGAGACCTCACCTGTCCTGGCTTCTGCCCACCTTTCCGATCTCAGCTTGGGCACGAAGGTACAGCCACAGTGATTCCTCATCCAAATGCCTCAGTGAACACTGTTACATCCTTGATCTGAAGTGCTCCTTCCAACACTTGTGCATGGCCCCTCCCTCCCCTTCTTCAAGTCCCAGCCTAAACAGTACTTCTTTGGGATGATGCTTCTTATCTCTCTACATCGGTATCATTCCCACCTCATTATTCTGCTTTTTCATTTCCTTCTTAGCTTGTTCTTCTTCACCATTGCTTGTTTGTTTATTGTTTACCATCTGTCTCCTAGACTGTGCATCACTGCACAGCACCCTCAGTGCTGAGACAGGGCGGTCAGGGGGATCTCACACTACAGAGCCAACTCAGCTCCAACACTTGCTTTCTGTGGAAACTCAGCAAGATCCTTATTACATCCATGCCTTTGTTTCCACATCCGGAAAATGAGAATCATCATCGCGTGTAATCTCACTGAGACAGAATGAAGATTGAGTGAGGCAATATACCTAAGGCAGTTAGAATAACATTTAGTGTAGAATAATTACCACCAATAATAATACTGATGCTGTTACTACTAGTAATGATGATGATGTTATTGGTAGCATTCAATAATGTTGTTGAATAAATGAACAACTGAATGAAGATTCAGATTTATATTTCTGTGCAATTACAATGTAACACACTGTGCTGTTTATATATAGTTTATTTTAATATGTTTATTCTCACAACAACTTGAAAAATAGACAATATTATTTCAGGGAAAGTTATTGAGAGAATTTGAATAACTTTCTCTAAAACACGTAGTGATGGTGGTCACCAGAGGGGAAGATGGGCGGGGGGTGGGGAGGGGAGAGGGAGAAGGGAGGAGGAGAAAAGGGTAAAAGGTCACATATATGGCAACAGAAGATTTGACTTGGGGTGACAAACACACAATGCATATACAGATGATGTATTATAGAATTGTACACTTGTAACCTATATAACTTTATTAACAAATGTCACCCCAATAAATATAATTTAGAAAAATTTTTAAAGGAACCAGAATTTGAAACCAGTCTGCCTCCAAGTCTGGTGCTATTTTCAGCAGTCCACTGTCCATGGGCCAGGGCCCGCCTATTCATTAGAAGCACTGGGAATACTTTTAAATTATAGATTCTTAGTCTCACCCCTGGAGCGTGAATTCCGCAGGTCGCTGTGGGGCCCTGGGCTCTGTGGCTTTCACAAGAGCTTTGGTGAAGTTAAGGTGAGAACCGCTGCCCGGTCCTGCCTCTGCTCTGTGGTCCAATGGCTTCCCCCCTTTGCTCCACAGAGATATGTGAGCCCATTGGGGGGGGGGGCAGCGCAAGAGGGGTAAAGAGACCCCATTGTGGGTTCAGTCCTCTTGGCAGGTCTTTTCCTTCCATAGCTACAACCTGGACTGTCACACTGCCCTGCATGTGGCCAAGGCCCATATGGTGGTTGGATCACCACAAACCCATCACCAAGGTCTGTACATCAACACAGTATCTTCATCCTGTGCAAAGACATCATTCTGAAATTCTCTCTTCAACGTGGAGGTCTGTCTAAAACCAACTTCTAGGAGGACATGAAAGCAATTGCTTTCTTTAAATTGGATTATAAAACAAAGCAAGAAACGCATGAGCTCTCAATTGATTATGTTACTTTGTTAGACACCCAGGAACATGATTTTCCTGGGAAAAGTTGAGGAGATATGATCCAGAAGAGGCAGCAACCCAAAGCTGTAGGGAACTGTTTATAGAAAGCTCTGTGTTCAACTAAATAGAAGAGCAGATGTTACCACTAACTGCTCCATGTTTGAAAACTTCTCCAGAGTTCTGGCCAGGAAAAAATAATCAACATCTTCTTGGAAAAATTGGGTTGCTTTTATTGCTGGCAATTAGGTACTTCAATTTCTTTCAGTTATCATGTAGAGTTTTCACTTCCCCCCCAGCCAAATAATAATAGCTTTGGCCACATTTCGGTACAAATTGAAAATGTTCAAAGAACATTGGGACGATAATTCCCAGTGAGCCTTTCAGCTTTGTCCTTGCTTCTGTGATCTAAATTATGTTCAGAGAAAGGAAAACAGAGCTTTTATCCTAAACCTTCTTCAAAGACCATCCAGAGGGGATCAGTAAAAGCTTATCATCCTGAAAGCATGCAACCAGTTATCAAGTCCGTTAGGGAAGAGTCAGGCCAGACAGGAGAAGAGGAAGAACTCAGGCAAGGGTTTAGAATCAGTGCCTGGGACAGGAAAAGGAAAGAATGTTCCTCCCCTATAAACTGAGTAAAATAATGATATTTTCTGGATAGCTATATTGTTTAAGATTGCAACTGATAATGCATGTACATGAAGTGCTAGAATGTAGAATGGCCTCAATTAATTATTATCCATAAATCATGCGGATCTAGTACTTTATTTTACGTAAGAATTAAAGGAATGTTAGCAGGCCCCCATTAAAAAAACAAACAAACTGAAGAGTGAGAACGATATGTGAAACCAGCGAGTGTTTAGAAGGTTGCATCTACGCGAACTGCCCATCCTCTTCTCTTTTGCCCAAGTAACAAATGCTTATCCCACTTTTATCTCCAAAGTTTGCTTCGTCAGACTTCTAGAACTCATCTTTGCTCTAATCACATTGTGTCTAATATCAGATTCAAATGCACAACCACTTCAAGGGGAAATGTCCACCAGGGAAGACTTCTCTTAATCCCTGGTGGTGTGTGATCAAGGAGGGTGTTTGCTGATCCCCAGACAAGTCCTGCCAGCCCAGGATGTAATCAAGAGAACAGACCTGGAAGCAACTCAGCTACCATGTTGGGAGAGTTTTCCTTCAAAGGCCGCTGGTGCCCAGAAGGCAACACATCAAGCACTTACCATCGAAAGAATGTAGGACATCTTGCTCGCAAGGGACTCAATTATTTCTAAATATATTTTCAAATAAATGAGATTTTTTAAAATCATTTATCACCATGGCAACTAAGCTGGCAGAGTTTGTGGGAGTTTTAGCATCTATCAATTGTGAAATATGCTTGTTGTTTGCAATGCTTTAGAAAAAAAAAAGTTGTAATGAATAAGTAAAGCAATAAATTCATAAAGACTTGCCTGAAACTAATGAGTAAAGGGATGATGAGTGCATTTGCAAATATCTACACGCTTACCATTAGCAAGAACCTCATTATATCCCCATCTGGTTATCTCTTAAGTAACATAATTCTCTTAAAACACAAATACTTTTCTCTAATCATACATCCCAGCATATGTGGTGCCTAAAAGATTTTGGCCTGGACATCAAGAAACACGGGTTCTAGTCTCAGTGTCAATGCTTATTAGCACCATGTATTAAGGCTTTCAACCTCACATAGACTAGTTCCTTTTCTATGTGATGAAAGGATATTGGACACTATTACTTCCTTTGAATAAGTAAGGTAAATACTAGCTTGTAAAACTCTGTTATAGCCTTTAAAAATGGTTTTTCTCTGTTTGTACAGTTGCAAGTTTTTTTTTCAAGTTCTGGGATATGAGTCATGAGCTCAGGCTCATGGACTGTATGCGTGTGTAAGAACCTGAAGCCCCATCATTTTTGCAGAGGTCCAGCCATATGGAAGGGAAGAGAAGGTTGACCACTACAAGGCATTTTTTTTTGAAGAAGGATAGGAATGGATATTTATATTTATCAAGCAACTTTGTATTTATGTGCCCTTCATCCCTACAACCTTGTATGTTAGAGCTTATAATTCCCAGTTTAGATCTGAAGAGGGAGCGTTGGACATGATTAAGGAGGAAGGCATGTTACATGTGTGGCATTTGGGAGGCACTCAACAGTTGTAGTTTTCTTTCTTCTTTGCAAGTCTCTTTGTGACAAACTCAATGAATGGGGCAGTATTTTCACTAGGGCACTGAAACACATAAGCCAAACTCAATTTTGTCCAAAATAGTATTTTAATTTAGCCTTGGAAAGTTCTCTTACTTGTATTTGATTATGGGGAATTCAGATCATCGAAAAAATCTCCAACATGTCTCATCAAATAACGATGCCAAAGTACACAGATCCAGCCCTCAATGAGCGAGAAATTCATCAGCTTAACTCCTCCCCACCTTATCTCTTCTCTTCCCCTATCTCTGCAGCTCATTCTCTCTAGAAGAAGGGCATCTGCCCCACTCAACCTCCTTCTCTAAGCTCAATAACTTCCCTAAGGGAGAGGAGAAAATAGAAAGTGAAATGATTTTGCTTAAAAGGCTGAGTTAGGGTTGGGGGAAGAAGGCAGGGGATCCAGTTTAAGGAAGAGATTGTCAAACACTTTTAACAGAGAGAAGACTGCCCAATAGGACTTACATCATGCCTGGGACTGTCTACCAAAGAAGGCTGACAATTCAAGAGGAGGCAGTCGGTGAGCAGTGGCATCTACGATGGCACAGAATGCTGAACTGATTGAAAAATAAGAGTTCATGCAGGAAACTGGCATCATCTCTAAGTCACTTGGAAATCAGCAAGAAAATATGATTCATATTTTAGTGTCATTAGCTTGGGAGTGGGAATCTGATGCACATGTGAAGGGGCACACAAATAAAAATTGGATGACGCCAAGAGAGAGGTAGAATGAGCTGGGCCACATTATCTTAGAGGCTTATGTGCTGCGGTGCAGACGATCTCTGCACAGAATCCCAGAATCGTGGCCCAGGAATGCTGCTATTTGGTTAGAGAGAGAGCTTAAAGGTTTGTGGAACATCTAATTCATTATAGAGCTCCTCTAGTACAAGGGACCCTAAGGATTTCCACTTGGGTTAGTAGTTTTATTACACTGATTGGGCTCTTCGCTGTAACCCATGTCCATTGAAGTGACTGAGAATATGTAATAGAGATTCTTGGATCCTGAAAAGGGTTCTCCTCACATTTTGGAAATTCATTCTGGAGAGTAGACAAATGGGAAAGGCAATGACAAGCCCTCACCTATTTCCATTCATGAAGGAAAAATTCACTGGAGATACTGGGTGCAAATGACTAGCAGAATTCTAACTAGAAGAGATACGAGTAGGCAGCAAGAGTGGGCTACAGGAGAGAAGAAAATGGACCTTGATTCAAAAAGTGTCCCAGGGTTAAAGCTGCAGATCTCACTCTGAAGTTATTATTGGCTTGGAAGTCTTCCTGAAGACAGAGCAAGAAGGTGTGGGGAAGGTCTGCACCGCTACTTTCAAGATTCTTTAGCATGGCTCCGACCTTCCTTTCTGCTCTTGTATGCAAGGATAAACTAATAAAAAAAACACCCAGATGAAAGATTTACTGCTTTAAAGGAAAGGGGGCAGAGGAAAGGAATTGGGGTAAATATGAACTCTGTCGTTCATATTTCAATTAGGTTCCAGATTCCAGACATGGTGGGAAGAAAATGTTAGGGAAAAAATCCAATATCAGGAAGACCTGGTTTTGGATAATACAGTGAACTTCCACATTAAAAACAAACAAACAAACAAACAAAAACACTGCAGAGGCAGTCACTAGCAAGTTGGGTAATGAAGGAAACCAAGAAACTGACAGAAACTGAGCACAAAACATGGTCCCAGAACTCAGAGGAAAATGTTACAGATGACATCATGATGAGCAAAATGATCTATAAGAAATGATCCAGGAGAGTCAACACTCATGATCTGTGCAGCACAGGAGGATGAAATTGGCGCAAAGATGAGTAAAATTAAAGAAATAATGGAATAAAAGTTGCCTAAGCTGAAGAAAATTTGGAATCTTTTTTAAAATTACTTTTTATTGATTTTTTACAGAGAGGAAAGGAGACGGATAGAAAGCCAGAAACATCGATGAGAGAGAAACACCGATCAGCTGCCTCTTGCACGCCCCCTACTGGGGATGTGCCCGCAGCCAAGGTACATGCCCTTGACTGGAATCGAACCCGGGACCCTTCAGTCTGCAGTCCGACCGACGCTCTATCCACTGAGCCAAACCGGTCTCGGCGAAAATTTGGAAATCTTTATCAGAAAATGGATTGCTAAATATCAGATGGCCTTGACAATAATAAGAAGGAAAAAGTCTTGTTTTTCACCAGAAAAGAAGACCCTGATAGAGGACAAAAGGGAAAAAAAAGTCAGGATAAAACCAAATTTCTTCTTTACTGCACTTCATACTAAATTCCATGCAATTTTGAACGAAGGCGTTGCATACCTCCTGAGGAGAAAGAATTCTATACTCAGCCAAGCTGTAATTTATGAATGACATCACTAAGCTATTCTCAGAAATGGAAGGACTCTTGTGCTTTCTGAAAGTGTTGCCCTGCAAATAATTGAGCCACTTAAAACAACTATCTCAGAAAAAAAAATAGAGACATAGCATAAAAGTACAAAGAGAGTAGGAAATGTATTTTGAAGAGTCACAGTTATGTCCTGGTTCGAAAACTGGTGTCCACACAAATTCTTGCCCACAGATGTTTATGGCAGCTTTGTTCATAATCACCAAACTTGGAAGCAACCAAGATGCTCTTCAGTAGCTGAACAGATAAACAAATCATGGTCCATCCAAACAAGGGAATATTTTTGTTATTGTTGTTAATCCTCACCTTAGGATAAGTTTCCACTGATTTTTAGAGAGAGTGGAAGAGAGGGGGAGAGACACACAGAGAGAAACATCATTGTGAGAGAGACACATCAATTGACCAGGGCCAGGATCAAGCCTACAACCCAGGTACATGCCCTTGACCAGAATCAAACTCGGGACGTTTCAATCATTGGGCCAACGCTCTGTCCACTGAGCCAAACCAGCTAGGGTGGGAATATTACCTAATGCTAAAAAGAAATGAGCTTATCAAACCGTAAATATACTTGGAGGAAACTTAAATGCATATTGCTAAGTGGAAGGAAACAATTCTAGGAGGCTAAATATCATGTTATTTCAACTCTATAACATTCTGGAAAAAGCAAGTCTATGGAGACAGTACAAAGATTAGTGGTTGCCATGGGGAGAGGGAAGAGAGGAATGAAAAGGCAGAGCACAGAGGGATATTCAGGGCAGTAAAACTACTCTGTAGGATATTACAATGGTGGATACCTATGTCACTGTACACTTATCCAAACCCATCAAATGTACAAACCAAGAGTGAACCTGAACTGTGGACTTTGGGGAACTATGATGCGCCAACACAGGGTCATCAGTTGTAACAAATGGCCCCTCTGATGGGGGATGTGGATAGTGGAGAAGCTGAGCGTGTAGGGGAATACATGGGAAATCTCTGTACTTTCCACTCAATTTTGCTGTGACCTTAAAGCTGCTCTAAAAAAAAAAAGTCTATTTTTAGGAACTTCCAGCATCAGCAAGTGACCAGAAGAAGGGTTTTGAAGAGCAGGAAATATTTGGGAGAGCCTCTGTATTGCTCTCACTGGCAGTGACGTTGCTAAGGTTTGCCACTCCGGGCCTGGCCACTGTGGGTTGTTTTAGTTCATCAGTTTATTCACGTCAACTTACAACCTCAAGCACATCATTGAACTTGTGTCTTCTGTCCTTCACGGGATTGCTGTAATGATAAAAGAGTGCTTATCCCAGAGGATGATTCACTAAAGGGTAGTTATTGTGATTTTGTCATTATTTAATACATTCCAGGAGAATTCCATGGGCCGTAGTAGTGACATCTATAAAAGAAGGGAAGAGCCATGGTGTTTTACACCCACCACACACACAGACGGACAGATACACACGCCCCATTAACAATCCAGGGCATTTATGGAAACGCCTTCCCACACACAGTGTCCCATCGGTCAGTCGGATGGAATCGTGAACTGTTCAGACTGAGCCGAAGCACATTAGTCCTGTGCTCTGAGCTAAGACTCTATTCATCAGTTTACGCAAAGAAACAGGGAAATGAATGAGAAAGAGAAAAGAAGGAGGAAGGAAAAGAACACAACTCCTGAATGTGTGTGCACCAATAAGAAAGGGTGCCTAAGCAGGGAAACACTGTGCAGGCACAAACCACCGGTTACCTCCAACAGAGGGTGGATTTTCCCCTCGTGAAACTCATTGTTGTTATGGAAAACGTTTGTGTTGAGGCTTTGGATTTATTATTTTTAATTGAATTTCAAAAATATTTACTAATCATCATGCTTCAGAATTTGCATTTTTAAAAAGTTTTAAATGGCAATGTCAATACTGTGCTTTTTCAATCCAGGGTTATTGCTGGGCAATTTTGTTATTTAATTTTCTCCCTCCCCAGCCCAGCCTGGTCTTCTGCAAGGGCAGCCACTTCTGGATAGGTTCCGAGTGTGCCTCAGCCCAGCCCCATCCAAACACCTGTGAGACCCCATGTGCTGGCCCGACCTTTGCAGGATGCCCTTGTTTTGACTTCTGTGCAGCAAGGAATGGCACTACTTGCATTAAGCTCTCATTCTACTTGGAGGAGAAAGACATAACAAATAATTTGGGTAATTTCAGATAGATTGAAGATAATTCTTTTTTAGTTATTGACATAAGTATTTAGTACCCAAAGGTTTTCTCTAAACATTGTTTTAGCTGTTTTCATAACTTCTAATATGGGTGTTATTATTCTACTAGAGGCCCAGTGCATGAAATTCAGGGAGTGGGCCTAAGCTGGCAGTCAGACATCCTTAGCACTGCCACAGAGGCAGGAGAGGCTCCCACCACCATTGCTGTACTCACCAGTCATGAGCCCGGTTTCTGGCTGAATGGTGTTCCCCCTATGGGAGTGCATTGACAACCAGGGAGCGGCTCCTACATTGAGCATCTGGCCACTAGTGGTCAGTGCACTTCATAGTGACTGGTCGTTCCACCATCAGGCCGAATGTGAGAGGGTGCAGGCCAGGCCGAGGGACCCCACCAGTGCATGATCGGAGCCAGGGAGGGACACAAAGGTTGGCCAGCTGGGGAGGGACTGTGGGAGGGCTCCAGGGTGTGTCCGGCCAGTCTCGTTCAGTCCTGATCAGCCAGACCCCAGCAGCCAGCTAACCTACCAGAAAGAGCATCTGCCCCCTGGTAGTCAGTGCACATCATAGTGACTGGTCAACTGATCAACTGTCTGCCCCCTGCTAGTCAGTCTATGTCAAAGCAAACAGTTGAGCATCCTTAGCATATCATTAACATATTATGCTTTGATTGGTTGAACAGCTGACCAGATGACCAGACTCTTAGCATATTAGGCTTTTATTATATAGGGTTTTCTTCTAATCCTCACCCAAGGATATTTTTTCCATTGGTTTTTAGGGAGAGTGGAAGGGAGGGAGGAATGGGTGAGAGAGAGAGAGACATCAATTGGTTGCCTCCTGAATGTAACCTTTCCTAGGCTGGGGATCGAGTATGTGCCCTTGGCCAGAATCAAACTCACAACCCTTCAGTCCATGAGCTAAAGCTCTAACCACTGAGCAAAATTGGCTATGGAATGGAGTGTTATTATTAACATTTCTTGAAATGTTCTAATGTTTTAAAACATAGTTCTTTAGGAAAAATTACATTTAACTTCCAGGTCTATTATTTTCATTTCCAGCTGTTATTTTTTTATTGAATTTGTTGGTGACATTGGTTTGCAAAACCATACAGGTGTCAAGTGTACAACTCAATAAAACATTAGCTGCACACTGCATTGTGTGTCAATCGCTCCAAACAAAATTAATTTCTCTACATTGACTTTTTTCTACTTCAAAAGTGAATGTTTAGTTTTGTTGGGTAGTGATCAAACTACTGTCTGTGCCTTTCTACTTTTGGGACTTACTTGTTTTATCTGTGGTCTAGTACATAGTCAATTTCTACGACTATACATAGACTCTGTTTTTCTTTAGAGTTCAATGTATATTATTTCAGGAGTGCAGGTTACATAAGTTATACCCTTACATATGTTTAATCTACTTAACCTGTTGAAGACCGAGAAAGGTGAACTACAGTCTCCATCTAATGCGTTTCCACCTATTACTTCTTGTATTCCTTTTACATTTTGCTTTATGGAGGTTGATGCTTTGTTCTTTGGTATATGGCTATTCAGAAATGTTAAATTTATATTTTGGAGTATAACTTTTAAACATTATAAAGTGCTCTTTTTCTCACTGAATGCTTTTGGTTTGAATGGAAACCTATGAGATTTTAAGATTTGGATCTTTTCTCTTTTTTTTTCTGCATTTGTCCCTTATTGCTTTGATTCCTTTGCCTACTCTTTTTCATTTTATCTTTCCACAATCGGTTCTGTGGCATGCCTCATATGAATAGTACACCTTTAATGTGTCCTATTTTAAGGGTTTTGTTTTGTTTTTTTTTTTTTGCTTTTAAAAATTATTTTATTTCTCATAATTGGCATCTTCTTGTTTTGTTGTGTGTGTGCTTCTTGCTGATTACTTGAAAAGTTTATAGCAGCCATATTTAAACTTTATATTATTATTAGTAGACCTGCGCATAAATCCATGCACCAGTAGCTCTCTGTGGGGCCTGGCTGCTCTGCACCCACTGCCCAGAGGCTCTCCGCAGTCCAGAGGCCCATCTGCAGCTGGGCGTGCTGAATGCTTGCCTCATCGCCAGGGCAACGACACAAGCGTTCTGTGCCCTGGCCTGGCAGAGGCTCCCCTTGGCTGGGGTGAAATGCTTGCCTCGTTGCCGTGGTGACAAAGCAAGCATTCTGCCAGGCTGCTCATATTGCCTGCTCTCAGTGGCCAACCCCCCCCCCCCCCCCACACACACACACACACACACCCTGGAACAGGGGAACTCCATCAGGGCTGAGAGGACTGGGCACCACCCAGTTCTTTTTCCTAAAGAACTAGGTTTTAAAACACTAGAATATTTCAGGCTATGGCTGCCACCATCTGTGACAGAGTGATGGTAAATTTGCATACTACCCTTTTATTAGATAGGATTTATTTTTCTATTTCCTGTGTTTATTTATTTTTTGACCCAATTTTATTACCACTCACTATATATATCCACCAAAAAAAGATTACTATGCTTTAAGATATTAACTTATTTCAAATAATTATCAATAAAACATAATTCCAACACAATGAGAACCCTACAATGGGAAGCTCTAAGAATTGACCCTTGATTTGAGCATCTACACTAATAAAAGAGGAATATGCAAATTGGCCCTACCTCCGCAATGTCCACCAGCCAATTAGAAGTGAGTATGCAAATTAACCCAACAAAAGATGGCGAGTTAATTTGCTTTTGCAGGCATGGAGCTGCCAGGATGCCTGCTATGAGGGGGTGGGCTGGATAGAGGGAGTTACAGGAGTGGCACTTTGGCTAGAGGGAAGACTGAAGGCTCCAGCTGGAGTGAAGGCAGAAGGCAGCGGCTGGAGCAAAGACCTGGGTCACGGGAGTTAGAGGAAAATTGGTGCCAGCAGCCAGGGGAAGGGAGGCCTGTTCTTGTTCGAATTTTCATGCAACAGGCCTCTAGTAGTTTTATAAATGACCAATCTTCCTTAACAAAGATTTTTTTTTTTAATGCACGTTCTGAGGGCAGAACCGTGGATGGAAATGTATTGCTGCAGGTGTACCAGACAAAGGCACCAAAGCTCCATCCATGAGTGGACAGCAGAGAAAGGCTCCCACACTCCTCTCTGCCTCTTCACCACTGACGTGCTTCACCTTTGATGACGACGGACACTAAAACAATCGCGTTTATGTTTGCTCGTGCGAATATTGTCTTTGACAAGAAATTAAAATTCAGTTGGAGCAACACAGGAAAAGCCAATTCTAGGTCTCTTTAAAGAAATCAAGTGAATGGAGCAAAGGTTGGCGATTAATATATTTACAGATTATGTGGGCTTGTAAAAAAAGATAAAGATTTCATGTATTTTGTCAGTAGTATTGCAACTCTCGTTCATTTCTGGAATGATAAAGAACCAAGCCTGGTTAAAGACTCCAACCTGAAAATGTGACCTCATTTGGGGAAAAAAGGGGGGGGTGGGGAGGCAGATATAATCAAGGTAGGAATCTCCAGATAAAATCATTCTGGATTGGGGCAGGTGGACCTTAAACTCAGTGAGAGTGTCCTTGGAAGAGAAGAGGAAAGAACACATGGAGAAGACAGCATGAAGATGGAAAAAGGTATCAGAGTTACATGCCCCAAGTCCGGGAAGGTCCGAGACCACCAGAAGATGGAAGAAGACAGAAAGGTTTCTCCCTGTAATTTCTAGAGGGAGTGGGACCCTGCTGATACCTGAATTTTGGACTTCTGGCATCCAAAACCAAGAGAAAATAAATTTTCATTGTAGCTTTTTGCTTTGTGGCCCTAGATGCCAATATTTCCCATCTTCCTTTCTTTCTCAGAATGACCTAGAAGGGACAGGCAATAAGATGGAAAGGGTGGGACAAGAGGACTGGCTTAACCCACCCACCCAATGGGACACTAGTATAGCCCGGGGTTATAAAACCCTCCTGCCGAGTGGAGCATTTCAAAGAGACACGATACAGATGGTCTCTGGCTCTTGTGCGTGCTTGACTCTTGAAAGAGACACTTTCATTTTAATTAATGCTCTGATTTCCTGGATTTCCCTTTTGGCCATCATGTAAACACTCTCTAGTAAATCCCTCAGGAAATCGGGTTTTACCTGTGCATTGTTTATACACCTGTCCACCCCTGCAAGACGCTGTCCACCTGTGACTTCAGGCATCTCCAGGCCAGATCTCCAGAGAAGGATTTCAGGGTAAGAGCTGAGAATAGAGTTTTCCACTCCAGTTCTCTGAAGCAGCATCTACTATCCCAAAGGAACAGAAATCTCTCTTAAAGCAGCCATAAACCATTCTACTTGAGACCTTCCTACTCTTGCTGGCTGGCCTTGGGGGACTCTGAGCTCCTGTGGGAACCTGTCAGGAGGTGCTTCCCTCTCGGGCGACATGAAAGGGCCTCGGATGCATCTTCTCTGTGAGGCAGGAGAGCTAGATTAAGGTACCAGGCAACCTCCTCCCTCCCCTCTGTACAGAAGCAGGAAACAGGCTTGCAGGTAGCCAGAGACAAAAAAAAAAAACAATCCTGGCCAGCCCAGCTAGGCACTCAGACTAAAGAATAGCCTACAGCTAATTGTAATGCCATTATACTATCATTAGCATTGCAAATAGGCCAGTACCCATAATGCCATGCCACTTCTGATCAAGACCAAATAAGGGGGGAGGGGGAATCCCTCCACTTGGTGTAAAGGAAGTGCTTTGCCTACCCTGCCCCAACTGCACCCTGGACTGCCCAAAATCTGCCCCTTCCTGCATTCGTCCCTGCTCACCCAAAATATAAAACTAGCCCCCCAAACTCTGTGGGGCTGCACACACCTGGAGTCCACCAGTATTCTCTTTTCTGAATGTGTACTTTCTCCTTAATAAATGTGTGGTTTTACTGAGTCTAGCTGCCTTGCACTCGAATTCTTTCTTACATGATGACAAGAGTCTGGACACTGTCACTGGGTTGAAGCATCTCTTGGTGTGCCCATTCCCTCTGGCATCATCAGCGCCGTCTTCTGCAGAACACGGATAAGGACAGAGGGTCAAAGCCCTCTCCTCTAGTGGTGGCGGGATGGGTTTAGTGGGCTCAGACCCTGCCTGTCTGGGAAGATGGGTTTCTCACCGAGAATGGGTGGCACACAGACCCAAGTGCGGAGTGAGGGAATGAGAGCAATAATCCAGGTAACTAAGAGGCAGGACATTGGAGTGTGTGGCTGGACTATGAAGCCAGGACTCCAAAGGAGAGGAGTGAGAGCCAGAGAAATAAAGTCATGTAGGAGAAAGGACTCCACGTGCAGAACACGGACGGAGACTGCGGTCCCAGCCCCGTCCTCCGTGCCAGCCTCCGGGGCATGATGGCCAGCCAGCGAGATTGCAGGCACCAGAGCAGAAGCCAAGAGGAGCCTAAGGCCTTCACCTCCTTCCCACCTGAGCTACTGGCTTAAGTGCCCAAAGACAGGGCTTGCTCACCTCTAGTTCGCTCTCTGCTTGTCAAACCTTAACCAGGCCAAATGTGAGGACTCCGTGTTCAGTGGCAGGGGCTGGTTGGGCAGGCATGTAATTCATATCTTTCTTTGACCCCCTCAAGCCTCAGACTTCTCCAGTGGCAAACAGCACTTTCTCACTGCAAAACTGTTTTTTTTTTTCTTCTGTGCAGGAGGGCATTTCTGGCTACATCCCCTCCCTTGCTACCTGCCCTTTGTCCTGTTCTTTCACTTTCTCTCCTTCCGTGTAGAACCACAAGTCATTCATTCTCATCTTGGTCTAGATCTCCCCAGTCCTCTGGGCTAAATATCAGCTCTACCAGGAAAGGGAAGGGAAGAGAGATGGAGGATAGGGAGGACAGAGAGGGAGAAAGGGGAGGAATTCACCTTTATGGGGCACCTCTTCTGGGCAAAGAGCTTTCCACTGGCTGTCCTGCTGAAGCCTTGTGGCAAGCTTGTGTGGTAGCAATTACTAGGATCCTTTCTACAAGAGCAACTCATCCAATAGCGCCCATGGCTTTGCTGCTCCTGTGCAGATGCTGCTACGATGCCGGGACCCAGGTAGACACCATTTCAGTGCTCAGCCCCAGTCTTGTGGCATGAGATAGGTTTGTTGTGAACAGCATTCACTCTGCTCTCATTTCATTGTGTGTTCGAATGAAAGATTGCAGATCCAGCTGAAACCGGTTTGGCTCAGTGGATAGAGCGTCAGCCTGTGGACTGAAGGATCCCGGGTTCGATTCCAGTCAAGGGCATGTACCTTGGTTGCGGGCACATCCCCGGGAGGCGGGGGGGGGGGGGGGAGGTGTGCAGGTGGCAGCTGATCGATGTTTCTCTCTCATCGATGTTTCTGACTTTCTATCCCTCTCCCTTCCTCTCTGTAGAAAATCAATAAAATATATATTTTTTAAAAAGATTGCAGAACCATCTTCAAGGACAGTCCCTTGTGGATAAACATGCCCAAGGAACATTCTGAAGGCTCTTCTCTCCCCCAAAGCCACTGCTGAGAAGGAGAGACCGTCCCCAGCAGGGTTTGACTCACTTCCTGCTTCGAGAGCTTCACTCCGGCTCGAGTCAGACAGTTCCAGGGAGTTTTCTCAGAGAGCAGAGCAGACGGGCTCCTTCCACCTCGATCAATTACAGCTAATGGACTGACTCTTTCGGAGAATGACATGTTTCTCTTTTAATTTTTTTTTTCATTTTTCCAATTACCTAACATAAAATAGGTGGTGGTGGGGTGGGGGGAGGCAGCAGAATCAGCCAAAATATTATTCGATGTTGAAAATGGAATGGTAAGAGTCCAAAAAGGCTCTCTCCTGAACAGATGAAAATGACAGAAAATAAGCTCACACATCCCCTCCCTCTTGATCACTGCCACCCCCACAGTCCTTAGCGTCCTGCCACCCCTCCCAACAAGTGCTCATGCCACAGGACCGGGGCTGAGCACTGAAATGGTGAGGCCCTAAGGGGCCCCTAAAGTTCAAATAGGGGGCAGCTGCCTGCCACCCCTCAAATCCTAATGTAAAGAAGGAACGTAGTTTTGTATTTATTTTTTAAAATATTTTATTGATTTTTCACAGAGAGGAAGAGAGGGATAGAGAGTTAGAAACATCGATGAGAGAGAAACATCAATCAGCTCCCTCCTGCACACTCCCTACTGGGGATGTGCCTGCAACCAAGGTACATGCCCTTGACCGGAATCGAACCTGGGACCCTTCAGTCCGCAGGCTGACGCTCTATCCGTTGAGCCTAACCAGTTTCAGCGAGATGTAGTTTTTTTTTACTTACTGTGTCCTAGTTAATTACCCAGCCTCCTCAAACTCCTAACAACAGAAACCTGGGTTAGAGGCCCAATCCGTCACCAACAGCAATCTTCCTCACACCAGCCAGGGTGTGTCTCCACGGAACCCAGCACGCCGCTGGAATTCTAACCCCTAACTCTCAACATCAGCACTCATGGGGCCCCGTTCAAATGTTTACACCATGGGGAGTTGTTTGAATTTCTTCACCCACGTTTGCAAAGAAGCCATTACAGTGTGTTAAGCAGGGAAGCGACATGACCAGAGTCACACTGTAGAATGACCAAGAGTGCAAGACCCAGAGCAGGGAGCCCAGGCTGAATGCTGCTGCTGGCATCCAGGTTCCCGGCAGTGTAGACGGAAAGTGGCGGGTGGGGGCGGGCACTGAAGGATGCTTGTGAACAGGGGAGAGATGGGTCAGGGATACTGGGCCTGTGACGGAGACTCAGAGAAGCAGGAAGAAAGCACAAGGATGTTTGTGTAAGGAAAGGAGTCCAGGAGGGAGGCTTTCTGAGGGTGGGCTGTACATAAACCCAGGGAACACTTAAGGGCAAATGAGCTAAGTAGGAAAAGGAGTTCATCTGAGACAATAAGCAAGAAGCACACCACAGGGCAGTGGGGCAGGTGCGGGAAGCTAACCTGCATTTTTAAAACTTGAAGAAGGGCCTGGCCGTTGTCTTAGTGGTAGAGCGTTGACCCATGAACCTGAAGGTCATGGTTCAATTCCCCAGGGCGCATGCTGGGTTGCAGGGTTGATCTTCGGTGGGGAATGTGCAGGAGGCAACCGGTTGATGAT
Organism: Antrozous pallidus; assembly: GCA_027563665.1. Lineage (NCBI taxonomy): Eukaryota > Metazoa > Chordata > Mammalia > Chiroptera > Vespertilionidae > Antrozous > Antrozous pallidus. Next base: position 80,970,664 of record CM050521.1, read on the forward strand.
TCTCTGTTATCATTGGTGTTTCTTTCTCTTCTCCCTTCTTCTCTGAAATCAATAAAATATATATTACAAAGAAAAACAAAAAATCTCGAGGAAGGAAAGTAGCATGAAGATGGAAAAGTTAAAGACTCCATCTCAGGAGGGTCAGTTATGACAGGAAAGGGAGGGAAATGGTCAGAGGAAAACATGGATCGAAGGAGGCGGTATGTTTTTGTTTTGTTTTACATGAGAGAGGCTTGTCAAGGTATCATTGGGAGGGAACATGCAGGGAGGAGGGGAAGCATCGCAGAGCAAGTCTCTGGCGAGAGAACTGTAGGACGCAGGGGGTGCAGGGGACCTGGGAAATTAACTGCTGGCAAGATGAGGAAGCTCTTTCATGGTACAAATGAAAAGAGAAAAAGAAATACCAATGGAATTAATTTCTGCTTGGCAGATTAAACATACATGGATAATGGAAGCAAGGAAATTTGTGTTTTCTGCGGGAAAGAAAGAGAAAACATCTATTAAGTCTATTAGGGTTTCTATTAGTTGAAGGGAAAGCGAAATGGCCTGAGAGAGAAATACACATGAAAAGCAGCATACATGAAAATGGCCTGGGCAGGATGCAGAGTAAAATTTTCAGAAACTGTGCGATCATGTAATCTCATCATGAAAAACATGAGCCTTGAAAAAACAAAACCAAGTTTTGCATTCCAGTTTCCATTATTTAATAACTATAAGGGCTTGTATGGTTTGCATGACCTTCTTAAGACTCAAATTCCTACTCCTGCTGTGGGGTTGTATACACAAAACAGTGACTGCGAGGGTAGCACGTTATTAGTTATCCATATGCTTTTAGCATCATCATTATTACCTGTGCAAAGCACTTAGGAAACTGCGATCTTCATGAAACAAGCAGAGAAATGCAAGAATCATGGGTAATGATGGACAGACCAGTGGGAGAGCCTCCCAGAATATTCAGGAAATAAACAGATTTCAACGATAAGAAAGTTGGTGAGTATGGAGGACAGATATGAGGGATGGATGCTCCAGAATGAAAGATCAAAGAGGAACAGAGGCTATACTCAGAGACATACAACCATTCACCTGCTGCCTTTGCGACGTTCACACAGTATGTCTGCCGACTTATAATCCACCCACTTTTGCTATACGATGCAAGATGTACATAATATCTGCCCATGCTTTTTTCTTTCTACCTTCTACAACATTGAATCTGGTTGTAGTCAGCTCAGAGGCACATGCCAAATTTTGCTCATGCATTTTTTTTTAATTTTTAAGGTTAAAGCAGCATTTTACTTTTCACAGTATTATAATCTGTTACAAAATTGTGCCTGAAACACATTTAGCCATCACTTGTAATTTGCAAAAATACACAGAACAAAACAAGAAGAAAAAAAAAAACCTGGCAAACTCTGGTACCCAAATCCCTTTTATTTCAGGAGTATTTTAGTCAAATGGCATAATAATAGAGATTATAATTATCTACAGTATGTAATTACCAAGACTCATTATTGATATTAACAGCTTAATGCTTGAACTTTCTTTCCCATTAATAGATCAACCAAAGGACTTGTATGCATACATATAAGCACACCAATGGACACAGACACTGGGGGTGGGGGTGGGATGAGGCGTGCAACAGAGGTTAGGGGAGGCTGGGGGAAGGTCAATGGGGGGAAAAAGGAGATATATGTACTAATATATGTCATACTTTAAAGAATAAAAATAAATAAAAATATTCAATCCAAAATAAAAATAGAAGCACAGCAGTTTTCACATTAACATTACAGATAAAATGCATGTGGTTTTGCTCACTGGCTAAAACTTTGGAGCTGGTGACACTGTGTGGCTAATTCTATCAGCCTACACCGACGATCCAGAGACATCTGTGTGGCACCGAAGCAGCTCCCTGTAGTGCAGACAAGATCAATGACAAGGGACCCACGCTAGAACTCATCCTGGCAAGTTTTCTCATTACATAAAGGAAAATCCTCTGAAGTGTCGAGGTTTGAGGGGAGCACAATGAATCAAACCTCTTCCCCAGTCCCTGCTTCTAGGCTGAGAAATCAAAGTAGAAAGACGGATGGAGAGGGCAAGAGCCCTACTGCCGATTGCAGAGTCCAGCTCAGAGCTGGCGCCCAGGGTATCCGGACCGTCTCCTCCACTCTCAGGACAAAGACTAAACTTGCCAACCTGGTCACCAATAGACCTGGATGACCTAGTGGTACCCCAACACAGGTCGATGCTTTACACGTGGCAGAGGAAGAGAGACAGAATGTTCCTGGTGGCAGAAGGTCACACGTTGGGCACCTCAGCGCTCTTGCACATGACCTCTCCTTTCAGAAGACTAGCTGGGACTCCTCACATGCATCTCAGGGATGCAGGGAGGAAACAGAAAATGCCAGTCCTCCTAAAGGGCAACCCCAAACCTGGCACTTCCCTTCGACATATGCTATTGTTGAAAGTGCACAGGCCAGGCCAGAATCAAGTGAGTAGAGGAGTAGACTCCTGGCTCAGTGGAGAAGGGGCGTGAGTGTGCAGGGAGGGACGTGATGGATGGAAGTCAAGCTAACACCCTCTGTGAGGGATCCGAGCTGCCTCATGGTTGCCTGTGCAACCCAACTTCAAGCCCATCGCTGGTCTGTGTGTTCCTGTTGAGTGATGTGCTCTGGGTGTGAAGCAGAGCCCTGTGTGTGCCAGATTAATAAAATTCCCCCCTGCTCTAGCTTCTTGCTGCTCTTCTACTTAGAGAATAACTTATGAAGCTTGTGATGTTCTGCCTTGTCAATGAAAAATGAGTCTCCTGAAAGGGGAACCAGCACAGGGTGAAGATTTATTTGTGGTAAGAGTTTCGGATTCTTAATGCTTGAAGTAATCGCATGAGCTTGAAAAGCTGTAGGAAAACCACCTTCATGTATGTCATGACTTCTTCATGCCTACATTTAAAAAAGTGTTTTCTCATTGAAAATCATCACATGTTGGCCCTGGAACAGAAATGTGGGTCTTCTCCCTTTAAAATATAACGTTTTGTTTGTGAAAATAATAAATGTTCTTATAGAAAATCTGGCCATCCAAAATGTTTTAAGAATAAAAAAAAAAAGTTCTCCATAAAAGCATATCTCAGAGATAAGCATTGTTACTCTCATGATTTAACTTCCAATGTACCCTTATCCGTTTCTTCTTAAAACTTTCAAAATCACATGTGTTGTTTTTAGTTGTAATCATATCATAAAATAACATCCAGGCATAGCTTTCTTTCCCCCATCATCAACCACTTTCCTAAAAACTCTTCAAAACAACTTGTTAATAATGAGGCTCTTAATCTGACCAAATAAACTGATACATCATAAACTTTACACAAGCTACGGAGAAGCAACAGAAATTTAAAATTCTCCAAATGTCCACTACATACAGCTAACAATTGCTATGTGTTTATTGTTTTTTCTTCCAGAAATACAGGTCAAGGAATTGAAAGTGATATATATATATATATATATATATATATATATCTATATGTCTCTTTATGTGTGTATTCTTAGCATATATACAAAGCATATGTATATACATACATACAGATACATATGTGTATATATGCATTTTATATTTGCAAAATTATAATCATTGTCCATATTGTTTTGTAATCTTCACTTTTCCTGAACAACATATGGTGAATATCTGCCCATGCTTTGTCTTCCACAATACCATCTCATCCAACATGTTATTAGGACAAATTTCAATCATTCAGAAAAGTATAGAGATGGCACATGGTATGCTCAGGTACCCACCACCTAATTCCACAATGGATATCATCAGTTCTCATTGCTCATTGTTTGAGGGTCATTCCTGGAACCGTCTCTGGCACTTCCAACCTGTGTACAGCAGGGATGGTGGGTGCAGAGCACACTCCTGCAGACAGAAAAGACCCTCGGGTAATACAGGACCTCTCTTTAAGTGACATTGGGGCAGGCAAGAGGCTCAGCTCAGAAAGAACTGATTTATGGTTAAACGGCCCCGATCCAATGCTCTACTCATCATAGTTCTCCAACACCTTCTCTGAGGTATGTGTAGCTCTCTTAAGATTTTGAAGGCAGTTACAGGGCAAAGGTTTGCTGGTTCCAATACCAGTCAGCATGAGTCAGCATTCCCTGACCTACCAGCGCTCAGTGCACTGCAAAGAAACTCTTTGTTCTTGAAAATGGTTAGGATCAGTCTTTTAGTTCTCACACATATAAGTCAGGCACCCTTGCTATTTGAGAATGTAATGATCCACTAAAAAGGACAGACATTTATATAAAAAATATACATATTGATCATAAAAATTTCAGCAGTTTGGGAAAAAACACTGCCCTCAAATTCTATAAGAAATCGCTTCAGTGCCTGCGGTGTGAGTGGTACCTTGAAAGAGATGGCAACAGAGCACAGCCGTCTCCTCGGCCATCACTTGCCAGCAAGTGTAACTAAGGGACTCCAGAAAAATCTGTGCTGTCGCTCAGATGGATACATTCTACACACAGTCCTTGAGCAATAAAACGGCCTTAACCTTAACCTCTTCAATCTCAACTGCTTTTTCTCAAGGGCAGGCTGCAGTGGAGAAGAACCTGGAGCGCTCCTTGAGAAAAACAAGTAATAATTGTGAGCATTTAAAAGTCACCTTCAGCCCAAATCCTGTGGCTTAGGGGTTGAGTGTTGACCCAAAAACTAAGAGGTTGCTAGTTTGATTCCCAGTCAGGGCACATGCCTGGGTTTCTAGTTCAATCCTCAGGAAGGGATGTGCAGGAGGCAGCCAATCAATGATGTTTCTCTCTCGTGGATGTTTCTATCTCTCTATCTACCTCCCTTCCCTAAAAATCAATAAAACCATTTGTAAAAAGCACCTTTAACAGGACTGTCCCTGATGTTATTTCATCTATTTCTCACCACTGTGAATGTGAAAATATTCTCACTCACTCTGCATGTTGGAGATCAGGAATCAGAGGCTCAGACAGCTACTCAAATCTAGGGCTTCTGACATCTCACTCACTGCTCCATCTATTCCACCACTCTCACTTCTGCTCACAAGTCTCTAGGAAATGGTCAAGACAACGGGCTGAACAAAATAGCAGGCCATGTGGATTTAGTCAGAAACCACTCTTCCACAGCATTAATCATTCCACAACACGGTGTCTACAAAATGTGCATCGCCTTCAAGGAATTAGAGAAGCTCTGGCCTCCTCCTTTTCCTGGTTCAACTCCCTGCAAATTGAAAGCTATTCTGATGACATGATTGAAGGGCACTTACGTACAGGTCCCTTAACTCTCATTCTGCTAAAATGGAATTATGAAGTAACTGCCCCACCCCACCCCCCGAGAAACGTCAGACGAAGTAATAGGACCATTATTAATCAGCGGGGCATTTGTTTGCCGCTGTCTGCTTCCGGCTCTCTGAGGACCACCTTGTCCGTCTTTGGGCTGCAAACGGACCTCCATTATTTATAGTCATAAAAATGAAAAATCACTGCATGGGAGTGAAGTAAATGACTTCTGTGCAACCAATATGTGGGGGTTTTGCCCCCGCCCACAAGGCACTTTTATCAAATAAAAGGATGGAATCATGACATTTCCATTGAGCACCTCTCACACAAATTGTTAGGCTAAGTCATTCATTTGACTCAGAACCCTGTCCTTTGGCTGGTCCCTGCCTCTCACATAGAGTTCCTAGGACTGCTATGAACATGTTTGTCCAGAAGAACCAGGGATGTTACCATATTTGTCTAGATCCACTGTGAATCCCTTTAACTGTTAATGTGTGTGTTATCTCCAGAGTGTTGCGCCATCTTGTTTTGGATATTAATTGGCTTTAGCCTCTGGAACTCAACAGTTAATTCCTTCCAAGCGAGTGAAAAAATACAGTCACCAGACCACAAGTTAGAAGGTCAGAGAAGCAGACTTTGCAGGATCCGACTACCTTCCAGCTCTAGGAAATGATTAACCTTTAGAAATCCCAGTTTTTCATCTATTAAATGTCATGAAAGATTTTTATTGGCTTTGTTGCTAAATGTAATAGCTGGGAATTGTCAGTGTACTACTATTATTAATATTTCATTTTTAAAATGTATTTCATTTAAAAAATACTTACATAGTCCTTACTATATGTAGAAACCACTTTAAAGCCCTATAATTATTAACTTACTTAATGCTCAACCATATGAGGCAAAACATTCCCTTTACAGATGAGCAGAGACACGTAAGCGATAAGTAATTTTTTCAAGTTCTCACAACCAGTGAGCTGAAATTCAAACACAGGTCTCCGACTCCAGATTCCTGTTCTTACCTTTTACACTATGATGCACCATGGAAAATAAATTATGATTTTTTTAAAAAGTTTCTTCACATTGCATAAGTTGGAAATTAAAGTACCAGCCTCAAAGCCAATAATGAAAAGGCAGAATGATTTCCCTCAATTCCTCTTGACTTAATGGTGAACGTGTTTAATCCTCTTCTTTCTGAGTATTAATCTTTAGCAGGTGGATGCCTCCTAAAAATTCTAAGGGATAAACGAAAGTGGATTTTACAGGCAAAGCCGTGTTTTAATTGCACTCTCTGCATCAGTGGAGTGGTGAGTATGCTGGAGCTAAAATATCATCCCTTCCTCCAGCTTGTTAGAGGCGGTTTGAGCAGAAGCTACACTCAACCCTATCAACTTATTTAGAGGAAATCTCTTTTATGTGGTGGGAGAAAAGCTCTGAAATCTACAATGTCTGTTTGTTTTCTTTGCTGACGTTAACAAGAACTGTACCTCCCTACTATGCTTGTCTGAGAGCCCAAATCATGAGAATAAAACACAATAAGTCACCAAGCCCATGACTCCTGTGTCTACATAAGCCAGATGTGGGGATCCATCCCACCTGAAAACAAGCCAAAGAGTACACCAAACACCTTGTCACTGGAAGTGGCTACCAGAGGCAGGACTGAAGAGCAGAGCCTCTATCTGTGATCAAATGAGCTTCCAAATTGAGTTGACATCTTTAAAAAAGGAAGCATGGAGAAGAGTTAAAGGACCCATGCTCTCTGCAGGAAGATCATCTCCCAGGGAGGAAAGATGGAGAATGTAACTCCAAGTTGCCTGTTTAGATACCAATCTTCTTGACTCCTACACAGAACAGGGAACAATTTCATATGCCTTCACATTCTTAGATTGTCTAGATTACCCTTATGTTTGTCCATTGAGTTTAAGATTTTGGTCACCTAGGGTTGTGGCTGCTCCCTTGGGGCTGTAGGGAGGAACTGCCCCACCTTCATTAGCCTCTGCCCACGCATCCACTTCTGCTCTTTTATCCTCATAAGACTGCTTGATGGACAATATATAATTTGCCTCCATAAGGCTCAGAAATTAATTAATTAGGGACAACCCCAAGGTCGTTCTGTTCCTGAGCCTAAAAATTTGCTTTGTATTTCATTTCCCATACCAAATTACATCCAGTCAGCATATCAGAGGTTCTGCAATAAAAGGCAAGGGAATAAATTGCCAACCAGAGAGATATACCCTGAATTTGATTATTCAAACATCTCCCTTAATCATATTCCGGGGAGAAATTCAAGTTCAAAGATTAATAACAGCCTTGCTTGTTAAAGTCCAAAATTTATTTTCTCTAATTTCATATTCTGCTCATCTCAGCTAAAAGAATTGCCTTTAACCTTCACCCATAATGGCTTCCTACCAAACTCCCCAGAGCAGTGTAGTGGGAGAGTCCCATGGCTGACTCCTCCCCCCCTTGTCTCCCAGACCCCAAGGAACAGTGCTGAGGCCCAAGGCTCATTGGTTTGGATTTCCACTACGACAGGTTCTTAGGCTTTCTCATTTTTTGTGTCTCCCCTGCCCCTTCCACTACCCAGTTCCCTCCTTCTTCATGATGCCAAACAGTGGAGTTAGGATAGAGTTGGGATGCACAGATGTGCAGCTGTCTCACTGACTGCTTCTTTGTCCCAGATTTCATTGGATATTCCCACTTGTTCAGAAAGAACTAGCAACCCAAACATTCAATACAAAGGTTTTCTGTCACTAAATAAATGGAAAACCCCAAAGTTTCTCCTTTACTTTCGGAGAAGCATCGATCTCTACGGTGCATCCCTCTGCCAAGATGTGCCAAAGTCTGCTTGCAAGAATCTGCCCTCCAGCCTTCTGGGAACTTCTGAGCATTCAGTATGTGTGACCGTCTTTGCTCCATGCTTCATTATGAGAACCTTGGTGACACTGTTCTCAGGAACCAGGCCACAGAGTGAGATCCACTTGGTTTGGGAACATAGCTACATAAATAAGGAAAGTAGTTTGACTTGCCTAAAACCCTAATATCAATTTTTCTACTTTGGTAATAATTACAACCATCTTTGATAAATAGCTTCTGACATTTAAAATACAGCTCTCAAATCTCCCTTCTCATTAAAAAAAAAAAAAATAAGAGGAAGTTGTGGAAACAGCCATCCCTCCTGGCCCTATTAATGGATGGTTGACTTTTTAAATAAATGCTTTCACTATAAAACTAAAACATGCATATTAAAAACACACACACACTTGGAAAACCCAGAAAACTAGACAGAAGGGGGAAAAAAGCACATTTAGCCTCATTACCCAAGAAAAGAACATAGTTAACATTTTAATGTTTTCATTTATGGCTTCTTCATGTATGCTTATACAGTATTTCTTTGGATAGAAAATGGGTCAATTACTCTATTAAATTAAGCTATTCGTTTAATGTAATTCTAAATTGCTTTTTTTTTTTTTTACTAGAATGCAGTTCTAATAAAAATTCCCATGGATTTATTTTAGAACTAATTCGCTCTAAGTTTAACCAAAACTATAAATGGATCAGACTGCAAAAGAAAAAGTTTTGAAATGGCAAAACTTGGTAGTAGAAAAACAGCAGTCTAATAATATATATTAAAATTAAAAATGCATATAATATTTGACCTAACAATTCAACTTTAGGAAACTTTCTTTTAGAAGTACAATACGACAACCTGGTCGGTGTGACTCGGTTGTTTTGGCATCATCCTGTGTATGGAAAGGTGGCCAGTTTGATTCCCAGGCAGGGCTCATGCCTTGATTGCAGACTCAGTCCCTGGGAGGGGGCATACAGGAGGCGGTTGATCAATGTTTCTCTCTGAAATCGACATTTCTCTCTCTCTCCTCCTTCCTTTTTCTCGCTCTCTAAAAATTAATAATAAATTTTAAAAAACTACAAATACATTTTTTTATTTAAAGACTAACACTAGAACGCAGAGACACATGTCAAAGGGTACGTTGGCGTGGTTTGTTTGCTTGGTGTTGGCACTGCCAGTAAAATGTGTTGAATTCATCCCACTTCTCAATTCATGGGATATTAAGTGACATCATCCACTCACGGAAGGACCGTGTGCTGTGTTTGGTCTTCTGATTGTTTCCTTTAGCTCTCCAATCCTCGTTCCCTTCTTCCTCCATCCCCAGTAATGACACACCATGTTATGGTAACCCATGCTCTGAGGAAGGTAGTCTAAATTGTCTCCAGGACCTATTTACTACAAACAATGCACAGTGACCGCCCCACACTCTTCCTTACAGATCTATGTGAAGAAATGACAGAGCAAAGTCTGGAGGATGCAGCTAGCAGAGGTTAAAGGGGAAATATATATGTAATATGTGTGTATATATATACATGTATATATATATATATATATGTGTGTGTGTATATATACATGTGTATACATGTGTGTATATACATGTGTGTGTATATATATGTGTGTGTATATACACACACAGGTATATGAAGAAGACAGTCTGAAAAGGCAATTATTAACTTTTTACTGTCCTAAATTGTTTATTAGGTAAGCATTTTACAAACATGTTACTGGTCATGGTGGAGCTGGAGAGAATTGCGCCTTCTCTAAGGTGCAGGGCAAGAACCGCCCATAGTGGGGTGGGACTTGTGGCCCTTACCACGGCCGTGGCTCTCGGGCCCGCAAATGACAGCCCTCGAATCTCCCTGGACTGGTTTGGTGATCTACTGGGTACCAGAATTTCTTCGGATAGCCTTACGGGATGGGTCAATGAGGATAACCTCGGAGAGTCTGTCCGTGGAATCTTCACTAACCCAGGAGGAATGTGGGACTGTCAGAGTGCACAGTAGCGTCCAGCTGGCTCCTCGGCAACAGACTGAAGATGCACAGACTTTGGCTGGTTAACACCGTGATGGACAGGCTTGCCGTAGGCCGCACCCTTAGGAACAGGGTGTTTGCAGCCACCATGGTGCACAGGGATCCGATATAGGGCATAACCTTGCTTGGCCTAGCAGCCCAGCCTGTGTGCTTTGTCGGTCCGGGTGGGGTGGGGGGGTCCTGTGGAGAGTAGAGAACTGGCATTAGTGCCAGCAGCGCACCCTGAGAAGGAAGCGCATTATATCAGCCTGCTTCTTCCTCTATCCCTCCTGGCTGGACTTTTAAGCACCCATCTGAGTTTATCAAATGGTTTTGGCCGGACAGGGGGGAAAAAAAAAAGCTCATTATTAACTCCTTAAGTTCCATCTGAACAAGCTAAAAACAAACAAATATGGACCCAAAATCAGCAAATCAGACCCAATGAATGAGAAGAGAAGAAATTTAAAAAAAGATAAGTGCAAAAATTAATAAAACACAAAAAAACACAAGATAGGGAACCCAGAAAGGTGGAAGGAGACCCCCAGCATCTCCTGCAGTGGAGGAAGGAGGAGGAAGGAAGAGTGGTTTCTCCCTGGAAAAGACGCCTTGGGATACTCAGCAAGGCCTGGGGCGGAGAGGACTGATGCGACCTAGAGAACAGAGAGGGCAATGAGCCCCTGAGCTGGCAGGCGTCCCCTGCTTGCTGGTTCACCTTTCACCTCCCAGCTTCCAATGACAGGCCTGGAACGACGCTGGTGTACTAAAGAGACAGGTCTTACCAAACTGAGCACCGTTTCTTTTCTAATGGCCTTGGTTGGGCTAAAGCCAGAGACCCCTCTGGACTTAGAAATGGCACCAGGCCACGCTGTTCTCTTCCCTTCGGCTACTTGAATCATCTAGGAACTCAGCCCTTTATCCACAAAAGAATATGAAAGGTTTCAGTATCTGAGTTTATGGACATTTTTAGTCTGTTCAAACAATTCTATTCAGATACCTCCTTAGGAGAGGAAAGGAACACATTTTCCATGAAACTCTTAAAAATTATTCTCTAGTCTCATTGAGAAATATAATGCAAAAATCTTTTAAGAACTGGGTTCCCTCTTTACACAAGAAGCTACTGTAGAAAATACCATAATGAGAAAGCTGCAAACAAAAGAGAGATGGAGTTTACCCTAATATGAATTCCAGCAATAAATACTGAACCAGTCGCTGATGGAAAGTGTAGAAGAAAATGAGTTGTTTTGAAAGATGACACCACACACATTATCTTTCCTAGAGACCCACATCATGTTCAAAGTAAGGACATGCTCACAGTAAGTTGTCTGTACTCAGCCTGGCAGTTGGCAGCTTGTCTTAATTATCTTTGAGAATAGAGTTTTAAAGAAAACAATGCCTTTAACGATTTGTTCTGATCTCATTTTTGTTCTGGTCAATATTTCTGTTAATGGCTGGGACGTGCATAGAAGTAATATGCTGATCTAACAACCCTGACCAGAGATGATGAGGCGGGGGGTGGGGGAGGGCTCAAAGATGGCTGCCCCAGCACGAGAAGCAGAGATTGTTAATGGTTCAGAGGGTGGGGCCAGGGTTCCGAATGGACCACCCTGTCAGCCGGGAGCCATCCTCTATCAGCCAGGCATGGGCTTATTTAGTTACAAGGTCAGGGGCAATCCACAATTCTTTTTTTTATACATATTTTATTGATTTTTTACAGAGAGGAAGGGAGAGGGACAGAGTCAGAAACATCCATCAGCTGCCTCCTGCACATCTCCCACTGAAGATGTGCCTGCAACCAAGGTACATGCCCTTAACTAGAATCAAACCTAAAACCCTTCAGTCTGCAGGCCAACGCTCTATCCACTGAGCCAAACCAGTTAGGGTGCAATCCACAATTCTTGTGTGTCATCTGGGACAAGGGAAGCCAGAGCCTCAGGGTATGCTGAGCCCATCATGGACCTGAGCTGCATGGCTCAGGGTTCAGTTCTGGATTCTACTCATGAAATCCTTAACACAAGTGCACTGATCCCACTTCAGAGGAGGACAACGAAGATGGGTGAGGCATCAACATACTGTCACCGGGGAGCTAGTGAGGAAACAAATGGCAGAGGAGATGTATGGAAGACATAATGTATGTCCTCAGATGCTTGACGGGGATCACACAGGGACAGGACTAGACTGACTGCTGTGGCCGAGGGGCACTGGATGCAGGTCAAGATGTGGTAGAGCTCTGATCACAGATAGAGGCTGCCTCCATAGAAAGGATGAGCGCACTGCCGAGGGTTCAGACAGAGGAGCATCCGATAGGGAGGACTGTGGGGCATTCTGGGGTTAGGAATGGTGGTGGCTTGGGGAGGCTGAGGATTGGAAGATTGGCCCAGGCAACCTCCACAGTGACCTCCTGGAACTCCCAGGGAAGCAGGTGTCCTCTAGTGTCCTCCTCCTTCCTCTCACCATTTGTACAGCAGTTCCTTTCTCTGTGTGCTGCCTTCTTCAGCGAATCCACACTAAAGACTCGCTGAAGAATTATAATCAATCTATAACTCTTTTGTGTGTGAGGTCCTTGACAGTGCCCCCCACATCCTGCCCCGCGCTAGACTGCGTCATAATGTGTCTTCTTCCCATGCGACCATGAACTGTGATAAAGTAGGACAGGCCTGACTTCCTGTCAATCACACGCCCTTTGCTTTGCCGAGAGCGTGTGCATCCTTGTAAACATGCTGTGAGCAACTCGGAAAAGAGATGAACCTGACTTTTAAAAAGCGGGTGAGAGACCTGAGGTATGCAGAGGACAGGCCAAGGCTGAAACACTCCCTTATGGAACTCATTCAGATTGTATTTACAGAAAAATAATTTCATCTTAGTGGGAAAATATCTTTTACATGTTGTCAGCCTTACAATGGCCCAAGGATAGAAAGAAGAGGGATTCAGAGACTTCAGAGACAGAGTGGGTCTCATTAAAGCATTTTTGGAACCCCAGTGCTCTGATTACACCAAATCTCACCTGCAGGACAAACAAGCGCAAAACCAACAATTGATTTTTCCAGAATCAGTAAATGGGACATGCTATTTACCCATTTGCTGGATGTGTAGGTTGGTCTCCTGGTTCTCCTTCGCTGTACCTAAGGCCCAGAGTCAACTTGCAAATTTGCGGTCTTCACTCTGCACTGGGATGCTATCAACTCCCCTTTCCCTCATGACTACAATGGTGGCAGCAAATAAACAGGCCACCTATCAAGTCAGAACAGATGTATTTGAGATCAAAAATACATTTAAGATGGTTAGAAGTCACGTTATCAGAATAGCTTCTTATCATGGCAAAAATTGGATATGCTTTGATGACATTGTTTAGAATTGAACTTTTCAATAATTTGTGTCAACACTTGTCCATGTATGTACTACTCATCAACATTACTTTAGTATGTACATTTGCCCATGTATATACTATTCATCAACATCACTTTCTACAGAGTAAGGGTTCAAAGCAGGTAGATAAGAAATCATTAACCCCTGGGAGATCACGACCCCTGTAGGGCCTGGGGTTTAAAACAGTGAATGTCAGGAGAATTGCAATAAAGGGCTCTCTCCTGTGCAGGGCCTGTGCTGTGATGGCCAGAAGCTGCAGAGACAGGCTCTGCAAGAGTGCTGGGCAATTCTGGGCTGAGGGCCTTAGAGCAAAGGTGCCAGATCACAGACCAGGGTGCTGCACAAAAGAATCCAGGGTCCTTCCTTCCTTCCTTCTTCTTTCCTTCCTTCCTTCCTTCCTTTTTTCCTTCCTTCCTTTCTTTATCACTCTATCATTTCACAGAGGAGTGGACAATCTAAGAATTGCCTGTTACAGTTGAGTTCAATTGTTACAGTTGAGTTCAATCACCACTCACCACCACCCATGACCACCCATGACTACCCATGATCAAGCATCTCCCTGAGAAGAAGGGTGACAAGATCCAGCCACCATAAGGCCAGGACCCAGGGAGCACCAAAGATGTCATGCAATAGTTTCTTCTAAGGCAGCTGTTCTCCACATATCTGACTTGGACCACATGTATTAGCTGATGTTCATTTGCACAACCTAAACCCATGGGTGTAACTCACCCTTGACGAACGTAATCACCCCATTCCCCCAATTAATTGGCATGACTTTTTTAGCATTTCAAATTATAAAAACAATGAAATCAGACACTTATCTCGAAAAATTGTCACTTGAAAGAACATGAAAATAAACATAGCAAGCCTCATTTTTTTTTAAAAAAAATTTCTCTTTAAAGAAAAAAGAGAAGCCTTTGCTGCCTATGGCCTGGGCTGAGATAGAGTAAATGGAAGATTTGCAATTCCAATTGTAATAGCTCTCAGCTGCCCTCTCTCTCACTCGGAGTCCAAGTGCTAATGACAGACTGATCTCCCATCTATGTTATTATCTCTAATTGCTGATGAAATTAAAGGATTTGCACACTTTAATTCTGGAGGAGCATCAATCCCCCTTCATTCATCACAGCAGCCACAGAGTCGACAAGTGTGGGTAATATGGGGTTCTGGAAGCTTATAGACTCTTCTGAACACTCCCTAAACGAAAGCTTTCTCTCAGGTAGAAACATTCTCACATCCAGAGTGCCTTCTCTTCACTAATGTCCCACTGTCCCTAAACATCCAGAAAAGACAAGACCTTAATCCAGGAATAGAAAGAAGGGGGTGACAGGAACCCAGTTGGAGAGATACCAGCGGGAGAGAAAGATGAGGAGCCTCCTTCTATCTCTTTCTTGCTTTGCTTTCCTGCTTTCCTCCCTCCCTCCCTCTCTCCCTCCCTCCCTCCCTCCCTACGTACCTCCTTCCCTTCCTCTCTTTCTACCCCCGCCTTCCTTTCACTCTGTCACCTCGCAGAGGAGAGGAGTCTTAAGAACTGCCTGAAATTATTACAAATGAGTCCAATTAGCCTATGATAAAAGCACAATCTTGTTTTCTTCCCTACAAGTTTTGCCGGAAACTGGAGGACCAGGTTCTTCTTTACATACGACGCCCAGCCCAACACATAACCTGGAAAATTGGGGACTTGCACATCCCTGGTCCCTTGGTTACTTTCCAAGTAGAGGCAGAATTGGGTAGCGATTACCAGTTAATACAAAGGCTTGAGCACAGGCCCGACAAGGTTCACATCATGGCCACACCGTTCACCAGCTGTGTCCTCGAGCCTCCATTTTCTCATGTGCTAAGTAGGGGTGATAATAGCACTGTCCTGGATTCGAGAAAAGAGACAGCACTGTACATAAAGTGATTCACATGGTACCTGACATGCAAGAGGCACCCAGCTTAGGCCACTTGAGACCTAACTATGAACAAAAGTGAGAAAAATGCTGGCATGAAGTCAAATTGGGTCCATATCCTGGCTTTAAAATACCAACAGCATATTTCACAGATCTAGAAAGAACTCTCCAAAAATTCATCTAGAATAATAATTTTTTAAAAAGATCCCAAATAGCCACAGCAATCCTGATAAAGAAGAACAAAGTTGGTGGGATCTCAAGACCATTGATATCAAGCTATATTACAAAGCCACTGTTCTCAAAACTGCCTGGTACTGGCATAAGAACAGACATATAGGTCAATGGAATAGAATAGGTGTGGGGTTTTTTAATATGACATTAATCAGGTTACATGATTGTCTCTGGCTCAGTTTTCATGCCTGTAAAATAGAGATAAAAATAGCACTGCTTCACAGGGTTGCTATGAATAGCAAATGGTTAAATCACAAAATGCTTCAAACACAGACCTCACACATATTAGCTGTCAGTTTGCACTTACTATTCAGCTGAGGAGAGAACCGCTTCTACCTTCCCTCCCTCAGTCCTATAGTTGGATTGGAAACCAACGAGGGCAGCTTGCTGGGGCTGATTCCAGGTGGCTGTTTGGGCCTCTCCTGCCAACCGGTACCCATGAATCCTCCCACCGGCAACGGCAACAAACCCTCAGCCTAAGTAACTGTGAATTTCTCCTCACCCCGTTAAATACTCTTGACAGCTATGAACGACTCATGCTCTGGGCCAGGGGTCGGCAAACTCTTCAGTCAACAGAGCCAACTATCAACAGGACAATGATTGAAATTTCTTTGGAGAGCCACATTTTTTTGAACTTCTTCTAACACCACTTCTTCAAAATAGACTCACCCAGGCCATGGTATTTTGTGGAAGAGCCACATTCAAGGGGCCAAAGAGCCGCATGTGGCTTAAGAGCCCTGGTTTGCTGACCACTACTTTAGGACACTGCAGTGAGACTCCTGTAAGGCACGCCTCTTCTCATCCACTGGCCTGCTTACCCAAGACCCAGCCATGAGTTACCTGCTCAGTAACTCTCCCAGGTAGAGTGGCATTCCCTCCTCGGGGTGGCACAGCTCTTGTTTATAACTATCCTAGGACTTATCGTGCGGCCTTTGGCTACTTGGTTCTCATGGGGCATCCTCCCAAATAGAAGGTAAGCTCTAGGGTGGTGACTATTCCATTCATCCCTGCTTCCTCAAAGCTTCCCTGTGGCCACCACAAAGTACGTGTCCAATACATCTGTTAACCTAAAAATGGTAAATCCTTTTTCAAAAATAATTTATTGATTGTTTACAGAAATGAAGGGAGGGGGATAGAGAGTTAGAAACATCGATGAGAGAGAAACATCAGTCAGCTGCCTCCTGCATACCCCCTCCTGGGGATGTGCCCACAACCAGGTACATGCTCTTGACTGGAATCAAACCTGGGACCCTTCAGTCCACAGGCCGATGCTCTATCCACTGAGCCAAACCAGTCAGGGCAAAACAGTAAATCTGTCCAGCAAGTCAGTTTATTAAATTCTCAGCTTCTTTCAAGCTCACCCCACTGGCCTGAAGTCCATCAGGGCAAGGGTAGTGTTTTTTAAATATCTGTAGCTCTAGGATAGCCAAGTACATAGCATGTGCTTAATAATCATTTATGGAATAAATCAAAGGGTGAACTTGCAAGCTGGTTTCTTTTTAACATAATAACTTATTACCATATAGAGTAAACCAACCATTCTTGGATCAGATAAATAATGCAATGAATCAAAAGTAAAGATAAATGACATAATTTAATCAAAACTAAGGTTGCATCTTGCAAGTAGAATGTTTTACCAACCTAATACATCGGCAATTGTTTTGAGATCCTAAGCCTTGCTCCTAAGGTAACTTATGGCAGTTCAAAATTCACTGAGTTTTTATTTCACTCTGGGGTTGCACCCAATGTCTTTAATCAATCTATTAAAAACGGGCTCAGACAGATTTGTTGCTATTGTTTTCTTTTTCCAACTATCTCCAAGATTAAGGAGAAACCAAGGTTGAGACTGTCCTGCTCCTTTTAACTTACTGGCCCTGTGATCTTGAGCAAATTTTTCATTTCTCTAAGCCCTGTTATCCTCATCGGCCAACTGAAGATCATTATCATGACTCCTTCAAAGGCAGAGTACTGTTTAAATGAAACAATGTCATAAAAAGTGCTGAGCATAGTGCCTCCAATGCTGAACGCATGGAATAAGCATTATGATTGTCTTATTAGTGACATGATTTTTGTTACTAGAGGATGTGCCACACTGCCATCCATGAGCCAGCACTGCCGCCATCTGTAGCCCAATAGCCTAACTCCATGTTCCTGTCCTTTGTGTTCAAATAATGGAAACTAGGCCACCCTGCCTGTCCTAACTCAACTTGTCAAGTAAGAGAGAGGCTGGCTGATAAGCATTCCAATCACCCTCCCTTTTCTATATGTCTCTATTACCAAGACCCCAATTTTCCCCTCTATTTCTAAGAATTAAATTAGGCAACTCTCAGTGAGGTTGCTTGCTCCTGGGGGAAGAGAGAAAGGCAACAGAGAAAAATGCTCTGCCACAAAACTTTCAAAATACTATCTATCCCGAAAGAGTGAAAAGGTATAGCTGGGGGAAAACCTGCTACGTGAGAAACTGTTTTGAAAGTTAATTTGGATTCATTGATTATTTCCCTTCTGTTATCTCTCTGGTGTCCTTAGAACTCTGATGTCCATTTCCATTTCATTAAAAAGGTGCTAAGTGAGCACATTCTATACAAACTCTTTAAGATAAATTTGGAAATCAATTTATGTATTAGTGACAGGGAAAGCAAGGTAAATATTTATAAGAAAAATAAATGTGTAAGTTAGAAGGAAATAACCCAGGAACTCCGATATTCGTCTACAACGGTGGAGGTGATAAAAAAAAATGGAAACGGAGTCTTAGAGTTGAGAAAACATCAACAGAATGTCTTCAGTGGAGACCACATGAATACAAAGTCTCCTCGGCACCCCACATTCCCATTGGTTATCAAAGGCAATCTTCCCAATGACAGAGAAGGGGAAACACTGTTATCCCAGGATTATAGGTAAGGAGGGAGTGCTGCCTGACTGGTACTGGGGTGACTCCTCTAAACATGAAATTAATTGGTTAAAGAACTTCTTCATCTTCTTCATATTCAGAGTCCAACCCTTATCCTAAATATGCTACAGATATTAAACTGTACTAACATGACTAGACTACTTGTCTTCTCATAATTGAACCATCAGTTGACATCCTGTTTTTCCTCCTAACTTTAAAATCGCCGTAAAAATACATCTTGCTTCCAATTGGATAAAGGAGATGGTTATTATTTGCCACTCCCTCTGATGGGTAGAAATAAAAATGGAAGGACTGACAGTGATCAGAGCACAGGTTCAAAGACTTGGAAAGTCAGTGTGGGAACTATTGCAAACATCTAAGCAAACAGAAAGAAGCACCAAGTTAGCTCCATCAAGGAACCTCCCCTCCTTCCTCAGCTCTGTGTGAGTCACTTCACAGACATCTCCCAGCCGGCGGTGGATTTCCACGTGAAGCACGCCTCAGGCCTGAAGCCAGGACACTCATGATGTTCTTAATAAAGCTCTTTGTGGAGCTATAATCACAATCGCTGTTCTAAGGGCGTTTACGTCTGTGGCCTGGTCATCCTCCGGGCTGTGCACTTAAAGCTTTGATGAGGCATTGTTTCCCTCTCAGAAAGTCTCATGTAGACAAAGAAAACACAACTACAATTGTTCCTATCATTTGAAAGATGTAAACTATTTCGCTGTTGAAGTTTTCTTGGCGCACAAACTTCTCAGAAGCAAAATGGATAGTCTATCTCCAAAATGTAGTTACGTGCTCTTTTCCTTTTCAGTTCTAGACCTGATTAGAGAATTCATCTGCCATCTGGCTCAGTCGTGAGAATCCCCCCAAAAAAAACAGAATTAATAATTGGGGGAAAAATACCTTTCTGTACACATCCTCTATTTGTGTGTTAGCACAGTGGATGTATGACCAGGAATATTTCCATGTGTGTAAAAGCTCCACCCTGCTCCCTCCCAGCCCTCTCCGTTCCAGGAAGGATCTTAAGACACCAGACTACAAATGCAAGATAAAGTGGACTCTGTGTTCCAACAGGATTCTGAGAGCATGAGTTGCCCTTCCAATTCCTAAACGTCTGAAAATAGGTACTAAATACACATGTATCATTTGATTTATTCTCTTCCAAAAATATTTTCATTGTAATGAGAAAATTGAGGCAATATGGATCTAGAGAATGTCACACATGGTTAACAAGGTCCCATTAAATCAATAAAAAATGGAAAGGGGGGCAGTCCCATTAGAGTAAATAACTAAAAATCAATGAGGAGACTAATGAATTCTTATCCAAGTAACATATGGTGTTTAACTACAACAGATATATGATTATGTTCTATGTTTAATAATTTGTACTTCTTCAAAATGTTCTAAGCAGCTCAAATGTTTGACATGTGTTATTATTAAAACACATTCCATGTTTTGTTTCACAAAATATTTTTTTTACTTAGAGATTTAATTGATGTGGATAATCAAATATGGGTAAATATCCTTTTAGGTCAGTAGGTTTATTTCTTTCAAAAGACTTGCCTTTCTTACTTTCCATAGAACTCCTTATATGACCTGCTCTGTGTTATATATCAATTCCTCTATTTTTTAATTTTCTAAAGAAAACTATGGAGCTGAGAAATTAGGCTCACCCATGATTCACACTTTCTCCTGAAATTTTCCAATCCTATATAATAAAAGGGTAATATGAAAATTGACTGACTGGTGAAACGACTGATCACTCTGATGCGCACTGACCACCAGGGGGCAGAAAATCAATGCAGGAGCTTCCCCCTAGTGGTCAGTGCACTCCCACAGGGGGAGCACCACTCAACCTACAAGTTGGGCTGATGGCTGGTGAGCAGACTGTCCACCTCCTACAGCAGCGCTAAGGATGTCTTACTGACAGCTTAGGCCTACTCCCCTTAAGGAATGGGCCTAAGCTGTCAGTTGGACATCCCCCAAGGACTCTCAAACTTTATAAGGGCCCAGGCTGGGCTGAGGGGCCCTCTACCGTGCCCAGTGCACAAATGGCGTGCACCAGGCCTCTAGTTTATCAATGATGATGATGTTGATGATGATGAAACCTCTTTTATTGACTCAAATGTCATTCAATAGGAGAGACCAATGAAACAGAAAACAGAAGTGGAAGGTACTGGAGGAGGTTTCTAGGCAAGCTCCTTTAAAAAGATCTAAATTCCTGTAGGATATACAAGGCAAAATTTATAGAATTCCAATGATAATATGAAACATAAACAAACTTGTCTGAGTCTTTGAAAAAAAGCATGTGGACAACAACTGATAGGTCAGGAAATTGAGGTCCAATAGAACACAGTAAAATGAATAAGGGTGCCTTGACACCTTGGAATATGAAAGCATTTGTGTGTCTAATTAGTTAATCATCTTGTAAAGGGAATTTCACGGTTTTCTAAAAAAAATATGAAAATTTAAAAAATATTTCAAAATACAGATCTTGTCTTCAAAACATAATTCAAGAAATAAATATGAATATGAAATTGCATTCGATTAAACACAAATGTCAACATTTGGAAACTACCCACCAGTACTTCTTTGGCCCAAAAAGAAATCAAAACACACATTACAATATATTGAAGGACATAATGAAAAAAGAAGACTATGTATCAGAATCTAGATGACATTGTTAAAATATATATTCAGAGGAAAATTCATTGCCTTAACCACGAATGAATGGAAGTACACATTAAACATTTAATCCAAGAGGTCATATAAAGAACAGCAAAATTAAGACCAGGGGGAAAAAAAAGGAATAGAAAAGCAACAGCAGCAGCAACTGATCTCAAGAAAATCTTTTGAGGAAATCACCAGATAAGTGCTGAGAGATGAATCCTCAATGCTTGGTGTTTGAAAAACCAGACAACTTAAATATCAGTTACATGGGGATGATTGACTAAACTGGCAACATTACCTAAGAGTGTTATAGAGAGCCTCGAGAAACAACCATTATATTCCTTGATGTAAAAACCTACAATATGTAAACTTAAAAAACAGAATGCAAAACCGAGTGCATAATCTACCTCATCTGGGGACTGAGGAGTAAGTTAGCAGTTAGTATACCTTCTGTCTTTGCAGGCTCAGGTGGTTCCTTAGAGTAGGCAAGCTTTACTGGGGAAATTAGAACAATGCGATTCTAAAAGCACAGAGCGCTAAATCATATTTCTTCTCGTGTCCTCTCTAAAATGGAACACTGCCTTTCATTTCTTTTGGGAGCATATCTCGTATATCACCGAAACACGTGTAACCCCTTGTACCTAGTGGAGCAGGCAATTACCAGATGCAATACTGCACTCAGCTTTCCTCCGGGCCCCCAAGGATTTCCCTCTGCCTTCAAAGCCGTTCTCTCAAAGGCTGTTATTCCACACTAATGATTTAGAACCCTCCCACCACATCAGAAAACAGGGCAACAATACAGGGACCACGGAAAGCTAACGGGCGTGGAAGTCAATGATTGTTTCTAATTGTGTTTCTCTAATTGAGAAATTCTCCTTTACCAAGAGCTCTGCACCTTTAACTAAGGGAATCCTGCTCCCACTCTAAACTAACATTCTGGGAATTAAATGCTGTGCCTGCTGCCAAGCATCCCTCTTCACTCTCACATCCCTTTCTACTTCCACCTGCATAATTAAAGCTCCTCTAACCAACCCATACCTACACTGACTCTCAAAGAGACACAGGGCAGTCCAGGTGCAGCAGCTGCGATGTAGCTGATACAGGCACCACGTGACACTCAATGATTAGCACAAGCCTTGGCTGCCAGCTCATTCCTTTGAGCAAGAACTCACAGGTGGAGTGTCGATTAGCACCTGAGCGTTCATCTCTGTGGCCAGTGGCCAAGCACACCCCCCAGAGGAGCTTGGCTTCCTGTGTCCTAAACCCACTCTCACTCGCCATTCTCCACGTTCAAAGGTATCCAAAGTACCAACCCTACGTTTGAGCTTCCAAACTATGATCTATGCCTCCTCTGACCCAAGAGCATGAATTCTCCTGACAACTCACTCACAGATGAATCACACTCGGCCGCAGGAGCCCCCTACGGCTCTTGTGATTAACCTGGAGCGATTTAACCTGGAGCATGTCTATCTGTTCTCTCCAACCCAACCATGCACTTGCCCATGGCACCTGGCATCATCTATTCCTCCACAGTAGTGATTTATTTACCACCAATACCATCTCCCAGTTCAGTACAACACGAATCTGTGAACATGGTGGAGGTGTCTACCAACCCCTTGGCACTCTGGGCTGTTGGGAAGAATCATTGTGGGGTAGGCGGGGGAGGCATCGTCACTGCACGGGGAGGGGCATCCATGAGTCTGATCCGAGTCACATGGGGAACATGGGTCATTGCATGGAGCTGTCCCAACACAAAGAAAGGTTCACTGCTCTGTGCTCTGGGACCAAGGGCTGGGAGTCCATGTTGTCAGAGGACACAACAAGAAAAGGGGGAGCTCTTGCCATCAGGAAGTGGAAGACTCGAGGAAGAGCCCAGAACAATGGACACACGTTCATAAGCCAGTCATCACTCTAAGGAGAAGGGCAGGAGGGCTTTGACAGCAATGGGTAGCCTTTCCTCATGTCCCCCACCTTCCCCCCGCTTCAGGTCAGGAAAGCGGAATGAGTTCCTAAACCACCCCAAGAGCAGAGCCTGTGCTCGCCCACACTCCCTCCCTTACCTGGGAACCTCCTTCCAGGCTCTGGCGGATGGTGTTTAAGAAAGGCAGCGTCCTGAAGGGTGATCCAATTGATTGTCTGGAAGCCTCCACACCAGAGATTAACTAGGGCTTCCTGATGCTGAGAGAGAGCAGCAAGCCTACTGGCCCCAAAGTAAATGGGAAGGTTCCCTCCCATCTGCTGCTGAGACTACGCATGCTCAGTGACTCAAACTGTGCCCTGAGGAAGGAGGGTCCGGGGAGGATGCGGGGCTCGCTGTGGGTGCCAGCAGGGCCAGGAGCAGCCCCCGGGGCTGGCAGGGCCAGACAGTGTGGACAATGGCCCCAGAAGCAGGCAGTAGACATGGCAGCCTGGGAGTAGGGACCTAGGACAGAGGTTCTCATCCCCTAATGTTCACTAGAATCACCTGGGGAGCTTCAAAAAGTCCCAGTGGCCAGGCGACCTCCCAGAATACCCTAGTCTGAACCTTTGGGGCTGGAGCCCCAGCCCCAGTATTCTTTAGAAGCACAGGCAGGACTGAGAACGCCAGATCTGGCAAGCAAGGAGCCTGTCCTACACAGGACTCTGAGAGCCCCCAGTTTCTAGAGGGAATGTAGAGATCAGAGACCTTGAAGTGAACGACTTTAGCAAGTGTGAAACCAGAGCAGACAAGCAAAACCTAAACAAATAACAGTAAAATGTAAGTCCACTCCAGTCACTACTCACCTATAAAATAAATGAAATCAAACACCACACATTCTTTTGTGTCTAACTCTTTTATCATTCAAAATTTATGACTGTGAGATTTCTACAGACCATTCATCCGCATCAGTGTGTGTTTTGCATCATTTGAACATGCCACACGCTCTTTACCTGCTTCGCTGTGAATGAGCACTTCAGAGTGTCCAGCTGGGGGCATTTCCAAGCAGAAGCGCTCTGTTCCTCTGGCAGCAAAGCCGCTGGGTCGTAGAATATGCATATGCTCAGCCTTAGATAAAGCTGCCAAGACATTTTCTAAAGCACGCGTGCCAACTGACATCACCGCAGCCGTGTAGACAGGCTTCCTCCTGCACGTCCTCACCAGCACACCGTGTCTCCCAGGGGCCTCATAGCTTCACTCTATGACCTGTGACACATCAATGCCCCTCTCATTTTTGTGGAATCTCTAGGGATAAATTCAGGTGAGGAGCTAGATGCTACGTGCATTATTTGAGGTTCTCCAGAGAAACATAACCAATAGGATGCATGGATGAAAGATAGGTAGGTAAATAGATAGATAGGTAGATAGATAGATGGATAATAGATAGATAATAGGTAGATAGATGGTAGGTAGATAGATAGATAGATAGATAGATAGATAGATAGATAGATAGATAATTACTAAAAATCGGTTCATGTGATTACAGAAGCTAAGTCCTAAAATTGATGTGTAGTTCCAATCCGAAGGCTGACAGACTTGAGACCCAAAAAAGAGCTGATGTTTCAATTCAAGTCCAAAGGCCTGAAGAGACCAATGTCCCAGCTCAAAGCAGTCAGGCAGGGAGAGTTCTCTCTTAGTTAGGGAGGATCTGACTTTCTTCTGTTCACACTGTCAAATGATTGGATGAAGGCCACCCATATGGGACAGGGCCATCTGCTCCCCTCAGTCTGCCTATTCACAGGTTAATCTCACCCAGAAACATCCTCAGGGACACATAGAGAATAATGTCTGAGCAAATGTCCAGGCACTTTGCTACCCAGTCAACTTGATACATAAACTGCCGCATTATGTTAGTTTGCCATCTTGTCTGCAACCCTTTCTTTTAACTGCTGTATAGTATTTCACAGTGAATATGTATGTATGCATGTATATATATATATATATATATATACACATATATATGTATATAAGTATACATATACACACATTATATAGCGATACTTTATATCAGTGAAAAATATGGATTATTTTATTTAATATTACATTTATGAGTTTTGCTATCCTACTACTAAAAGAATAATATGCAAATTAGCCATCACTCTGCTATATCCACAAGCTACACCCACAAACCACACCCACCAGCCAATCAGGAGCGAGTATGCAAATTAAAGCCAACCAAGATGGCTGCGGCCACTGAGGGCAGGAGGGAGGCTTGGGTTTCCCAGACTATGAAGGAAGCCAAGCTTTCCACCTGCCCTTGCCAGCCTAGGCCTCCACTCAAGGCTACAAAGTTTCAATTATAGAAAATAAATAAATCCCAACAGAAATGGCTGCAGCCATGGAGCAAGCAGGAGGCTTGGCTCTGCTCCAGGCTACAAAGTTTCAATTGTAGAAGATAAATAAATCCCAGATACCAGGGCCTCTGCTTGGGTTGCTTGGGGGTGTAGTCGGCCTGAAAACCACCACAGGCCCCTCGCCCAGGCTGCCCCATGCCCCAAGGGAACCCCCAACCTGATCCAGGGCACCCTTCAAAGTAAACCAGCCAACCCCCACCCATGCATCACGCCTCTATCCTATCCAATAAAAGAGTAATATGCAGATTGACCATCACTCCAACACACAAGATGGCTGCCCCCATGTAGTCAAATGGCCCCATGTGGACATAAGATGGCCACTACAAAATGGCCAGCAGGGGAGGGCACTTGAGAGGGACCAGTCCTGCAAAGTAGGGCAGTTGTGGGCAATCAGGCCAGCAGGGGAGGGGAGTTGGGGGTGATTAAGCCTGCAGGGGATTGCAGTTGGGGGTGACCAGGCTTGCAGGGGAGGGCAGTTAGGGGCAAACAGAGTGTCAGGGGAGGGAAGTTGGGGGTGACCAGGGCAGTTAGGGGCAAACAGGCTGGCAGAGGAGGGAAGCTGGGGGTGACCAGGCCTGAAGGGGAGGGCAGTTAGGGGCAAACCAGCTGGCAGGGGAGCATTTAGGCATCAATCAGGCTGGCAAGGGAGTGGTTAGGGGGTTATCAGCTGGCAGGCAGAATCAGATAAGGGCAATCAGGAAGGCAGGCATGTGAGCAGTTAGGAGCCAGCAGTCCTGGATTGTGAGAGGGAAACAGGCAATCAGACTTCCTCTAGGGGTCCCAGATTGGAGAGGGTGCAGGCTGGACTGAAGGACACTCCCCTGCCTCTCCCGCCTGCGCACAAATTTCATGTACTGAGCCTCTAGTCATGTTATATTTGCTGCAGATCATTCTTCTCCCACTATTTCACTGTGTGACCACATGGGATGTATTCATCCAGCCTGCTGTTGAAGGGCATGTGGGCAGTTGCCAGCTGGGAGCGGCATGTTGATACTGTCACCATAAATATTTGAGTTGCTTCTGATTTGTTTCTGAATGATGTTGCAAAGGCAACTTCCTGTGTGCCTCCTTGTACATAGACACACATGTTTCTCCTGGGCAGCCACGGATCAGGAAGTGGCCATCCGGACCATAAGTGGGGAGCACATTCAAAAGCTCTCTCTCCACCTATTCCCCGTCCATGGCATCGGCCATGTCCTTTCTCTCATCACAATATGACTTCACCAGTGTCCGTCCTCTCCCAGAGGTGACTCACAGATTGTGTTTACAAATTTGTATGAAAGTAAAACATACCTACAAAAAAAAAAAAAAGCACTCGCATTTTCAGCGTGTAGTGCAATGCATCACCCTAAATTGCATATAAGTAACCCAGGTAAGGAGATGGGAATTACCATTATCGAGAAACGGAGTGATGCCTTCCTTATAGAACAGGCAGCGTCACCTTTACCAATCCCACCAAATTGCTCTGCAAAGGGACCGTGGAACTAACTCTCCCACCAGAAGTGAAAAAGTGTACCCATTTCTTGCCATCCTTGGTGGGGTCACACCTTCATTGTGCTACACAGATAGGTAAGAATTCTGCCTATTATTTTAAGTTGCTTTTCCTCAGTTTGTAATCGTTTGGGGCATCTTTTCACGTTCATTTGCCAGCAGGACTATTTTTTGCTCATTTCACTCTTGGCTGCTTTGACCCTTTCTCTAAGAGCCTACAGCACATACACTTTTCTACACAACCCTCTCCTCTTTGCGGCCCCTTCACTGCAGACTCTGCATCTCATCTCTAGCACACCGTATGCGTCCTGGGCTCCTGCTTTATGCTAAAGCTTCCCCGGGAGCCCTCGTGAGGGCTGCAGTCTCTTATGATCGTGATGCCTGCTGCCTCTTACCAGATGGCATTAGCCCCCGGTTGTGGGTATTAGCCTCTGCATGCTTTCTATGTAAGTGGCTAGGGTTATACTTGGTTGCTATCATATGTCCTATTGTTTCCCAGCTGGCCTGCCACCCTTCCTGGGGATAACTTCATGCCAGGATAGGCATTTAGGATTTGGTGCAACTCAGCGTGTGCTACAGTAAAAGCACCCCTGACTAGGAATTTTGGAAGACATGGGCTACCATCTCATTTCCATCCCCGACTGCGGGGTCCTGGACAAGCCACTCCATCTCTCAGACTCTCCTGGTGGAAAAGGACAGCGTGCAGACCATGCTGCCTGCCTCCCGGAGTCGTTGCCTGTCAATGAAAGAGCGCTGAGGTCTGAGGCGCCAAGAGGACTCCCCAGGCACCCATCCCCGTCCTCACGGGATGTGGCTTATTGACAAGCACAGACCCAGGCTTTGCAGAGTGCTGCCCTGGGCCAGCGGGCGGGGGCAGGGTGGGTGCCACGAAGAAACGTGCGCTTGTTTGCTGAAAGGACGTGCAGGCTGCCCAGGGAATGGCTGGGTGACGATTGTAACTCAGGAGGCAACCTCAGCTGAAGCAAATGCATAATTACGATCGGATTTCAGAAAGTGCCAACAGGACCTGAATTAATCACCCTGTGATCAGTCCAACTTCCTCTGTGGCTAGAATTGTAGCAAAGGGGGGTGTGAGAGGAGAGGGGTCCTTTCTGGAAGGAAGGAAAGCACACCTGGGCAGGGAGGCCTGTGGGGGAGCCGCCCCAGGGGGGAGGCCGGCCCTGGGTGGGCTGTGGGAGCTGAGGCTGGCAGCTCCGGGATCGTGGCAGCCGAGGAGAGAGCAGCACGTGGATGCGCCCCGCTGTCAGCGGCTCTTCAATGAAGTGGGCTCTGAGGGCTCCGCTCTGCTCAGCGCAGCTCCCGCCAGAGCCTGGAAGCCCCGGAGGTGCGGCTGCTGCAGCTCTCTGCTCTCAGGAGGACCTGGGCTCTCTTCCCCGGCTGTGGGCCCCCCGAGCCATGCCAGCCAACCTCACAGAGGGCAGCACCAACTCCAGCGGGACCACGCAGAGCCCGGATTCTCCCACTGCCGTCTGCTTCCCCACAACTTCCACGGAAGGGATGGCAGAAGAGGACCGGGGCTCCTTCTACTCCTCCTTCAAGGTGAGTGTCTGCCCGCCCCCTCCACGCTCCTGGGAGAGGACGGGAAAAACCGGATTTAAGAGACCCCCGTGCACAGACCCCGTGTACAGACCCCCGTGTACAGATCCCCGTGTACAGACCCCCGTGTACAGACCCTATGTACATAGCCAGTGTAGTGCAGGGGCAGTTTCTTCTCTTTTCTTAAGAGAATGAGAGAAACCAAACTGATGCGCTAGAGCAACAATTTCTATAGACCCTGCGAGGACCTGTATTGTCATCTTTTATGAACAGGGCTCTTTTTTCCTCTGCTGCTGCTGCTGCAAATGTGTGCATCTGAGTGGACGATTTTTCAAAAATGTCTCCCTTTTCCTCGCATGAAAGTGCGTTTACTGAATGGAACCCTTTCGTTGTGCTTGCAGTTGTGTCTTGTGAGGATCAGCAGTGTGCACGTTCCGCCAGAAACAGCAGAGGGGTGAGCTCCTGTCCCCCCGGGACAGGACATGCAGGGGAGAAGAAGGCCTGCACTTGACTGGCTCTGTGCACTGAGCATCAGTGAACAGATGCCGGGACCGAGGTGGGTGCCGGGACTATTAGCAACAGGTGTCCTCAGAAGGAGCACAGGACTCCAAGTTCGGTGAGGTGCCTCTGGAAGATCCCCGAGGGCTATGTGGAGGACATGATTCTCAGAAAGCTCTCTCTCCACCTATGCCCCATCCATGGCATCGGCCATGTCCTCTCTCTCCACCTTCATCACAATATTACTTCACCAGCGTCTGTCCTCTCCTAGAAGTGACTCTTGGATTTTGTTTACCAATTTGTATGGAAGTAAAACATACCTACAAAAAAAAAAAAAACCTCGCATTTTCAGCGTGTAGTGCAATGCATCTTCCTGAGTTGCACAAAAGTAACCCAGGTAAAGAGGTGGGAAGTACCATCACTGAGGAATGGAGTGATTCGTTCCATTCCAGGCCAGCCCTGCTCCCTGGTGGACAGCACGCTGTGGTCCCGGCCCCCCAGGCACCTGGAAAGCCCCCGTCTCCTGCTTCCTAGGCAGGACGCCTGGCCTGGGCTAACAGGTTATCGCACCTGCTGCCCATTGGCGTGATCGGTCACGACACTAATTCCCAGGTCCCACCCTGGTACTTTGAACCCCAAAGGAAAATTACTCCAAGAAAATTTCTAGCAGGTTATCTGAACACCCACCCCCTTGGTGTTGTGGAAATGATTTGGTTTTTACCCAACCAGGCAGCATTCCTGAACATCCATCCACCTCTCCCCCGGGGGGCTTTGCTTCTGCGCCGATCCTCAGAATAAAGCCGGCAGCGGAGCTGTCCCTGGAGCCAGCCTGCCCCCCGGGGACCAGGTGGCACTGAGGCCCAGCAGAGCTTGGAGTTACCCAGGCAGGCCGCCCGGGCCCAGGCCCACAACCACCTCGGGGAGCAGGTGCCCGCACAGCCGGCTGCCGGCTCCACAACAGAAACCAGTGCACGCGGCAGCGGGGGTGTCCCCATGACCGAGGACTGATGGGCCCCTTCCTCCGTGAAATGTGCGCTGACCCAGGGCTGCTGCTCAGAGAGGCAGGTGCTGAGCCCCAGAGGCCCAGGGCTGCTTCAGACCCGCCTCCACGGCCACTTTGATAGTTACCGAGCCTGACAGCCAACAGCGGAGAGAGACTGGCCTTGGCAACAGGCATAACAGCAGCGAGGCGGCCGCTCTGAGATGCAGGTAATCAAAGCTCTCAGCAGCCCTGGCCGGGGAGCTCAGCGGTTAGAGCGTCGTCCCGTACACCCAGGCTGCAGGACAGGCAGGGCACACACAGCTCCCAGAGGAGTGTGTTAGTGGCATGGACAGACACACTGCCCGCTCCCCACTGGTGTTTGTGCAGCATGCTCCCGGCGCTAATAGAATCTCCTGGTCGGTGTCCCGTTCCCATTGACACGTTTGCCCTCACTCAGCCATTGGACGAGGGGAGAAGCAGAGGACAGGCCCAGAGCGGACCCCTGTGCATGTCAGTTTGTGAGAGATGCAGGCACTGACTAAAAGCGGCCCGTGGCAGAGTTTCTGGGAGCCAGCTCAGTGTAACTTCCTTCCCTGGCCCCCCTTGGGGCATGAGCAGGCTGTAGGCACTGCTGATGCAGAGAGTTCCGATAAAATAAAGTAAGAATTTTACAAACCCAAACCCTTGTTCACTAGGATGCTTTGATCCCACAGGTGTCTCGAGAAGGAAGTCAGAATGCTTGCTTACTATCTTCCAAGCGTGCGCTTTTCATCCCCGTTGCCTTTACCAAAAGCAGTAAAAATGTCATAAAAATAAAGCAGCAGAATAACAACATCCATACCCATCTATCTCATTTCCTTGATGACAGGACTCCTTCTGAGTGACTTCTGTGATGTATCTCACTTAATTCTCACAGCTCACGGTGTATCCTCTCATCTGGAATTGCTTCCCATGTCCATCCGCGTTTAAGTTCTACCCGCTCTTTGAGGCTCCTGTTGGGTTGCTTCCTCCATGGAGCCCCCCTTGACTTATTCCTCCTCTGGATTCCAGGAGTGTCCTGGGAATGCACAATCACCATTTCCTGCAGAAAGGAAGTGCAAGGTTCTGTTTCTGACAGTTGCCTACATGTTGTCAGGCTGGGCAACAGAAAACATGATTTCTGTGTGACGGCAGTGGGGACTGTGCGTCAGCCCTGCCCTGCCTGGCCTCTGCCACCATACGCACATAGGGCCTTCTCTCAGGCATCCTTATCCCATTTCTAAGCCAGCGCGGCCAAGGCACGTGATAGATTCTGGCGGGTGGGGTGTGGCATGAGTTGTGGCACCGTGGAGGGGACCCTGGTCCCTGGGTGAGCTGGGAGCTCGTACTCTAGCAGTACAACTGTTAGACACAACTGCCTTGCCTCAGCTACATGCCTGGTCTCCTAATTTAGTCTCCTACCAAGCACTTGAATTCTTCTCTGAACCCTAAAGTTCTCTTGGCTAAAGACAGGATATCCCTATCTAGATCTTACTGGCTCTTTCCTCACAGGCTGAGGTCCTTTTCCCCTTTCCCATCTCCACCCCCAAGTTCTTTCCCTGCTCCCTGCACTGCTCTAACTTACTCACCACTCCAGGAGTGGCTCAGGAGTGAGTTCACCACCCTCTTCCTTTATCACAGGGGTGGGGAACGTCTATCCCACAAAATCATTTGGTCTGGCCCTGCCGAGGCACTTGGGGTGAGTTCACTAAATGTTTGACCAAGTAGAGCAGCTCATGTTTAACTGGTCATTCCGTATGGCCACGAATGATGTTATAAATATCCGAAGAGCCATTGGCAAAGAAAAGGTTCCCCACCCCTGCTCATGAACTTCAAGTAATAACACTGTGTTGTCCTGGGTTCAAGGTCCTCAGCTCAGGCCCTGGTATCCTTCCCAGCTTCCAGTTTCTCCTACTTTTAAGGTCCCATCCAGCTCACTTCCTCAAGGCCCGAACCCCAGCATAAGGAATTATCTGGGCTTCAAGAATCTGCCAGACGTTTGCAAGGAGGATTGGACCTGTCTCATGAGAAAGTAAACTGGGGACCTGAATGTAAAGCCGT
Source organism: Antrozous pallidus (assembly GCA_027563665.1). Classification (NCBI taxonomy): domain Eukaryota; kingdom Metazoa; phylum Chordata; class Mammalia; order Chiroptera; family Vespertilionidae; genus Antrozous; species Antrozous pallidus. The sequence continues at coordinate 81,002,771 of CM050521.1, forward strand.
CCAATAGGAAGACAAAGATGGAATGATGGCTTCTTCACAATAGCCTTTACCTTTGCCGGGGACTTCGCCAGCACTGCTTCCCAAATCTCTGACTCTTAATGATGAGAAAATTAATTCAAAGTAAGTGGGAGGGAAACCCGACTCGGTTAATAAATTGCCTAAATTGTAAAATAATGCAAGTGAGCTCAGTTTTATTGCTGGTTCTTCGCTGAGGGGAGAAGCAAGAACCAAGACTGCTGCATATCCAGGTATTACCTGATGACCATCTCTGCAGAGTTTCCTTGAGTGAGAAGTTACAAACCACACAGTTAGTCCAACTATTGTTTGTATGCAAATGACGTCTCCTACGTGCTTGACGGTGATTGGCCACAGGGCCTTCCCCTCCTTTGCTCTTTCTCCCTGCCTGTGGCCCTACTGTTCATTTTCCTAACACATTCTTCCTCTACTCATGTCACTAAAGCAAATTCCAGTTCAGCTCCTACCCCTGGGCTTAAAGCAAGAGCTCAGTTTAAGGAGCCAAGTGTGCTGTGCTGTGCTTCTTGTCATTGTATTAGCTTCCCGGCTTATTTGTGAGAACTCACTCTGTTTCCCTACTGAATGCCAGTGCTTCCACCTTCAGGGCTGGCCATTCCGGCTCTCCCTGCCCACTTCCTCTCCCCAGAACCCTCCTCCATGACTTGCTGCTCTCCCTTCCTGCCCCAGCCCCCAGGGCGACGTCAGGAATGCCTGCCTGGAACCCAGGAGCCGGTCCCCTTGGCTTCTAGCTTCCCGTGTGCCTGCTGCCGGTTATAACCAGGGGTCCTGCACGTACACCATGCACCTTTACCCTCTCCTGATGAGTTCCACTCGGCCTGCTCATTCTGAGTTCCTCCCGCTGAGTCCTGCAGCTGTTCATAAGGAAATTACTGCTCGCTGCGCTCAGTGAACTCATCATTAGAAGTCTGCTCTTTACCGCCTGTTTCTGCTACATAGCCCTCACACTCCCCTTCAAACCCTCTACGCTAGGCAGGCTCCACCGTGTCCAGTGTCACTCTCTGTCACGGAGAAAAAGGCCCAGATGTGCTGGCTGGCCCCCCAAGATGCCGTGGGATTCCCAAGTCGTACACTCCAGCTGTGAGAAAGGAAAACTTGATCAACTGAATTTCTCTTTGCGTGACTACCACATCTGGTGGCAAGACACGTAATCTTAGCCATTCCACAGCACACTGGGTCCTTACACAGTTTTCCGACCTGTGGGGGTTTTCCCATTGTCTGAGAGGCATGGAGGCTGTAGGGGGTGCACCTCTGCAGAGTGGGCAGGGGTGAGGCAGGGGTGCGGGAGGAGTCTGAGCACATGGGCATCAGCTGAGAGGACGAGTGCCGCTGGCCTTCAGGAGTGGGCGTCCTGGTCCCCACCTTGTATGGGTCCCCATTCGGCCAGGCCAGGCTGACACTGCCTTCTCCTGCAGCGTCCCTGTCACTCTCCCTCCAGAGACAGGTGGTCACAGCTGCTCCCTGGCCTGTCTCAGCCGTGGCTACATTGCCGTGTCCTTCCTGGGAATGTGAAATTTCACTTCTTTGCTCCAATTCTGGACATCAGACAACCAAGCAGGGTTATCTTCTGGTTCCTTCTCTACCCACGTGGCCGGCCGTCGTAGCTGGAAAACTCTCACACCAGACAGCTGGGTAACCTCCCAGGGCTGCCATGCCCTGGTATCTGTTCTTCAGCCCCCCTTCTCATCCTAAGCCCCCAAACCAGCAGGTGGCTCTCTTCCTCTCTCAGTTGTGCTAACTGTGGAGGTAACAATATAAAGTCCTCTCGCCAGTCCCTCTTCTCCTGACATCTGTCCTCTGCGGTGCGCTCCCGCACTCCTGGGTCCCCTAGCTTCCTCCTCTGTCGTGGGGAGACTGCTCACACTGCTCTCCCACATTTCTCACTCTGCCTAGTCCTGTGGTCAGCAAACTGCGGTTTATGAGCCACATGCGGCTCTTTGGCCCCTTGAGTGTGGCTCTTCCACAAAATACCACGGCCTGGGCGAGTCTATGTTGAAGAAGTGTTGTTAGGAGAAGTTTAAGTTAAAAAAAAATGTGGCTCTCCAAAGAAATGTCAATCGTTGTACTGTTCATATTTGGCTCTGTTGACTGAGTTTGCCGACCATTGATCTAGCCATGTAGTCACTTCATATGTCTTGCTCTGAATGGGCAAGAACGTGACCTCTCAAGGGGAGAAAGCTCATTCTCTCCCCGCTGTAGGATGTCTTCCCAGGGGCCTGGGAAAGCCTGCGCTGGCTTCTTTCTCTCCTGCTCTGAAGGGGGTTCTCCCTGAGGGCACACTGGATAAGCTCTCTGGCTGCCCAGCTGGGGGAGGTTTTCTCCAGGAAGCGGGGAGAGGGCACCCATGAACGCTTCAAACATCACCCTGACGTTCTCAGACTGTTTGCAGCCATGAACTCGCGTGGGCAAGATTGTGACTTCGTTTTCTGAACTGACTTTGGCTTCTCTCTGGGCCTCTCTGTCTAGCTGACGGCAGGAAACATAGCCCGGCCATCTCCAGGCGTAAACTCAGCCAGATGTGCGAACGGAGTCCAGGGCACTGGCCTCTGGCTGGAAGGGGCAGGCGGGCAGTGGGAACTTACCATCGTCCATGGGACATGGATGGGGACCCATGGCGGCAATGCTGAAAGACTCCAGATCCGGTGCTCCTAACCCTTTCTGCTCAGAGTAGAAAGAGCTGATGTAGTCACTTCATATGACCTGGAGGTGAAACTGGGAGAGAATTGCTAGGCAGCGAGTGGCTTCCCATCCAGCCCCAGTCTGAAGGAGGTAAATTTGTTGCCTCCTGTCACCTGTGACAATGGCGTTGAGGAGTAGGGCAAAGGCCACTCTGGCCAAGAAGATAATTGAAGAAAACTCCAGATGGCAAATAATCTTTCCTCTTGGTAGCAAGTTCTTGGAACTCGGGACAAAGAGCAGGGGTGGACTTTGCCCGTTTTTTAAATTGCTGGTTTTCAGGACATTCGCCCAAGCTCTCACTTTCATATCAGACTTGCCCTGCTCCACAACCAGATCTAAGGATCAGGGACGGCCCCCTCTGTCCTCTGCCTTCACTCACACCTTTGCCAGCTACCCTGCTTCTCTGCTTGGCTACATCTACTCACGTTTTCAGATTCAACCCACGTATTAATTCCTCCAGAATCTACCTTTGACCAGCCATAACTAGTCTCTTCTCAAATTCTCCATTCTAACAGGTCACATTGAAAACGTTTGTATCCATATATGCCTCCACCATCAGACTGTGAGCTCCTGTCTTAGCCTCCTTTCCATCCCTAAAGTATGTAGAATTTGCTACTAGATTCTCAACAAATGCTTGTTGAATTAAGCAGAATGCAAACCAGTATAACCATGTTCCCAGGTCATGATTTCCAGAACAGTTACCTCCCTTCCCCGCCTGAGTATCTGCTCCACAGATACATGCCAAGGCTCTCCGCTCAGACTGTGCCCCTCCCCACCCCCGCTCCCCAGTACACATTAAGGAAGTTCACAGAATGACTTGCTCCACAACTATCTGAAACCATCTTGGTCCACAGCCCTGTTGTCCACCTCGACAGAGCCAGGCTCTGACCGTACCTCCACCCCTTCCTGTTCTCTGTTCTTCATGCAGGAGCCCCCGTCTGCCTGTCCCACCAGCCCCTGGCCAGAGGCTGCCACCTGCACCCGTGTTCCTCATGCCTGTAACCATAGGAAAAGCCTCACCAAAACATAAAACTTGCGTTCACATCCCCATGTGTATGTTGCTTTACATCATTTTTATGTTTTGTAATAGTAATCCATTAAAATGTCTTGTTATCGACTTTTTACACTTGGATATTAGAAATAAAGAATACTTTGGGTAATTCAAGATAGAATCCCCATCGCTCTCAGTAAAACAGTTGGAAAAGGTGAATGCCGAGAAGGGGGCATTAGGACAGTCACTCAAATGTATGGGCAAGGGTGTCTCCCAGCGGGTCCCTGGGGAGGGTGGCGAAGATGCAGATGTTCGAAAGGGGCCTTACTGGGAGGAGAGAGCTATGGGAAGAAGCCAGGTGAGCCCTCTGAGCAAGCTCCATCCTCCCGCGAAGCCTGCTTGGCTGTTCCGTTCACTGCCACCTGACCGTACCTTCTGAAGCAGCAGGTGGGGCGTGACACGGAGCCTTTGGAGCGCCCACCTGCTCAGACATGCTCACCTCCGGGGGCTCAGAGCCTCTACCGGGGCCACACTCCCCAGGTCTAATCACGGAACCCTAAGCCTGCCGTCTGCTCCTGCAGGCTCGATTTACACCGTGGGCTCCTGTGACTCATCTTACACGGTGACTCATCTCCAGTGAGATCAGATGCTTTCAGACCTCTGCTTTTGATATTTCCAGCCCACCTCTGCGAATCACGAGGCTCTGAGCTGCCTCAGAGGCCGGTGCTGTGAGTGACAGGTGGCACCGGGTGCCAGCGCCCAGGCAACACAGCTGCTTCGCCAGCTCACTGAGGACGGAGGCCGAATTGTAACCTTTCTGAGACTTCATTTCCGCTCTCAGGAAGGAAGATGTATGTGCTCTGCCCTGTGTTTGAGATACTGTCTCCAACGTCACAGGAATAACACTGATCGTCCAAGGAACCATGAAAGTGTAAGGCGTACGGAAAGCGCTATGATTCCCTGGGCCCGGTGGCTTCACTGCCTCTCGCATGACGTTCGGGATGCTGTGGTGTGGAAGCCGCAGACGGCTCCAGGGTCAGTCCCTTCGACCACACACTGAGCATTGATTGCCCTTTGGCTCCGCCTGGGGGCAGACGGTCACAAAACCAACCCGGTTCCAGAAGCCCAGCTTCAGACAAGTCTGGAGTCAGAATAACAATGATGATCATGGAAAGCAAATCAGGCAACGTCACTGTCTCTGGCCCCAAATTGTAAGCAGGTCATGGACTTCCCAGTTAAGAAAAAAAAAAAATTCTAACTTCAGCTGCATCTCTTCTAAACCAAGTGTACCAACCAGCTAAGTAACCCCTCTGAGCCCCATTTCCTCTCCCTCTGATGGAGGACAGCGACATCTCACCGGCCAGGTTCTGAGGATGAAGTGAGCAGTAAGTAAGGCGTCTCGAACAATGCGCGGCACAGGGCAATCAATCAGCAACACACATTTACCGATCACCTACTATATAGTGCACACTGAATAGCTCGGGTGCTAGATGAAGGGAATCACTCAATAACGTTAGTTCCCATCCCCCATAAGGTTGTCAAAGATCCTTCAGACATTTTTTTCTCCCAATTTCCAGGACTCCACTGGGGAAGGAGATCATCATTCCCAGGATTGGGGAAAATCGTGTCTTCCTCTCCAGACAAGTCTGAGCTATCCTTTTCCAACTAGAGTCATTCAACTGAATAAATGCCCTGCATTTCCTGAGATCATTCCCATTTGAAATAACCTTGTCTAGGATACTTCTAAGTACCCTTGCACTTGTCATTGACCAGATAGCCTTCCTACAGATGTTTATGTAGCACCTGCTACAGAAAGTGGCGGTCCGGACCCAATGGCTGCCCTTGTGGCATCCTTTCGGCCTTGGAAACATAATCCTTAGAGCCATTCCTGGTATCTGCCCTGCCCCGTCGCAGCCCCAGCATCCCCAAGGGAACACGTCAATTCATTCCTCTAAGTCCCACCTGGGAATTCTCTGGTCTGCAGAGAGCTGACGTCCCTGCAAGGCCTCAAAAACTTGAGGTTGAAACAAATTAGCCATGAAACTACAACCATGTGACTGAGTCAAAAACACTCTAGTTTTTCGTCATTGAAAATTTCCCAGTTTCCCCTGTTCTACTCAACTCAATCCTGAGCACCTGGCTGGAACTTTTCCTCCTGTGACCACTAGGGAGCACTTCCTCCCCAACTAGCTTTGGCAATAGTTCTGAAACCTGTGTTAGGGCACCATCAGTGCCTGGGTAGGGGCATGGAAGGAGGATGCCTATTCGACTCAGGGGAAATTCTGATGGAAAACAGGACGAACAGGGTGAATTTGAGCTTCATTCTGAAAAGTTTTTGAGTTCTTTATAAATATCTTCTCAAACCTATATGAAGCCCAGGAACCGAAGGAAGGAGATGAACCATCTTTTACTGTGTGTATGCTAAGCTTCAGGCACCTTCTAGAAACCTCATTGCCATCATGGCATCTATCCATCAAAGGGTCCTGAGTCAGATTTTATTTTGATCTCCATCTTGTAAATGAGAAAGAAGGCTGGGAGAGGCTAGCCCCTGTGTATCACACATCTCGCAAGTAGCAGAGCATCTAATCGCAGTCAGGATGGTGACAAAATTTCCCCACTTGAATAGTAAATTGCTCACCTGACTGTGGTGCACAAATGCCTTCATTCCTCAATTCCCATAATTTTCCAGTCCTCATATTTCCATAGGCTTTGAGTGTGTGTGTGTGTGTGTGTGTGTGTGTGTGTGTACATGTGTGCGTTGGTAAGGATGCTATGAGTAAATGAAAAATGCAATGAGGTGCTTTCCTATATCATTACTTTACTTGGTAAAACAAGACTTGAACTTGGCTGAGTATAATTGATACAAGCTCCATATTTTACTGACCCTTGGAGTGCCAACATCTTTTTGTTTTTTAGATTTAATATTTTATTTTTTTCCTTATAATTTTTTTATTTTTATTTTTACATATGTGTCCTTATTCCCCCATAACTCCCCACCCTCCACTTATGCGCCCCCCCCCCCCGTCTGTGTCTATTCATTAGGCTCATATGCGTTAGAGTGCCAACATCTTAACTCTGCAGGCCATTCATTGATGTTGAATGAATTAAATAAGAAATAAATAAGCATGGCTCTTAGGAAGACTCCAGAAAGCAACAGTGAGAGATTGCCTCCTTCTGGAAACTTCCTGATGCCCATGAGGTCATCAGGGGAGGTTGTCTTCCAACAGAAATCTCGCAAGTGGGAAGGGGGTCCGATTTCACAGGGCCTGCTCAGCCTGCCCCATGGACATTGCTCCATTTCAAGAACAAAGCTGCTTACAGAGTCACCATCGGCTCCTAAGGAAAAGGCTGGGCGGGGCCAGCAAAGAGCATGTCAGCCTTCCTGAGGCCTGGCTTCCCATTCCCCGACACAGCCACTGGGCTGGCTAGATTGCAGTGCCTGCCATTGTGTGCGCAGCAGTGCCCACCTGAGCCCCAGCCCCTGTTGGAAACCACCCATTGCCTCCACTAGCAGAGAGGTGAGGACAGGGAACCCGGAAGGCTGGTCAACCTTCAAGCTCTGAAAGGTCAGAGCCAACCATCCACCATTGTCTAGTTGAGACAATGGTAGCTAAAGCAACTTCCACCTTTTTTGTAAATCCTTGCTGATTGGCTATTACTGGAATTGCCTGCTTAAAGGCTATGGATGTATCCCATAGTCTTAATAAAAGGGATAGCAAGGCCAGAGCGGGGTGGAGTCCGCTCCCCTCTGACCCCCAATATTTCCAAACTAATATTTTCTAGTCTGTTTCATTTGCATGCAGCCTCCTCCAGAGCCTGAATGCTGAACCTGAACCCTGAACCACGAAGGTCATGGGGGGACACCCACAACTGGCAGCCCAACGTGAGGCACTCAGACTGCAGGCCTGGGTGGGGATTGCTCAGTCCAAGGACTAGAGACCCAGCCATTCTATGCCCACTGGGGGCCACAAGGCTTCTCCATTGTGTAGAACCCTGATTTCTGGGAATCTGAATGTGGTGTCTACATAGTCACCAATGCAGGATACAGGACACATACACACATTCATTCTCTCTCTCTCTCTCTCTCTCTCTCTCTCTCTCTCTCTCTCTCTCTCTCCCTCTCTCTCTCTCTCTCTCTCTCTCTCTCTCTCTCTCTCTCTCTCTCTCTCTCTCCAAACTAGTAACCATCTATGGTGTTGTTTTCTGGAAATGTGGCCTAAAACCAAACCACAAGCAGTTAGTGAAAGAACAGCATGAAGAGAGAATAATCTCGGGGGGAAAAAAACCACACGTAGCTTCTAGTTCAAAAGTACCTGAGTTTATTTGATCACATCTCCTCTTCCAGATTCTCATCCAAAAGGCCTTCAGGGCCATTTTAGTTGAAAACAATTTTCTGAGGAAATAGAAAATAGGTGAGGTCAGCCCCCCTTTGCCCCTTCCCCCACCTGCTGGGAAATTGGGGGACTCTAGAAGGCGAAGGTATGGAGGTTCTGAGTGCAGGGCAGACAGACGTGCTTGCTGTGAAGTATGCATGTGAAGAGTGCCCCAGAGCATCATCGAGGGCAGGCTGGCACAGGGGGCCGCTCTGCAGGGTCCAGGGAGCAGATTTCAGCTGCAGGTGTGCCACACGCTGCAGGCCTCACAGAGGAGCTGCGGCCCGCTGCTTCCTCCCGGCGAGGGAGGTGAGCGGCCTGCAGGGCCAGGGACGGTGCTGGAGAAGACGGAGTCAGGAAGGAAAACAGGGTCTAACTTCGTGCCTTCTTCCTCTGAGCCTGAAAGAGTCCCGCAGGGATTGGCTCAGTGCTGGCAGTTGGAAGCCGACTGCTCTCTCGCCACTGCCCAGGCGGAGAACATGTGTGGCCGTGACACAGTGCTCTGTGATTTGGAAAAATAGTGTTATACCCAGATTTCATGGTCCCCAGAGACCACCAGGGAGCCGATTCCGATGCAAAAGCAAAAGAACCTTCATTCAATCCCGGGCTTGGCCCTCCGCCTCCACCATCGCAGCAGCAGGAAGCAAGGGTGGGGGGGGGATATTCAACAACATGGCGATTTTATAGGGAGGTGGGGCCAGACGCAAACCACTGAGTTGGCCGATGCCAATTGGTTGGGTGAGGGCTGGGGCTAGTGATGCAAATAATCCCTAACGCACATGACCCGTCCTGTCCTTTGCTCTTGATTGGAGCTCAAGCGCACAGTCTTTCTCAATTGGCTAACTCAAAGGGAGGGGTTGGTCTTTGTGATTTCAAGATGACAGCTCCCAGGTAAGTTTACACATCACGTGGCCAACATGATGGCTGCCAAGCCACACAATCCAGAATGGCAGCTGTCTTTGCAGTCCCGCTCTGACCTTTCAATAGATGGGTGTAAAGCCCAAAATACTTCTTCCTCTGAAACAGGTTCCCAGAAAGAATGGGAGCAGGGAAGCTTGGAAAACCCCTCACTTGAATTTTCACAGGACTGCTCTGCCATACAACAGCTCCTCCATCCTGTCCTGGCCCCTCACCCCCAGTACCATCTTCCCTGTGGGCAAACGGTCTTGGTCTTCGGCCTCCTGCAGTAGAGCTTTGACAGTGGGGACGTGAGGGCAGAAGGAAGACCTTCCAGCCGGAAGCCTGAGCCTCCTGTTCTGCAGGGCACCCTGGCCCTCACAGCGCCGCTTCGTGTTGCTTGTTTTCCAGACGGAGCAGCTGGTAACGCTGTGGGTCCTCTTCGTCTTCACCATCGTGGGCAACGCCATGGTGCTGTTGTCCACGTGGAGGCGGAAGAGGAAGTCAAGAATGACCTTCTTTGTGACCCAGCTGGCCATCACAGGCAAGTCACTATGAGGGTGGGAGGGGAAGGAGCTGTGTGCAAAGTTCCTAAGGCTTCTTCCTTTCATTATTTTGCCGATAGAACTGGTAGACTCTCTATCCAAAGGCATCAGCCAATTTGGGAATAATCACTATGGGGATATAAAACCCATATTTGAATGTTTCTTCCAGCAAATTTAACACAATGAAATATCTATAAGATTCCACTCCAAAATAACTCATTATACAACAAAGTTGAAAATACCAATATCAGTGCCACTTTCCATTTTGACAGTTTTCTGATGACAAAAGCTCTGGAAGCCACCAGCAGAGACCCATGCTGGGTCTTGTTTGAAAACCTATGGAATCCTAGCCACTTGCTTCAGGCAGGGATTCTCTCTGCTCATCTGTGAGTGCTATGATACTCAACATGCTCTTCTGGCCCCTTATCTCGGCAGGCTGGCCCCTACCCACTCTTGTACATGGGAGTAGCTCCCTAGACCAGTAGTCATCAATAGAGTGGCAAACCACAAGCTCTCAAGCTGTATGTGGCTTGCAAGCCGCCGTTTGCCGACCACTGCCCTAGACCCGGGGTCGGCAAACTACGGCTCGCAAGCCATATGCGGCTCTTTGGCCTCTTGAGTGTGGCTCTTCCACAAAATACCACGGCCTGGGCGAGTCTATGTTGAAGAATTGGTGTTAGAAGTTTAAATTTGATGAATTTAATGACTATTTGTATGTTTGAGCCAAAGGGTTCTAGAAGGTTCCACTCTCTATATACAGCAGCCTCCACAGTTCATTAAGGTGGTAATCTAATATCATACCACAATTGAGCTTAAAGAAGAGAGCCCAGAAAATGAGCCAGAATTGTCTCTATTCAATAACACATGTGAAGTCTCCAGTACTTTGCAGATGTAAGTCTGAGGGCATTGCTTTTTAAATGTAAGGGACATGCGATACCACTGCTGGGTGTGGTACAAGGTCCTAAGACAGTGGTCAGCAGACTCATTAGTCAAAAGAGCCAAATATCAACAGTACAACGATTGAAATTTCTTTTGAGAGTCAAATTTTTTCAATTTAAACTTCTTCTAATGCCACTGCTTCAAAATAGATTTGCCCAGGTCGTGGTATTTTGTGGAATAGGCACACTCAAGGGGCCCAAGAGCCATATGTGGCTCATGAGCTGCAGTTTGCCAACCCCGGTCTAAGGTAATAACCAGGATCTGGACATTTAAATGTGGGTTTTCGGACAGGCCAGTGTAGTTGAAGTGTAAACGCATCCATGCCTCAAGTTCAGTTCTTGGTTAAGATGGCTCTTGGTTCAAGATGGCTGTTGGAATTCCTGCCATCACACCCAAATCCCAGCCAATGCGAAGAAAGAGGGGGAGGAAGAATAAGAGAGGCCCAACCAGCTACCTGTCTTTCTCTGAGCTGGCATTCCTGGGACTCCAACCCATTAATGTTTGCTGGCGTTTCCCTGGTCAACTCTAACCAAAGTGAAAGCCGTTCATTCGCTTGTATGTTTGTTTGTTTTTGACCTGGGCCCATTGGTCAGAATACAATCCTAGGGAAGAATGGGAGAGCAGAGGTAAGTCGCAGTCTCTGGCATAGTGTATCCTTCATACTCCTATTGGGAAAGACATTTAGACAACCACCCATCCCTCAGCTCCGAAGGTGCTTCCTCCAGAGAGTCAGGCTCCCTTCTTCTGGCCCCTTATTTTGGCAGGCTGGCCTCTACCCACTCTTGTACATGGGAATAGCCCCCTAGACCAGTGGTCATCAATAGAATGGCAAACCACAAGCTCTCAAGCTGTATGTGGCTTGCAAGCCGCCATTTGCCGACCACTGCCCTAGACCCGGGGTCAGCAAACTACGGCTCGCAAGCCATATGCGGCTCTTTGGCCTCTTGAGTGTGGCTCTTCCACAAAATACCATGGACTGGGCGAGTCTATGTTGAAGAATTGGTGTTAGAAGAAGTTTAAGTTTAAAAACTTTGGCTCTCAAAAGAAATTTCAATCATTGTACTGTGGATATTTGGCTCTGTTGACTAATGAACTTGCCGACCACTGTCCTAGATGATTGCCTCTTTATGTAGGTAAATTCTTGTTGGCTGTTTATTTTTTTCCAAAACAAATTTTGCTCTGAGTAACTTTTAAATATACAATATAGTGTTGTTACTATAGTCACTGTATTAGACTTCATATTGTTGGCTATTTATATCTTTTCAAAACAAAATTGGCTATGAATATTAGAATGAATATTCTCTCATAGTTAAATCTTGGGAGCATTATTTGTTATTTAGGAAAGTTTATAGAAGTGGACTTGCTGCATCCAAGAAAGACATTTTTGTGGCTTTCAAATTGGCCGATGTCCTTTCAGGTCCCCCAGGACTAACAGATGATGGAAAATGTCATGACAAAAGCTCTGGAAGCCACCAGCAGAGACCCATGCTGGGTCTTGTTTGAAAACCTATGGAATCCTAGCCACTTGCTTCAGGCAGGGATTCTCTCTGCTCACCTGTGAGTGCTATGATACTTAACATGCTCAAGTCCAAGTTGCTTATTTTAAAAAGAGCATTCTCTTTCATGGCTGCCAGTGTACCAGAGAAGAGTCCAAAGCTACTTGGTCTTTTTCTGTCCCACAGTGATTGTAGCAGTGCTCATGTGCTTGTGAAAACAAAGACCACATCACTTACCAGAACACTGAGTGGAGGAAGTATTCTGATTTTGCACCTGTTTTAACTCATTTCCTCTTCTCCACATTTCTGACCCATTCAACACACACACACACACACACACACACACACACACACACACACACACCTGATTCTTCTCTACATCCGTCAGGGATTTTCGCTGTAGGATTACTTTAGAAAATAGAAGGAAACCAGAAGATCTTGCAGTTGTTATTTCTGCACATCCTGCAACTTTAGCACTTTGGATTCTGACAGTTTTCTGGATGAATTTAATGACTATTTGTATGTTTGAGCTAAAGAGCCAATTAAAATTTATTAGTCATTTATCATCATCAAGACGGCTTCTCTGTTTTATCCAAATGCAATAAAGAAGGGGTACTAATGAGAGAAACTCGCACTGAGCATTGAAAGACAGAATACATATTTTTGGGCACACATCCAGATAACTTCCTCCTCTGGAAGGGCCAATCTTTTCCTGTTAGTAAAAGAAATCAGCTTTGCCTCTGAGCACTTTCTGGAGATGAACTGACTGATGAACCAAGGAATCCTTCACCCTCAACCCTCCTGTTAATGATGCGAAACAGAGAGAAGAGGCTCAGCAAGGGAGGTGAGGCCCTGTGTGGAGTTCAGAATCACTTTTCTCTGCTGATTTCACTCTTTCCTTGAGTTTTTGAATTGCATACTTCATTCTTTTATTTATTTTAATTTTGCTCATTCAATTTTTCATTTCTCTATTTTTTTTTTACCTTTATGGAGATAAACCTGACAGAACATGTGTAGGCTTAAGGTGTCCAAAGCAATATGTATATATTGAAAAATGATTACCACAATAATTTTGTTAGTATCCATCCCCTCACATAGTTGTAATTTATGTGTGTTAAGAACTTTTAAAAACTCTCTGAGCAACTTTTAAATATACAACATAGTATTGTTTGCTGTAGTCACTGTATTGTAGTTTATAACTTACTGATCTTATAACTAGAAGTCTGTACCCTTTGACCAGCTTCAGCCGTTTTCCCTAACCCCACCTCTGGCAACCACCAATCTGTCCTGTGTTTCTGTGAATCTAGGGATGTGTTTGTTTGTTTTTAACATTTCATATACAAGTTGAAATCGCACAGTATTTGTCTTCCTCTAACTGATTTTACTTGACATGTTGTACTCAAGTTGTCATAAATGGGAGAATCTTCTTTTCTCTGACTGAGTGATATTCCATTGCACATGGAATAGTCTTTATCCGTCCATCTGTTGATGGACACTTAGATTGTCTCCGTGACTTGGCTACTGTACAGAACGCTGCCAGACATGGGGGTGCAGATTTCTCCTAAAGATGGAGGTTTCATTTTCTTCAGATATATACCAAAATGTGAAAATGTTGGATCATGGTAGTTCTGTTTTCAACCTTTTGAGGAACTTCCATACTGTTTTTCCATAGTGGCTGCACCAATTTACAATCCCACCAACAATGTGTAAGCCTTCCTTACTAACATTGTTTCCTCTCATCTTTTTTTTTTTTAAACATATTTATTGATTTTTTACAGAGCAGAAGGGAGAGGGATAGAAAGTCAGAAACATCAATGAGAGAGACACATCGATCAGCTGCCTCTTGCACGCCCCCTACTGGGGATGTGCCCGCAGCCAAGGTACGTGCCCTTGCCGGAATCGAACCCGGGACCCTTCAGTCCGTAGTCCGACGCTCTATCCACTGAGCCAAACCGGTCTCGGCACTCTCATCTTTTTGATAATAGTCATTCTGTCATATGTGAAGTGATATTTCATTGTGGTTTTGATGTGCATTTGCCTGGTGTTAGCGATGTTGAGCACTTTTTCATGTTCCTATTGGCCATTTGAATATCCTCTTTGGGAAAAAAAAAATGCCTATTCAGGTCCCTGGACAGTTTAAATGGTTATTTATTTTTTGGCTATTGAGTTGCATGAAATTTTTAATTGTTTTGGATATCAATCCCTTATCAAATAGATGGTTTGTAAATATTTTCCTCTGTTTCAGAGGTTGCCTCTTCATTTTATTGGTCATTTCTTTGGCTCTGCAGAAGCTTTGTAGTTGATGCAGTCCCACTTGTTGGTTTTTGTTTTTGTTATTTGTGCTTTGGGTGTCATATCCATAAAATCATTGCCAAGACCAATGTCAAGGAGATTTTCCCCTATGTATTCTCCTGGGCGTCTTATAGTTTCAGCTCTTACCTTTGTCTTTAGTCTATTTTGAGTTCATTTTTAGTGCAATGTAAGATAGGGGTCCAGGTTCCTTCTTTTGCATGTGAATTTCCCATTCCTTCAGCACCATTTACTGCATATGCCAAGTAGTCATTATCCATTGAGTGTTCTTCGGTCTCTTGTCACATATTGCTTGGTTGTGTGTACATAGGTATATTGAACTCACAACTCAGACCTCCACTGATGCTGCTGCCACTCCGGAATTTTATGTTCCAAAGGGGAGGTCTAAAGTCAGCCTGGGGTTTCTTTCTTTATAGGCTATCAGGTTTTGTCTTTTGTTTCTGGATTTCTTTTTCTTTGAGGATTTATACTGTTACCTGGTTGTATCTATTTACTGGTCTGTTCCATTGGTTCTGCTATTTGCCAAGTGAGTTCTTTTAATCTGCAGATGAAAGTGATTTCTTAGCTCATTTTATTTACGTCTGAGTATTTGTAATCTCCCATTTGTTCTGATCTTGTGTTCAGAAGCACTAACTATTCGTACATCAGTAACGCTGGTGTTTCTCTGTCGTTATTTGAATATCTTGGTCTTATTGCTTGAAACTTGGAAGAATAATTTAAGCTTTTCCTAATCGTTTATTTTATTTTAGTTCCATTATTGTCAGCAGTATTAACCCTAACCTTATTATTTCTAAAATATCTTCAAAGTTGCTTTTCCCATAATCATTTCAAAACATTCGTCCTTCTATTATCTAGTACCTTTTTCATTCTGTCAGTTTCTAAGTATTTCTTTTCACAACTGTCTAATGTCTTATTATGTTATCTTTCACTTTTTATTCCATAAAATGTAAAAAGAACAGAAAGCATACTTGTTAAAATCTGAGCCTGTTTTCCAAACTAAAGGTTTTGGGGGATGTATATTCTTTTTCTGATATTTGTGTGCTCTCTTGTACTTACTTAACGCTACAAAAATCCTCTACCATGTGACTCATTTTTTCCACCAAACGTTGTTTAGTTGGCTATCATCTGAGTTCATGCACACGCTTCTCATTTAAATCATCACTGTGGCTGCACACTGCCATCCCTGTTCCCAGCTTGAGGAGAGATGTGTGTTCGGAAAGGAAATCCACTGTTCTCCAGCAGAAAAAAAAGGCATTGTCCTATCGCTGTTGGAATAACTTAGCAGAAAAGAATGAACTCATCTCCCAGCAAAACTTTTCCTTTTGGAGAGAAACTGGGTCTCATTTTGTTCCCTGCCTTTGATCCTCCATTAGTAACAGTGTGACCCCAGAAAAACATTTACCTTTTCACTAAGCCTTTGTTTCCTCATCTCTAAAATGAAGGTGTGGGTGGCTCTCTCTCTCTGGATCATGCCGTGCACCTTTCCCTGAGCTATTCTAAGTCTCTAATTCCCTGTATCCAAAGCCCTTGTTACGTGGAGGACCTAGAAAGGCCACTTTCTGGCCAAACCTGACAAGTGCAGTAGGTTTGTGGGGGAAGGACTACTCCAAGTCCTTTTGGCCCTCTCCTCAAGATCCTGGACTAACTAGACAAAGTCCTGCCTTCCGGGAAAGGAGAGAGAGCCAAGGAAGGGGGAAGAAATCCACTGTCTGTGGACTACTTATTTCTAGATTCTACTGGTCATGACTCAACTGCCTTTTGTGCTTCCTACACTGAAGTCTCAATGGCTGAGAACAGTCAGAACCTCCACCCAGAAGACAAGGAACTTTCTATTTGGCCATTGATGTTGGGTCATTGAGAAGCTCTCTTTGGTCTGTGAACAGACTCAACGGGGAAACATTAATTTGGGGTCTACTGCACACAAGGTCCTCTTGTAGGCCCGGCAGGGAAGAGTGACAGCAGTGGAAAATAATCTTCCACCTGGGGACTTCCCTGTAGCAGGGAGAAATCAAAGTTGTTCATTGAACTGACACAAAACAGAGGAAAATGTCAGGAGAAAAAAATTCCTCAAGGCAAGAGCTAAGACGGTTTCAAAGAAGGTGAAATTATATTCTTCAGAGAAGTCCAAAAGGCCATCCTAATTTATATCTGCATAGATAACTCAGGAAGGCCATTCTAGATTATATTCTCATAGAGAAGTCAGAAAGGCCATTCTAGATTATATTCTCCTGGAGAATTCAGAAAGGCCATGGAGAACTCAGGCCATTCTAAAAAAGGTGGATCTTCAATGATGGGTGGGTTTTCCAGAGATAGATGCGCCTAGGAAACAGGATGCCAAGAGGGATGTATATATTTCAAAAATATTAATTAAGTGTCTGAGACCACAGGTACCTGTCTGAAATTCTCCAACTTTCCCAGTATACCTTTCCACTTACCTTCCTTGCCATATTTTTTGTTGTTGTTGCTTTGATTTTTATGTCCTTTCTTTACACTGTAGCCAAAGTGATCTTTTCAATATTCAAATCCATCATTGAAGCTGGCAGTATATATCATAGTCCATAGAAAATTGATAGGCATGCTAATTATAACCCTCTATCTATTTTGTGTATGTGAGAATGTGGCCAGAAGTTACAAATGTCCCAGAGATTCAGAAATCCACCTAAGCTTAAGAACCAGGGCTCTAGGGGTAAGTTGAAGCCAGACTGTAGAAGCCGCCCAGGACCGGGAGTTGGAGTGTAATAAACTAGGGCACTGGGTCATCACTGAAGTCTTTGAACAGAGGCACAATTCAAACAGGAATGTGTTTGAGTGCCTAAGCCAAATACAGTGTGTGGATATAGGAGGAGGCTTAATTACTTATGAGAGAGTATTTATTCATTTCTCAGAAGACTTATATAATTATCTTCATTCTGTTTCCAGTTTCCTTCCTTCCATAATTATTTTTTCTCCACGCACTTGTCCCCAATAGCCTTAGACTCATTCTAGTGTTTGTCAAAGGTCACATTTCAGTATATTGATTCTCTTGCTGACTGTTACAGCTTGAATTCCCATCTGCCAGTTTTGTTGAAATCCAAGAGGGGAGAAAAAAAATCCCTCGACATTGTCTGGGTGAGCCATGTGAGCAGTCTGGCCCCATTAGCTGCAGTCTGCAGTGGACGTGGATTCTGAAAGGGTCTGATCCAAAGGACACAGCCCTTCAGAGGTCATCAGAGAGAAGCACAGGATGTGAAGGTCCCGCCTCATCAGTCGTTCCCAGGGCTAGTCCCCATAGCAACAGCATGTCAATGCTCAGATCCATCCTGGTGGAACAATGGGACTCAACTGTGGATTTCGTAATCTACAACAGGATTCCATTTTTCTGCATGAATTTGCATCTTTTCATGGAGTGAGCATGTTCATGGTTTTGCTAGCACAGTCTTAACGTGTAGGGGGCAAATAACCAAAAACAGTTTAGAAATAAGTAGGGAATTCAAGTTTCAAAGTGCAATGGAGCAGCCTCTGAAATCCCCCCTCTGCTCCTCGCACCTTTGCATGCCACCCTCACCTCCACTCCACATTATAACTTCTAGAAGAAAGAGAAAAATTTAAAACAATAATTGCCTGGCTGATGTGTCTCAGAGATTGAATATTGACCTATGAACCAGGAGGTCATGGTTCGATTCCTAGTCAGGGCATATATGCCCAGGTTGCAACTCAGTCCCCAGTAGGGAGTATGCAGGAGTCAGCCAATCAATGATGCTCTCTCATCATTGCTATTTCTATCTCTCCTTTCCTCACCTTTCCTCTCTGAAATCAATAAAAATAATTTTAAATAAAAATAAAACAATAATAATGAACAGCTTAGCTCAAAGGGAGAATGCTGAACCTCCAGCTGCCAGAAATAAAGAGCAAACACTTAGGCAGGCTGTGGGTGCAGAACATAGTGGGTCTTAAGTACAACATTTAGGGGCTGTGTTTTCACATCTCTGTGGGGAGATCCATACATTAGGACTAGAGCAGAGAACTGCTCTCAGGAAACAGCTGGAACTGGAGGCTGGAGAGTCCATAAACCAGGAAATGGAAAATCTCCCCACTGGCTGGAAACCAGCCATCTGCCCCAGGCTTTGTCCCAAGTCCCTCCACATAGAGGAACTCCAAGAAATCGGATTGCAAACTCACTGCACACACGTGCCAAGCCCCACATCCATGGACAACTCGGAAGAACATTATTCACATAAACTAGTCTCCCTCTTCTGGTCACTGATTGCTCTGAAGCAGTCCCAGATGCTAGGGTCATAGAATATTGGTTGATTTTCACTCATGTTTCTGAGGATTTGGAAATCAACAGGGTACAGTGAGGCAGCTCCTCTTTGCCGCATGTCAAAGGGACTCAGCAGGGAATGACCTGAGTGGTATGGCTGGCGTATTGACACTAGTGACTGCTGGGAGCTTGGCAAGGCCTAAGGTTCCTCGGTTACTCTTCACGTGGGTCTTCCCAGGGCTTCCTGGGAGAATGGCAGCTGGGATTCAAGAGCATGAGGCAGAAGCTTCAAGGGTTCCATGGCCCAAGGTTACAAATTATGCAGCATCACTTCTGCCCCTTTCCATGGGACAAGCATGAGTTCGAACCCAGTCATGATTCAAGAGGAAGAGACCACCCATGAAACATGAACAACATGAAACATGGCTCATGGGTGGGGAGGGTGTCTTTGAAGACTAGTGACCACACTGCTGGACTGAGGCCACCTGCCAGTATTTGGCTGTGGTTGTAGAAATCCCAGTGTGAATGAAAACACAGGTTCAGAGCTTGACAAGCTGATAGTGCCCTTCAGAAGCAACCAGAGAGCTGTTCCCTAGAAGGACATCCACACATTAGAGTGCCCACAGGACTCTCAGAGTTCCCAATGATCACAGTCCCCTGGAAGAGGAACCCTGAGGGAAGGTAGGCAGCCACTTAGCAGAACCGGGATGTGAATGCCAAGGCTGACCAAGTGGTGGTTCATGGGGCTCCCCATCCAAGACCCAGTCGTGAAGCAGAGCTGGGTCAGGGCTGGATGGGTAGGAGGACAGGAATAAATGCAATCGATGAGTCCTCTGCCCCCAACAAAGTACCGAGAGACACAAAGCAATGGCCCATATTTGAATCCAGGTTTGCTTGACCTCAAAGACCATGCTTTTTCCAGCCCTATTGGCTTGGCGAGAAGGCACCAGGGTCCCAGGGGTCAGAGAGAGGTGGAGGATGGAGTGTGTTCTGGAAGTTTATCCAGAGCCCAGGGCACATGGTAACTGCCAGGAGTGTGTGACCCTAAGAACTGCATGGCATGGGGAGGTCCATGCAGTGAGTGGCTGATTACAGAGGGCTGGGGGGAGGAAGGCAAACCCCCACCCCTGCACCGATGCTGGCAGAATTCAGGGCAAAGTGGTGTCTCTGTCAGGACGGACTTAGAGAAGGGGATCAGATGGTTAGTGTGTTAGGCTTTTCAGAGCCTTTGAAGCAGCACGTGTCCCAGAAAAGATCCGCCCTAAGAGAAAACAATAGCACGCTGTCCCTGGATAAGGGTGACATCCGGTCTCTACATGCAGAGAAGACATTTGGAAATGTTATAGGAAACATTATTATGACCTAATAAGTGTCTATTTCATTCCCAATTCTTTAATGAGGATTAAACATGTATCCTCAGCCTGCTGCCACCAAACGTTCCTCAATCACAGATTGTTTCCATCTCTTATGCTTCAGATCTCGCCGGCCTTCCAGTTCAGGCCTGTGCCTGGCTCGCAGCCCTCAATGCCACCTGCCCCATTTTCTCACTTTAAAAATATGGGGGAAATGGCAACTCCTGTTACTATTGAAAACCACCCCTGACAGACAATCAGAACCAGAGAGGAACTAACACTCCCTGTAAGGCAGATGGAGTTACACTGAGCAGCCCAGGAGCCCTTCTATGCCCCGCCTAGATAGACTCCAAGTCTTTGTTTTTAGGTAAACTAATTGAAAAGATGCTTCAGCCCCACCGTCTAGTCACATCTTAGCGAAGCCTTTTTTTAAAATGTATTTTATTGATTTTTCACA
This sequence comes from Antrozous pallidus, assembly GCA_027563665.1. Taxonomy (NCBI): domain Eukaryota; kingdom Metazoa; phylum Chordata; class Mammalia; order Chiroptera; family Vespertilionidae; genus Antrozous; species Antrozous pallidus. The sequence continues at coordinate 81,023,083 of CM050521.1, forward strand.
GAGAGGAAGGGAGAGGAATAGAAAGTCAGAAACATCAATGAGAGAGAAACATCCATCAGCTGTCTCTTGCACACCCCCTGCTGGGGATGTCTTGCACAGCCCCTCCTGAGGATGTGCCCACTAACAAGGTACATGCTCTTGACCAGAATTGAACCCTGGACCTTTCAGTCCACAGGCCATTGCTCTATCCACTGAGCTAAACTAGTTTCGGCTTAACAAGGCCTTTTTCTTACTCAACAAATACTTCTTTGGTGTGCCAGGCACTGCTATCACAGAGCTTAAAGGAAAAGTCCCAAAGTTTTAAGTAAAACAAAATTGTTCACTCACAATATCCACAGAGACTTGAGGTTTCTTTGCAAAACGAACTATGGGAACATTGTGAAGAGTCACCTGTAGTCTTAAAGGGATCATTTGTGGCCCAGGATTCCATAGGCTGCCAGCAGGCCTTCTGTGGGTGAAGGTCACAAAATGGCCTATGCGGATATGCTGGGGTTTAAAAACCCTGGCATTGAGAGTGGCAGTGTAAATCTATAGCTACATGTATTCTACAAGCTCTAGCAGAATCAAAGGCCTAATATGGAAGAAGTCATTGTATAGAAGTCCTGAAATAATTAAAACACAGATCAGCCTATATAATTGGCCCATGTGGTTGTAAACTGAAAACATAAACATCAAATAGTGTACTAGAAAAAGAATCGATGTAAATGTGCATACTCTTAACAATACTCTTAGTAGAAAAAATTTCCCAATGGATTATTTAAGAATGAGTATAATGGTCTTTAAATAAGGATATAATTTAGAATGTTAGTTATGAAGTTGAAAATTTAAAATAAGAATAAGAGAGTGGTGACATTGGTTATATAAACAATAATATATACCTACAATGAAATACAAGAGAAGAGTGTAGATAAAATCCATTTGTAGGGTAATAAGCTGCGATATGTTGCCATTAAAAAACAGTATTTACAGTATAATTCTACTTTGGGAAAAATATATATGCATGCAAATAGAAAATAAAGTCTGGAAATTTCTACAGTTTAATGTTAAGAGTTGTTATAACTGGATGGCAAGATTTGGCATGTTTATTATTTTCTGTTTCATAGGTTGATTTGTTTTTGGCTCATCTGGATTTCCTATTTTCTCTGTAAGTTACATAAAAGAAATGTAAACTACGCTGTGACATAATTCGCTTTTCCAGGTAGAGACAGGGCTGCAAGGCCAGGAGAGGCATGTATATGAAGCAAATCAGGTGAAGAGTGGGGGCAGCTGGAAGAAGAAATGGCCATGGAAAATGGGTGCGAGTGGGCCGACAAGTGAGACCAAAGACAGGAACTGTTGAGGCCGGAGCTCAGGACGTGAGGCTATAGCTAATCACTGAGCTGAAAACTATCAGGAAGAGCCAGCCAGGTGGAGAGAGGGGAAGGCCGTTTCAAGCAGGTGTGTTACTTAGCAGGTCTAACAGCAGCTTTCCCCCACCAAGCTGAAAACACGCTCACTAAATTCAAATAATCATTTTCAAAGGGAGAGGCGACTACCATTCCCTCTGGAAGCTCTGAGCACATTAGTCAGAGCGACCCATCCATCCTGGCTCTAGCCGTCAGTCCTCAGACAATGCAGCCCAAGGCAGCTTTGCAGAGCGGCTATCTCCGCTGAGTGCCTCTTTAACTCCCCAGTGGAGAGCCCCTTGGGAATCTCGGACCAGCCAAGCATAGCGCAGTGACTGTTTCTAGAAGGTGACCACTTGACTCCAGTGACCGACACTAGCAGAGCGATGTCCCATTGCCCGGCCACAATCTCTGTGACCTTCGTTGGGAACACGTGTCCTTCCCCAAGGACCTGCTCCAACCACTGTCCAGCAGGTTGAGCTCCTGTCCGAATGTGGAGATTCATCACCCTGACAGGTTCTCCCTGAGGACTGACCACAGCATCCTTTCATATGAAGGACGAAGGGGCAAACATTCCTCAATGCCACAGAATGAGGTGGCCTGTGACGACCTACTTTTAGCAGAAGTTTGAAGTAGGAATAGGCATTCGGATTTCCATTGCAAATCTTCATGGAAGTTCTTTATCCAAAGACTTCCTTTTCACTTGATCTACTCGACATTTCTCACCAGTGATAACTTATAGCAATAATAATGATAAAGGAATATGAACATTTGTTGATTTGCCAGACCCTGTTATGATCATATCTCATTTTATCTTTACTTCCCACTAAGAAAGCAATCCAATTTCAGCGGATGTCAGAGGGAGAAGTTATCCATTTGGTTGAACCAAAACCCATCTATTTCCCACACTAAGGAGTCAGGCTTTTATCTTAAAGAACATGCTCTTATCTAGAAAGAACCATTATACTTTCACACTGATCTTTGCCCTCATAGTCATCCAATCTGAATCTGAATTACTAGCTGGTTTCTCAAAAGAGAAAACAAAAAAATAATAATAATAATTAATGTCGACTTTCTTTTCCAGAGCTGGAAAAACGGAATAGCTAACATAAAGTAAAACCACTAAACAAGCATAGCTATATTACCACAAAAACCGATTCAGAAAAATCAGCAAGAGAACACTAGAGGGAAAAAAGGCTTATATAAGCCTCTCCCCTAAAGTTTGCAGCCTCTGTTTACAGTTGGCTGTAACTCATTCAGCTCTACCAGGAGCCCATGCAACCACACTTCCCAGGCTCTGTTCTCTCCTCCCAGACCTGAGAGGTTTCTTTCTTCTGATCAAGTGTAAAACGCTTGTGGGAGAAGGTGTGTTCAGAAACGGGGAGAGAGCAGACTGCCTATCATGGCAGGGTGGGACCCAGAATGCTGGATGTTTTCAACCACCCGCTCAACTTATTCTCATTCAGGATATTTGGGACAACGGTTTAGACTCTGCAGTAGAGAATTCGAGGGGCCTTGAGCACATAGTGGCTATGAACATGGGGTCATAGCGGGTAGGCTCAGAGCCCAGCTCTAGGTCTCACCAATGGGGAGACTATGACAAGTCAATTAACTAAGTCTCGATTTTCCATTTACTAAGTGGGGATGATAATATATAAAAAGGAATGAGATGATGTATAGATGTAACCTGCTTACTTAGCATAGTGTCTGGATTACAGAAGGTAATAAATGAAAGTAATTATCAGCATTATTAGATTATATGCAAAGCACAAACCAGAGAGTGCTATATATGGTCTCAGCAAAGCCCTCGTTTTAGGGGACAGAAGTGATTAAACACTGATCCCCAACTGTCTATGAGATACACCTGACAACACGTGGTACCCAGCTACCCAAATGGATGCGGCATGTACTAGTAAATTCCACTTCAAAAACGAGTAATAAAGGGAAGGGAAGGGAAGGGAAGGGAAGGGAAGGGAAGGGAAGGGAAGGGAAGGGAAGGGAAGGGGAGGGGAGGGGAGGGGAGGGAAGGGGAAGGGAAGGGAAGGGGAAGGGAAGGGAAGGAAAGGGCAAGGGGAGAGGAGGGGAGGGGAGGGGAGGGAAGGGAAGGGATGGGAAGGGAAGGAATGGGAAGGGAAGGGAAGAGATGGGAAGGAAAGGGAAGAGAAGGGGAGGGATTTAAAGGGAAGGGAAGGGATGAGAAGGGAAGGGAAGGGAATGGAAGGGAAGGGAAGGGGCTGCCAAAACTTTTGCAGCACGAAGAACAGAGATCTCACAACAGTGGGCTGCCCACTGGCCTCCTGCAAGGTGGGCACAGATACAATTTTCATAATCATTCCCGAAATCACTCATATTCTAAACAGAGAAAATACTTATAAGACTAAAACGGTACTAATTAAGACCCGAAAGCCAACATGGGACATCCCAATATCATGTAATGGTAACACTTTTAGAGAGCTTGTCACCATCGTTTGGGCCCGGGATGCGGGTGAACCCTGCACAGATGGATCATGAGGTCCCAGTAGAGGCTGTCCGTGTGGCCAAAGCAGGAAGCAATTATAGGCAGAGTATGCAGAGAGAGGACAGGATGGGGCCCGGTAGTGGCCTAACAAAAACAAGTGACCCCTTGAATTCTCACTTTCCAGAATTCACAACAGACTCTAAAAGTTTGTCCTGTCACGGGGTTCAGTTTACCTCCCTGGTTAGTTTTTGATGAAATTTGCAAAGCAAGGGTCAGTGAAAAGAACTCACTTCTCCAGTCTGTCACCCTGGGACAGGTCAGGAGAGTATCCTCCTGTCGCTCACCTTTCTTATCCCCTAAGGAGCAGGCAGGTTCCGCAGTGGCAGGGAAGGAAGTGGGGCAGCAAGAAGAGGACTGTTTGGGCACCAGGGTAGCTTTTGGACTGTTCTGCTTATTCATAGCAGATTTAGAACTATTCTGGTACCCACACAAGAGGTCCTGGCACTTTATTAATTTTAATTTTATGCATCCATGCCTATGAGCACATCTTTGTGAAAAACTCATGTCCACCAGCAGTTTGCTCTCTGTTATCTCCTGCAGGCCTCATCTGCTTCTCTCTGGCTGCTCTCTGCCCTCTTAGTGGTTGTATTTTTCTCTGCGATCTCATGACCTCTCCACAAGGGACCCCAGCAGCACTAGGCTTCCATTATCCTCAGAGCTAGGAACCAGTCACTATGGCCATGGGGTAGACAATGCTGATGGTTCGAGGCCTGGGTTATGAGTTCACTCTAAGTGGGGGGAACTGAGTCAACACAACCCAAATGGTGTAAATTAGGACCTGGTTAGGGAAGGAGAATTGAGATGCTGTCGAGAAGTATATGAGGGATCAGCAGAAACAACAGGGGACCAGTAAAACTTCAGTGGGTCTTCCATTTTCCATCCCCCTGAGACTCACCATGGCTGTGTGAACACCAGCAATGATCCACGGAGTGGTGTTCCCTTCCCAGTCTCCATGCACAGCCACTTGTGGGGGCAGAGATGGCCCTGCATCATGGGGAGGCCCTAGGGATGGCAGAGAAAAGATCACTCAGGAAGTAAAGTCTGAAAAGAAGGCCAACTTACGCTGTTCACGGCAGGGCCATTCCTTATTTTTTATCCCAGAGCCCTGTTCCTCGCCTGTTTTGCCGACTTTGATAAATGAGTAAATGAATGAATAAACAAATATGATCCCCGCAAACCCCACGCCAGCCTTTCTTCTTTGCTCTAAAATACAAATTGACTGTTTGTGGGACTATAAGAGCTGAAAAGGTGACAGCTCTCAGCCTAGGATCCAGAGAAAACAGAATGGGCTATGAAAAGTACTGCTTCATGAGTTGGTTTCCAAAAGCACAGACAGAACTTTAAAAATGTTCATTTCTTTGAAATAATAGTTCAGGTTTTTATAATCTACCCTGAGGAAGTCGTCTAAAACTGCTGGTAAAGCTTTTTGTGCAAAGATTGTCATCACAGGGCTATTTATAACAGCAGAAAATTGTCAACAATTTTAACCGCCCACATTGAATGAACAGTTCAATGACATGTGCTACATCCCCTCAAAGCATAGACTGTACCATTAAAAATAATGTTAATAATAAACTTGTAATAATATAGAAAACAATGTCATAAAGGAAATGAAAAGCAAGATAGAAAGGTATATGTGCACAATAAACTCCAGCTAAATAAAAATGTAAATGCTGTAGACACTTTTAATCAATCTTTCTTACATCCTCAATTTCCTCTCCCCTGCCTCTTGGTATCATATTGCTTGGCAAAACCACCCCCATGGCCAAATCTCCATGTCTTTGCCATCTCTAGGTAAAGCAGGCTGGGAAAACAAAACAAAAAACACACACGATGGGCATTCTCCTTAGTTTAGTAACTCAGCACTCTCACGAGCCATTAATTCTGCCCAGCAACCGTATGCCCATTCCCCTATGGTTCACTGAATTCTCCAAATAAAAATGTCATGTATCTACCAAAGACTGCAGTGGATTTAATGAAATATTTGCACTTTTTCATATGATAAGAAAGCTGTAGCTCATACTAGCTACATCTCTCAGTCTCCTAAACAATCCCTTACCTTCTCTCTCCTCTAACTTCCAGCACCTTCTCTCCCATCTTCCCTCCCACCAAATGACTTTACTTCCTGCTCCACTCAGAAAATGGAAGCAGCGGCAGGACACTTCCTCCTCGTTCTCCTGGAGCCCATACCCTTCCACCAACATCCCCCTCCAACGCTGCTGTCTTCCCACCTGGGGATGTGGGTAAATTCTCCCTGCACCCCAGACCAGCCCCTGTGCTTCTGCTTTAGACACCACTTCACGACGCCAGTCCATTCGTCCAGAAAATCTCTCCCACCCTGATTGTGTTCCCTTCTCTGCTAGACAGTACCATCCACATTTAGCATACTGTTGTTTCTCTCCCTCCCTCTCTCTCTCTCTCTCTCTCCCTCTCTCTCTCTCTCTCTCTCTCACACACACTATGATAACACACACACATACACACAAAGACAAAAAGTTTTATTCATCTCATGTACTCATTCAGCTACCACTCTGTTTCCATAAATATCCCTTTATAGGAGTAGTTCTTGAAGTAGTTGTCTGCACTCATTGTAACCAATTCCTCTCCACCCCTTCCCATTCAAACCCATGCTGGCCAGGCTCTTGCCCCGACCATACCCATAAAACTGCTTGGGTTAAGTCTCTGCAATGACCATCATGTTCTAAACCTAGGGGCCAGTTATCAAGCTTCAACTTATTTGAACTTACAGTAGCATTTGACACAACTGACCATTCCCATTTCCTGAAAAACGTTTGTACTTGGCTTCTAGCCACCCACATCTCCTGGTTCTGTGCCTGTCCTAAAGACTGCTCCTTCTCAGTCTCTTCCGGTTCCTTCTCTTGCTTCTGACCTCACCTTCATAGATGTCTTCAGCTCGGAGGTCCACGATTTGCTCTGCACGTGGTGGCATCAGCCTGTCTCGTGTCTCTGAAAACAGCTCTATGCTGACAATGGCCCAGAAGTTCCCTCTGGAGCTCAGGTTTCCTAATAAGTTCCTCACATGCTGTGTTTCTTGTCTGTATCCCAGCACTGGAGTGCAAGCGTCATCAGAAGAACATTTTTATCTATTTTATTTACTACACCTAGAAGCGTTCCTGGCACACAGCAGGCATTTAGTAAATGAGTGAATGAATTAGTGATGTCACACTAACTCCCTTTTGCATGGAATAATTTTTATTTCCCTTCATTGCATTATATTTGTGTCTTTGAATCTAAAGACATCTTCTTGACATAGAAGCATAGAACAGACTGTTGAATCTCAGAGGAAAGGGAGGGGAGGGTGGATGGTGGGTGGGGAGAGATCAACCAAAGAACGTACATGCATTCATGTATAACCCATGAACACAGACAATAGTGTTGAAGGCCTGAGGTGGGGGTGGGCTAGAAGAGGTCGGTGGGGGTGCGGGGAAGAAAACATATGTAATACTTTCAACAACGAAGATCTTTAAAACTAAAATAGAATGTGTCTCCTTAAACAGGATATAGTTGGATAATACTTGGATCAATTCTTTGTCTTTTAATGGGAGAGTTTAATCCATTTACATTTAAAGTAATTACTGACAAGGAAAGATTTATGTTTGCCATTTTGCTATTTTTTTTTCTGTTTATAGCTTTTTTCGTCTGCAATTACGGTTTTGACATCCAGCAGAGTAGGAGTATATACCAACCATTAATTTCAGTTTTAGAAGAGGAGACACATTTTTCTTGCACAACTACAACCAAAAGTGTACGTTCTGGGATCCCTCAGCTGGTGCGGCAGGTGGGGGAGGGTGAAGAGGGGTGTAGGAAAAGGATCTGGGTACCACCACCTCACTGCTTTCTCTCTTTGGGGACCACATCTCAACTGAGGCTCCTTGTGACTGTAGGTATTTTACTGCCTCGTTCTGCTCAGCGAGGCTCTCAGCCAGAGAGCATAATTGATGTGCACAGAGCCTGGACCCTGGCCAGCTCCTGGAGCAAGGGCCTCTAATTCAGAGGAAAAGGAATTGGGCCTCTGCCAGTCATGTGCCTTTTATGCTTTCATATGGCCATCAGTTAGACCCTGATTTCAGCTTGACAAATCAGGAAAAATAAAACTGTCAGCAACCGGGCATGTTCTTTACCGGGACCGTTAGCTCAGTAATGGAAGGGAATGTTATTGCTCTAGGCATTTGCATCATATCTATCGATCAGGCTTCCTGCTGCTTTTCATGCTCAGCTCTAGCGGTGAGGGAGAACTGCTCAGGTCTCGCATCACAGCCTCTTCACATGCAGGCTGGGCCACAGCCACTGCCACCGCTGAGAGTGAGGCAGACAGCCACGGGAGTAAGCAAACCAGGGGCAGCCTCAGGCTGGACAATTGTGTGAGACGGGAGTTGGGGCAGCTGGGTTTTATTCACAGCTCCGCCGCCACCTTGCTGTGTGACCTTGGGCGAGCTGCCAGCCCATTCTGTTCCTCTCTCTGCATTCCACACTTCCTGGGATCTTTCCATTAGAGAGGCTCTCCAGGCCAAGGTTTGATGCCCTCATTAAAATAAAAATGCTGTTAAGAGAATAAGTGGCTTTAGCTGTTAGCCCTGGAAAATTGGGACTAATTTTCAGTGAGTTACATTTATTTACAATGAGAGATCTTTCATTTGGGGGGGGCTGACCTGGAGGTGAGCACAGGGAGAAGACCAACTGGAGTGTTGGGATTCTTCTGCCTGGGGGTGGGGTGGTGACCCAGGAAAGGAACCTAGTGAGTCTCCATTATCAAATCCTGGAGGAAGAGTCTGTGAGACTTAGCTTGGGTCACTGCATCCATTTGCCTCAGTGCCTGAATCCCTAACAAATAGACTGGGGATCTTTACATAATTCCTTCCAGGAATGGGGATAATTGCCTCCCCCTACAGCAGGGGCAGGCACCATTTATTCTGCCAAGGGCCATTTGGATATTTATAATATCACTAGAGGCCCAGTTCATGAAATATAGTCACTGGAGGGGGGGGGTCTCTTAGCCCAGGAGCCCTCAGGGGATGTCCTACTGATGGCTTAGGCTGCCACGAGAGACTTCCGTGGCACCACCACTGCACTCGCCAGCTGTGAGGCCAGCTCAGGGCTTCTGGCTGAGTGGCGCCCGCCCCCCCCCCCCCGTGGGAGCACACTGACCACCAGGGAGCAGGCATTAAGCGCCTGCTTCCTGGTGGTCAGTGCGTGTCATAGTAACTGGGCCAGCTCAGGGCTTCTGGCTGAGTGGCGCCCGCCCCGCCCCCACCATGGGAGCACACTGACCACCAGGAAGCAGGCATTAAGCGCCTGCTTCCTGGTGGTCAGTGCATGTCATAGCAACTGGGTGTTTAGGCATTCAGTCAATGTGCATATTAGCCTTTTATTATATAGGATTTGAGCCATACAAAATCCTCAATTTAAAAATCAGCCTGCTATATTTGGTCAAAAATTTAATTAACTCACCCCTATTGCCTTGGCAGGCCAGACCAAATGATCTCACAGGCCTTTTACAGCCCACAGGCTCTACATTCCCCACCCCTGCTAAAACAAGCCACTTGGAAGCATCGAGATTTTACTGAGGAAAGACCTTGAGCCCAGTCCCATCTTAGTCTGATATCTAATGTTTCTCCCAAGTGATAGCTCTTAAGGAAATATATGCTAAGATCAAGACTGTGACCTTGAATCTTCTTCCAGATAAATATATCCTGTCATTTCTCTGTCACATGGGCAACCTAAAACAAAGCTGACTCCCCGTTTGGCCATTCTTGGCCTGATGTTGTGCCCCACACATTCAGCTTCAGCCTCAACCAAATCTCTCAGAGGCCATGGCATTAATCAGTGGCGAGAACTGCATGAAACACGGCAAAATGCCTTAAAATTCCTCTCTATCCCTTTACCTCTGCCTGAGTCTCCAAGGGATGCTCAAAATCTCTCCAGTTCTCGGTTTTTTAAGTTCTCTTCCCCCCCAAAAAAATCTTCTTCTTCTAAGGAAAGAGGGAAAGGATGGAAAGGGAAGTGAGGAGAACAGATGGAAGAAAGCTTACATTGTCAAGAGCCTATAATGTTCCAAACACTTAAATGACATGTAATCTTTTTTAATATGTATTTTTATTGATTTCAAAGAGGAGGGGAGGGGGAGAGAGAGATAGAAACATCAGTGATGAGAGAGAATCATTCATCAGCTGCCTCTTGTACACCCCACACTGGGGATCAAGCCCGAAACCAGGGCACGTGTCCTGACCAGGAATCAAACCATGACCTCCGGGTTCACACGTCAACACTCAACCACTGAGCTACACTGGCCAGGCCAAATGACTTTTAATCTTGACATAGTAAGTATACATTCCTCAAGTTTATAAGGCTGCCACTCTCTTTACTGAAGAGTATTCCATTGCATGGACGTGCCACAGCTGATTTCCCCCTTCTGCTGGTCATGGGCATGTGGGTAATATCCAGTGTAAAGTGATTATGAGCAGTGCTGCACTGAACTTTCCAGACACAGTTTCATGAGACATGTATGTGAATTGTTTGCACTACTTGACTTTTGTATTGTGTGCTAGTATCGCTTTTTAAAAAAATCTGTTTTTAAAACACCTTCCAGAGCTTTTTAATTGGTATCTAAGATTTAGCTCCTTCCCTGCTGACAATTAGGCAGAAAAAATAGTAATAGTTAACATTTACTGAATGCTCACTCAGCCAATCTTTTGCAAAACAAACAAAAATATTTTCACATATATCTTTTCATTTAATCCTATGAACTCCCCAAGCAATGGATTCGTCCATTCCTCCCATTTAGACCTATGGAAACTGAGTCGGAGAGAAGTTGAAATCACTTGCCCAAAGTCCAACAGCAAGTGGAGAGGCACGGAGCAACCACAGGTCCCTGACTCTATAGTTGAGTTCAACCCCTGACATCACAGCCTCCATGAGACTGGGGGTGGGGGGAGGGGGGAAATAGAGGGGAGCTTGTCAGAATGGGAGGAGGAGCTGTTGGGGGGGGGGGGTAGAGGGGAACCTGTCAGAATGGGAGGAGGAGCTGGACCCCAGCAGCTCAGACTGCCAGCCCAGCCCAGCCCAGCAGCCTGGATTGTTCTTTCTTCCCTTTGTGTCCTAATTAATCAAATCCTGAGCATGAAGAAGAGAAAGACTGGAATTTTGTTAAGATGAGAGGGGGAATTTGTTCCCATCTGGTCCCTCCAAAGCTCTCCTGTGTGAGCCAGCAGGGAGGACGTCAGCGCAACCTGCGTGGAATCTAATGATTTCTTAGGAGCACCAGGGGCTTGGGCGAGATCACCAGGAGTCTGGGCCCACCAGCTCGAGGGCATAATGGAAAGGTCAGGGTCTGAGGTCCCGAGCAGGGGCAGCCAGCTTTCCTGCAGAGGGCCAGACATTAAACATTTTAGGCTTTGGGGGACAGCTGGTCCCCAGCGCTGCCACTGGAGCATGCAGGCAGCAAGGACAAAACTGAGCAAGTGGCATGGCTGTGCCCCAGCAACACTTCATTTGTTGATCCTGAAATTTGAATTTCATAAACTTTCCGGGTGCCACAAAGTATTTTTCTCCTTTTGATTTCTTTCAATCATTAAAACATTATTTTTAAAAAACATTCTTCATTTAAAAGCTGTACAAAAACAAGTGGAGGAGTCTGGAGACCAGGGTTTGAATCTGGGCTCTACTATCACGTCTGTGGCTTTTGGCACATTACTCACATTTTTCCAGCTCCGTTTCTCTCATGGGGAAGCGGGCAGAGCAGGGGCTGTGCACTGGGGCCTGCTTCTGGCTTTTATGCTCTGCTTAATTTAATCCTCATCATAACCCCAAGATGTAGAAATTATATCTACATCTACAAGGCAAGTCTCCTTCCATTCCCATTTATTCCCCCTGCACCCTCTTCTACTTTCCCCACCTACTTCCCCTCTGGTAACCACCATACTGTTATCTGTGTCTATGAGTTGTTGTTTTCTTAACCCCTTCACCTTTTTTACCAGTCACCCTGAGAACATCTTTCAGAGCAAAAGAAACCCTGGGTCATGTATTGTGTTCTGTCCTCATGTATCTTTAGTCTTATCTGGAATAGTTTCTCAGTCTTTCTTTGTGTTTTAGACATTATAGAAATAGTACAGGTTAGGGATTTTGTGGAATGCCCCAGTGCCAGAAACCAATCATTGTCTCACTAATAGAAAGATGTGGACAGGAAGCCCGGAAGGCTGGTCAACAACCTTAATTGCTCTAGTCACTCACTATTTAGTTGAAACATTGTTAGCTGAAGCAGCATCCACCTCTGTTTGTCTTTTGCATTTTTGTTATTGGAATTTCATGCCTAAGGGTTATGGGTATATCCCATAGTCTCAATAAAAGGGACAGCAAGGCCAGAGCGGTGTGTAGTCTTCCCACTAGAGGTGGGCTCTTGCCTGGCCCCCAGTATTCCCAAATTAATATTTTTCCAGTCTCTTTTTCATTTGTGTGCAGCCTTCTCAAGAACCCAAACCCTGAACTGGAACTCTGAACCTCACAGGACATGAAAGGGGTTCCTATAACCCAGGACACATTTGTGTAAAAGGGCCACAGGCATAATCATGACAAGGTGTAAGGTAGGACTGTTCTAGGGGTGCCAGGCTATCTTCTCGATCTAATCCCAAATGTCCTTCCATACTTTGGTGATTCTCAGTGAACTCAGTCCTGGGGCCTTTGGAGTTATCCCACAGCCCAAGGACCCTGACTTTCCTGCAACACACCGTGCAGTCTAGCCTAATAAAGAATCGCCCCAATAAACAGCATCCCTGCTAACAAAGAGTGGTCCAATCCCTGGACCATTCATCACAGCCAGTCTTCCTTGTGTTCTGTTCACTCAAGTTCTGGCTTGGTTCTCTTCACCTTGACACCCAATCCATTCATGTAACCACCACTGTCTTCTTAGTCAATGTCAAACCTGATAAATTAAGTAGTATAGATTCTAACAAATAAAATAACCATCTTTACGGCCGATCTAGTATTTTAAAAAGCCCCAATTTTTCATTTATAATTTTTTTGTCCAGAAAGCTACCTTCCAGCTGAAACCGGTGTGGCTCAGTGGATAGAGCATTGGCCTGCAGACTGAAAGGTCCCAGGTTCAATTCCGGTCAAGGGCATGTACCTTGGCTGCAGGCACATCTCCAGTAGGACGTGCAAGAGGCAGCTGATCGATGTTTCTCTCTCATCGATGTTTCTGACTCTTTATCCCTCTCCCTTCCTCTCTGTAAAAAAATCAATAAAATATTTTTTTTTAAAAAGAAAACTACCTTCCAGCATATTGGCTAAGAGCTCAGGACTTATGGTGAGACTCGCCCTCTCATCTCAGTCCCTGTGGTTCTCCGTTCCTTCAGCTCTATTCCTGACACCAAGATGTACCAAGGGTTTATGTGCCAAGCGTTTCACTAAGAACTTCACATGGGCTATTTCCTTTAACCTTCTCAATGGTACTCTTACCCCCACATTTTTACAAAGAGCCTGACTCCGTGTGGTCAGTGACATGCCCAGGATGGCACAGGGGTTCTGTGGCAGAACCAGCCCCCTGCTGTCGGGCTCCAGGACGCATGCTGCCCTTACGGTCTGTATATGGAAGATCACACTCAGCAAAATGAAAAACACAGGACAAGAGGGTCCGAGAAAATACCCAACTCTAACTGCAGAGACCCCAAGGGAGGCTCTGAGGCTCTACCAAGTTACCGCAGCTGAGTATGTTTCACTCTGTGCTTCCTGCTGGACTAAACGAAGGGCAAAACTCAACAGTTACCATTCGTTCTGGCCTTGAGGAAAATGCCCAGCAAGAGGTTTCCTGATCAAGAACACTGATTCTGTGGAGGTTTCTTCACAGGACTTTGATACACATCAACAAAATAGCCTCATCCCCCTCCCTCCAATGAGCAAGTCAAAGATTCTCACAGATCTATTGAAATAAGGTCATAAGAACGTTTATCTAGGGTAAAACTGCTGTTCTGAAACTTTGGCCACTGTTCACCCACCCCTGCTTGCTTAAAACAAAAGAATTATTGCTTTAGTTTCCAGCTTGAGACCTTAAAGGCTAGAGAAAAAACCCTTTGAAGACTAGAACCAGAGGAGTAACCAGTCTGCGCCAATTATGTAGCTACACCACCTGTTTTTACAAGATAGGACCACTTTCCCACGTCTATCAGATACATAGTTAGAAGATAAGGAGCGAACAACAGGGTCATTCATAGTCTATTGGCACCCCTTCCCCAGATGCGGCCTTGGGGGCTGTTCGCCAAACACAGGGCAATAATATTTATGGTTCAGACTCCTTTAAAAGGACGGCCTACACCCACCCAGGGCAGTGCAGCCGTGGGTGTTAGGTCTCTGTGTGGTGCCCTGCGACCATCCTGGCCAGTTTTCAATAAATCCTTGCTTGCTTATTACCAACTTCACTGCCTCTGTGGTCGCTGGTTGTGGAAGTCGCCCCACAACACTACAACAGGAGCCAACCTGATGGTGCCCGCATACAGGCGGGGTGGCTGCCGACGGATGGGCTCTGAGCCTAGAAGCCATTATCCGCACCAGTTTCCACATCCGGGTAGCTTTCACAGTGCCCTTATTTTGAGGCAAATGGGATTTTTGCTAAGATCGGCGATTATGCAGAGGCAGCCCTACAGCCCATCCTCACACAGTGACTGATCTGTGGCCCCCTCTGCCTCACCTCCATGGCACGGTAGACTTTTTGAGACACAGATGCTGTAGCAGAACCAGCCATGCAAAGCTTGGGGGAAATTAACACCTCAGGCACCAAGTCCTCCTCCTTTTACTTTATAATGTACATCTCAAAGCTGCACCCTCTCTCCATCTCTGTGTCCTGTTTGAGTCACTCAGTGGGAATTATCTCGTTCTGGGATGTCTACTGTTTCCCAACAAGCACAGTGGTAATTTCATTCCTGGGCCTACCAAATTGACACACACAGCCCTGTAACGAAATGAATCCCTTGTGTCTGAACACCACAGACCTTCCATGGCCCCCACAGTGCGCAGGGAAAATGCAAGCGCCTTTCATTGGCCCACGAGACCCTAAAGGCCTCGTCTCTCCAGCTCCATTTCTCACGTTCCTCTTATCTGAGGTTTCAGCAGCAGCAACACCCTGAGTTTGCTTCATGCCCACGAGGTTCTTGTCTCACCTTTTCTCACCCCCAGAGCTTTGCTCATGCTGTCGCCTGTGCCTAGAATCAACATCCTTCGCTCCCTTTCCCGATCTGGCTTTACTGACTCTTTAGGGTTCCCCTGGGGAGCCACTTCTCTCTTCACTTCCCCTCACCCCACCCGTATTCCTGCTCACCCGGGAACCCACATGCAAGTTTCCCAGAAACTCCATCAGAGGAACAATGAAGCCCGCTGCGAGCCTGCTTGGGCTTCTCAGAGTCTTACAGTTTTCTAGGACCTCCCACTGAACGCATTTTCAAAAGCTGGGGTAAGAACACTGAGGTGGTTAAGCCTGTAGAGTGTGCCCTTTGTTTCCAGATCCCGTTAATTACCTTTCAGGAAAGGGTTGTTTGCGACATGCTCAATTACTCAGATAACTCAATAGTGTCCACTGATCAGGCAGAACAGCAGCATTTGCTCAAAAGCAAATAACAAAAAATACTTATTTCTACTTTGAGACTCCTCCCAGGTATGGGGTTTATTTCAGGTTGAGCTCCAGGGAGAAAAAGAAATGACAATTGTTCATATAGCCAGAGAAACATGAGTTTAGCGCGCGCACGCACGTGCGTGCACACCCACACACACACACACACACAATTATTTTACATTAAGTAAAAAGTAAACCCGGAGAGAATATCCAAGTCATTCCAGTGTTCATTCTACTCACTCACCCAGTCCCTTCCTGCAGGAAAAGCTTCATGAAGTTCCCACATGATCGTGTCACAGCCCAGAACTCTCAGACCCTGCATAAGTCTGAGCTTCTCGGGAGAACCGTGACTTCCCATAGCTGCCATGGGCTTTCCTCCCCAAACGTTGACACTTGTGCTGTAGTCCCCATGGGGACCACAGAGAAACAAAGAGAAAGAGACACGCGGGCATAAGACTGGGAGGGCCAGGTGCCCTTTCGGGTAGACCATGCCATGTGAATGGTCCAGTGACACTCTGGAGAGGGGACGTGACAGTAGAAATTGGCAGATAAATAAGAATTCCATCAACTGATCCATGCAGGGAGCCCCTTCCAAGCAGAGGGGATGGATACCTGAACACACAAATCTGTGATCAACTCGGTGTCCAATCTAAAAATGCCAGGTGGAGATTTGGGAAGGCAGGATGGTGGAGAACACTTTCATACTAACCTGGGTGGGGAGAGGCTTGACTTTATCCTGTTCACAGTGAAAGCTGAGAAAGAGAAGATTTATATCTCCAGTTCTCTAAAGGAATAAAAGCAACTTTTGTGGGTAGAGTAGCCTTATAAATAGGCCAAAAGAGAAATCTGGGCGACCAGGGCAGGCATAAGGGGTGGGAGGAAGACTCCTGCCTGCGAGTTACTCTAGGGCAGGGGTGGGGAACCTTTTTTCTCCCAAGGGCCATGTGAATATTGATAACATCCCTCACAGGGGGTCACGAGGCCCAAGCTGTAAAAGAGTGGGTGCAGAAAAGAGAATTTTGAGCAGCTTCTCAAAAACAAGTATTTTTCTGTTCTCAATTCTGCCTTTGATTAAGCCTCACTCAGTCCTTGTTTTAGCACAGGTCTAAATCCCCTTAAAACTTCTCTCCTGTGTCTTAAGAGGTCAACTGTACGATTAGCATGATTCTTCTACAGTCATTTCCTCTTCCTCCCTAGATGGCTACATCTGAGTGGTAACAAGCTCCAGTAATAAAAGTCCAGGGACTCCTGTGTTGCCTTCCTTTTCCTCAATAGCCTCCTGAAGAATCAGGAAGAAAACAAACCTCCCAGGAATTCATGTCTGTGGCAGCACCTGCCTGCACATTTGAAAGACACGGAAATTAATCACTGTGTTTTCGTTAGACTCTTTCACAGGACTGGTGAACATCTTGACAGACATTATCTGGCGTTTCACGGGGGACTTCATGGCGCCTGATCTGGTGTGCCGCGTGGTCCGCTACCTGCAGGTACGTAGCGCCTTCCCAACGGGGTGAGTCAAACTGACAGAAAATCAGCTGCGGGATTCTTCCTGAGAAATCATACAGACTCGCGCTCCCACACAGCACACCGAGACCTCCTTCTGGTTGACAGGACAGGCAGCCTTGGCGAGATGTTTATAACCCATTTCTTCTGTTAAAAATAAGGCCTATATGAAGAAAACCCAATAAATTTTGGAGATTAAACCCTTACCAGAGATAACATTGGCAAACATGTTCTCCCAGGCTGTGGACTCTTGTTGTTTTGTTCATGGTTTCTTTTGCTGGGCAGAAGCTTTTTATTTTGATGTAGGCCCATTTGTTTATTTTCTCCTTAGTTTCCATTGTCCCAGGAGCTGTATTGGTAAAGAAATTGCTACGACATATGTCTGATATTTTGCTGCCTATAGATTTTTCTAAGATTTTTATGGATTCCCCGTCTTAAACACACAAGATGGCTACCCGCCTGTGGTCAAAAATGTCTGCCCCATGTGGACACAAGATGGCCACCACAAGATGGCCAGCAGGGGAGGGCAGTTGGGAGGGACCAGGCCTGCAAGGGAGGGTAGTTGGGGGCAATCAAGCCTGCAGGGGAGGGCGGTTAGGGGTGACTAGGCTGGCAGAAGAGAGAAGTTGGGGGTAACCGGGCCTGCAGGGAAGGGCAGTTGTGGGAGACCCAGGCCTGCAGGAGAGAGCAGTTGGGGGGACTAGGCCTGCAGGGGAGGGCAGTTAGGGGTGACTAGGCCTGCGGGGGAGGCCAGTTAGGGACAAACAGGCTGGCATGGAAGTGGTTAGGAGGTGATCAGGCTGGCAGGCAGAAGTGGTTAGGGGCAATCAGGAAGGCAGGCAGGCAAGCAGCTGGGAACCAGCAGTCCTGGATTGTGAGAGGGATGTCCAACTGCCCGTGTAGGCCAATCCCACCTCGAGGGGTCCCAGATTGGAGAGGGTGCAGGCTGGGCTGAGGGACACCACCCCATGCACAAATTTTGTGCACCAGGGGTCTGGTAAAATATAATTATAAATATATATATTTAGGGTATAAAATATTACCTATGTATCAAATATATTTCATTATTAATGTATCATTCATGTATGTAACATAGATTAAGACACAGCAATAAACACAGTTGAACTCAGTATGGGAAGAATGGACCATTTTACAACTGGTGTTAGGGTCAATGTGTTTTGTTCCTGAGTTCTTAAGATGATTTCCCATTAATGTATTTTGTTTTTGTTGCCAGTACTTCAGATCTAAATTATTATAGCTTTACAGAGGTATAAGACATTTCTGGGAAAATTTAATCCTGTTAGATTCCATTTGTTAGTATGAGTTTTTTTTAGAATCTTTGCATCTATATTCATAAGTGAGATTATGATTTTCAGCTGTTCGATCATTTTCAGGTCTTGGTAATGAAATCATTCCATCTTCAGAAAATAGAAAGTCGTTACAATTAAAAATCTCCTTTTGCGTTCTGCGCCTAACCTTGCGAATTTAGATGTGAAAGAGCGCCTGTTACTCTCTGGGGCTAGTATTTTCTCAGGGGAAATATTTAAAACATAGCTCTTCTGAAGGATTTTTGCTTCCATATTTCTTCTTGAGGATTGATAGAGTAAGCAGGTAAATATTTCCAACTGCTTACTCTATCAATTGCTGAGAAACAAGCCACACCAATACTTAGTGGCCTAGAACAATAAACATTTAATATCTCACAGTTTCCATTAGTGGAGCATCCAGAAACAGCTTGGCCTGGCGGATCCCGCTAAGAGCTTATCACAGAGCTCCATCAGCTCTTATCCAGGACTGCCGTCATTGGGAGGTCTGATCTGGACTACACAGTTAACTTTCAAGGTGGTTCACACACGTGGCTGGCAAGTTAGTGCCAGCTTTTGACAGAAGAGTCAGGTCTTCTTACCTGGGCCTCTCCACAAAAATTCCATAGTGGCCTCACGACCCAGCAGCCAGCTTTCCTGAGGATCAGTTACCCAAGGGAGCACGGTAGAGACACGTGTTTTATGAACTCGCCTCAGAAATCGTACATCATTACCTCCACGGTATTCCATGGGTCACACGGTCAGCCCTCGTTCAGAATGGAAATAAGAGACCCACAAAGGAGCCACCCAGGAGGCAAGGATCATTGGGGATACCTTGGAGACTGGCTGCCACACTTCCCTTCACAGGTTTCAAACACATGATAACCTGTGTCTTTTCTACTAACTGAAAAATGTCCTTTTGACCCAGAGTTATTCATGTCAATAATATTCCTTCTAATAGTATCCTATATAATAGAGCCCAGTAACCCTTAGGGCAGAATGACCAGAATGACTGATCGCTATGACACTCACTGACCACCAGGGGCAGACGCTCAATGCAGGAGCTGCCCTCTGGTGGTCAGTGCGCTCCCACAGCAGGAGTGCTGCTCAGCCAGAAGCCAGGCTCCGGGCTGATGAGTGCAGCAGCAGTGTCGCGAGCCTCTCCTGCCTCCACAGCAGCACTAAGGAGATGTGGGCCAAGCAGTAAGGAGCAAGCAGGCAGGTGGCTTCGAGCTAGCAGGTGGGCATTTAGAAGCGAGGGGTCCCAGATTGTGAGAGAGCACAGGCTGAGTTGAGGGCCCTGCCCCCTCCCCCAGTGCATGAATTTAATGCACCAACCCTCTAGTAAAAAATATATTTAAAAAATAAACATAAGCTGACTTGACTTGGGGTGGTGAACACACAAAGCAATATGCAGATGATGTGTTATAGAATTGTACACCTGAAGCCTGTATAGTTTTATTAACCAATGTTACCTCAATAAACTTAATACAATTTTAAAAACTAAATATAAATTATATTTTTAAAAACAAGCTCAGTAATGAGATATTCTTAGGGGCTTAGAAAACCTCTGACAGAGCCCTGAGAATCTAGAAGACCAGGCCACACTCAGGATGGTATCTGTGCTTACATATTCTTTGACTTCTCTCATCAGAGTTTTGTGGTTTTAAAATATTTATCTTGCATGTATTTTGTTAAATTTACACCTTAGTAGTTCATAGTTTGGTGCTACATACATGCTATTGTGGTTTTAATTTTAAACTCAAAAATTTTATTGATGATATATGAAAAAACAATTTACTTTTATATATTAACTTTATATTCTGTAACCTTACTATTTCCATTTAATAGTCCTGTAGGGTTTTCCTCTTATTCTTTTGGATTGCTTATCCAAAAGAATTGGATTTGCCTTATTGGATTTGCCTGACCCATGCTAGGGAAGAAAAAGAGAAGGCCCTGACCTCTCACCTTTTCGTGACCTTAAAGCTTTGTGCAAGCATGAAGTGGAGGCAAAGGCAGAGCCGCCATTGTCTGGCTGAATCAAAACTGTGCCCAACATTCACACAGAGACTCCCCACGATGACTGGAAGACACACCGGTTCCAGGCATCTGTCCATTGATTGCTACACCCCTGGGCAGGATTTTGATAATGAGGAAGGCTATGCCAAGTGAGGGCTGTGAGTTTATGGGAAGTCTCCATATCTGCCACTCAGTTTCACTGTGAACTTAAAACAACTCTAAAAGATGTGTATTTTTAAAATAGGAATGAAATATCCAAGAACTTTGGGACAATTGCAAAATGTGCAAAAAAAAATTAATTAGTGTAATCCATTATATCAAACAGGTAAAGAAAATGTATATGGTCCCATCAATAGAAACAGGACAAAAATTCAAAACTCATTTATGATTTTTTTAAAAAAAACTCAGAAAACTGCAGAGTTAGAAACTTCCTCCACTTGATAAAGAATATCTACAAAAAAACTTACAAAATAACATCATACTTAATGGTGAGAAACCATAAACTTTCCTCTTAAGACTGAGAACAAGGCAAGGATGCTCCCTCTCACCATTCCTTATACTCAGCACTGCACTGAAAGTGCCAACTAATTCAACGGGACAAGGAAAGCAAATAAAAGGAAACAGAGTGGAATAAAAACAACTTTAGTCACAAACAAGACTGTGATTATAAGCAATCCAAAAGAATAGGAGGAAAACCCTATGGGACTATTAAATGGAAATAGGAAGCTTACAGAACACAAAGTTAATATGTAAAAGTCAATTGTTGTTTTCATATAACAGCAATAAAAATTTTAATGTAAAATTAAAACCACAATATCATGTATGTAGCACCAAACTATGAAATACTAAGGTGTAAATTTAACAAAATACATGCAAGATAAATATTTTAAAACCACAAAACTCTGATGGGAGAATATCTAAATAAGTCGATAGGTCTTCCATGTTCATGGATAGGCAAACTCACTGTTGTTCAGATGTCAATTCTGCCCAATGCAATTTAAAAATTCAATGCAATTCCAATCAAAATCCCGCCACGTTATATTATGGATACAGACAAACTAAAGTTTATACGGACAGGCACAAGACACAGAACAGCCAACACAATATTGAAGAACAAGGTGAGCAGAGCAATCTCATTTCAAGACTTCAATAAAGCTACAGTAATTAAAACAGCATGGAATTGGTGAGAGAACCACCAAGTAGATCAATGGAACAGAAAAGAGGCCAGAAACGGATTCCCCCAGGCAACCTGTACCACCTTCTCAATTTTTTTCTGTAAATCTAAAATCGCTCTATAGAAATAAAGTACATTAAATATTTTTTAAGTTAGTCTTGGAATCCTCCTTTAAATGAAGCCAGTCTGGCATCTTTAAAAATAAAATTTCTCTAACTTTCCTCTATTTAAGTCTCACATCTCCACAAGATTTTATTTGGTTTCATATTTCCTAGGTCATTTTTGTCAGAATTGAGGGGTGGGGTAGTGAGAATTCAAACATATGTCCTCAAACTGCCTTCTGTTCTCCAAATGGTATCCCATATGTTGTTGATGTGTAGAATTCTCATTGTTGACATTTATGAATTGACTATAATTTTACTTTGATTTCCTTCTTGACTTAATTATAAGGCTGTTTAAATTTCCAAGTGGTATTAAAAAAAAAACCATAATACTAATGTCAGCTTTTATGGCTTGTAAATTGGCACAAGTGCCACTTTTTGGGATCTATTGAGGGTTGTTGTTTTTTTCATAGTTTCATTATGACCAATTTTTGAAATATTACCTTGATATTTTACAATAATGTGTAGTATTCTTAAATTTTGTGTTTTTTTTCTATCTCTGTGTAATTGTATTTGTTCCTCTGTAAAGCTCTGAACATTTTAATAGTTTATATTTAGTGTTATGTTATTAATATAAGTTTATTAATATTTTCTTGCCATGATGTTTTGTATCCTTTATTAACAGAATAATCCCTTTGTCCCGTGAGGTGCTATTTGCCTTAAAGTTAATTTGTTGAATAGTAGTATTGGAATGAATGCCTCCTTCTCATTTTTAGTTGCTTGACATACCTATCTATCACTCCATTTGTAAACTTTGATAACCATTTGGCTTTAGAGGTGTCTCTTCTAAACAGGACACAGTTGGATTTGAGGACAGTTTTGTAACCAGTCCTTGGTTCAGTGAAGGGGCTCAAGCCATTTCTATTGATCGTGACAAGTCGTGTTTGGTGTTATTTCAGCTACCTCATTTAATCTTTCCATCTTAAATTTTCTTCCTGTTTGCTTGTGTTTTCCTTTCTATTTGGTTACTAATTATGGTAGACTAAAAGTAGCCCTCAAAAAATATCCAGTTCCTAATCTCTAAAGCCTATGCATGTTTATGTTATGTGGCAAAAGGAAGGAAGGAAGGAAGGAAGGAAGGAAGGAAGGAAGGAAGGAAGGAAGGAAGGAAGGGAGGGAGGGAGGGAGGGAGGGAGGGAGGAGGGAGGGAGGACGGGAGGGAGGGAGGAGGAGGGAGGAGGAGGCAGGAGGAGGCAGGAAGGACAAAAATCTTGCAGATGAGATTAAACTAAGGATCTTGAAGTAGGGAGATGACTCTGCATTATGGTGGTGGGTCTGCTACAATCATCTGTATCTATGAGGGGGAGATGACGCAGAGACAGAGGAGGCATTGTAGCCACAGACTCAGAGATAGGCTGGATGTGGTCACAAGTCAAAGAATACTGGTGGCCACCTGCAGCTGGAGAGGAGGTCCTGATGCTCCTCTAGCACCTCAAAAAATGTGGGGGGTTCTGAGAACACCTTGATTTTGAGCCTCTAAAACTGATTTTGGACTTATGGTTCCCAAAAGGCAAGAGATTACATTTATGTTGAAAGAAGCCACAAAGTTTGTGGTAGTTTGTTCCAGTAGCCATAGGAAAAGAATAAGATCTTTTTCTCCATTTTTATTTCACTCTATGATAGCTTATCTTTCATTTTAAATTTAATATCAAGGTAAAAAGCAAGAGACACCTCAGTGCCTAAATGGAAATGTAACATGACTTCTTTCCTTCTACCCTCTCTTCTCACTCAACTGCCCAGATTTTCTTCTGAAATACTTCATAACTATATTCATAGTTTTCTGTAAACATTTTGTGTTTTTCTGACTCATTGCTCACCTTAGCTATTATTATTCAATCCCCTTCCCTCTTCTGGAGTTCTTCATTTTGAAACAATTCCCAATCGGCAGAAATATTTCCTCAAGGAAGGTTTTTCAGGAAGGTGATGTGATGTTATATTTTCTCCATATATACATGAATAATTCTGTGCCTTTGCATAAAAATATATTCATAAAGTTCTCCCACTTTTTCTTTCAAAACTGTGAACATGTCTTTCCCACTTACCTTTGTGAAGAAAAGCATGACCATTTGAGATGCATTTTTTAAGTAACCTTTAATATTTTTTCCCCCTGCCTAGATGTTCCGAGAGCCCTGAAATTAAATACTCTTTTTGACTGTGTCTCAGAATAGATTGCGTTTGATTAACATCACCTGCTTCTCCGGGTGCTCTTCACCGTGACCTTGCCTCCTGCTCCCATTTCGGAGCTGGCGTCAGCCACCTCACTCAGTAAGGTCTCCGATGGCCCTGCTTCTTCCGACCTTCTCACCAGGGGGCATTCCACCTCCCAGGGTTTTGCCCCTGGGAGCTCTCTTTCCCTTTCCCTCTCTGAGGTCACCCCCTCAGCAGCCCTAACAATGATGAATTCCTGGGCCACACATAGAAGTCCCAACTTTCTCTAGGGAGTCCATTGTCTCTGATGTTTTGGTTAAAGTTGGCCATCATTCCATCCTTTTTCTTCCTGTCAGTATATCGCCTTTTTAGCAAGAGGAGAATGTGCCCCTTAAATTCCTCATGGAGCCTTCCATCTCTGGTCAGTCCTCAGAACCCCCACCCGGGGACACCTTTCGAAATATTAGTGCTGGGCTGTCTTAAGGTAGTGTTACCAAAATAAAGATAATAAAGGGCAGCAATGTGATTGCTGGGGATTTGTCTGAGCAGAGAGAAAAAAAGGCACAAATTCAGACAAAGGTCATTGCCAAAGTCATGTTATTTCATTTTAGAAAAATTCAGACAGTCACCCTTCCACTCCAGCCTTCGTGTTCGTCCTCTGCGTGCTCTGGATTTGACCCGAAGGTTCTGGAGCAGAGAGATGCTGCTGTCCGAGTAGAAAGAGTCAGTGAGGGCTTTTCTCCATGCTCGTCCTTTCAGAGCTATTTTCTGTCATTACATTTGGAATGTGCTCTTCACAGGAGGGATACTAAGGTCTCATCCCAATTTCCTTCTCTGCAAAGTATGCAAATAGCACTGCACACTGGGTAATTACAGGGCTGGACAAGGTTAATAAAACAGAGGGTGGGGAGCAGGAAGGGGAGACTGAGGACCTGCCATAGGGAGGAGTTCTGCTGGGGAAGCAGAGGAACAGGAGCTCTGAGTGTCCTCTCCGAGGATGACAAACGACTTAAACCAGCCCGTTCCAACCCAAACCCTTCTTTCATCATCTCTCAGCAACTCACGCAGATAAAAGGCAAGGGGCTGCTTTGTTTTTAATTATTCTGGAATGTCCATGGTGAAAGAGGAAATTAGATTTAACTTTAAAAGTCAAGCACCAACAAATGTACCCTGCACATGTCCAAAGAGAGGCTGATTCTGAAATGCAGAGACTCTAAGAAGCCAAGCGAGTGAGCGAGCCAGAGAGCTGGGAGCATTCTCAACTGTCACCACTAGCGAGGCCAGTTCCAGCATCAAGAACAGCATTCTGCTTCCTAGAATGGGAGGCAGCCTTCCCCTCCCTAACCCATCCTCACCTCCCCCATTGTTCAGTACCTGAATTTCCAAACAGCACAAAGCACTCCTCGGTCCACTGGGCGCCTTCCCTCACCTCTGATGTCACACAGCTCCTCTCATTTCTGCCTCCAGGTTGTGCTGCTCTACGCCTCCACCTATGTCCTGGTGTCCCTCAGCATAGACAGATACCATGCCATCGTCCACCCCATGAAGTTCCTGCAAGGAGGTGAGCTGCCTCAACCAACTGCTTTGTTGTAGGCCTGCTGTACAATTTGGACTACAAGGTATAGTCAAGTGTCACTAAAAATGTGACAAAAGCCCAACTTGTGGAAAATAGATGTCTTTAAAATACTACTATGCAAAATTTATACCCAGGACAGCAAAATTAACAGAGCAAGCAGAACTTTACACTAAATAAAATTAATGTCATCAGATACTACTGAATGCATAGTATTGGAGCAGATACTTTGGCAGCTGAACCATATCTAATCCTATCTTTAAAACAAAAAGTAATATGCAAATTGACCACACATCCACTACACCCACAAGCCATGCCCACAAGCCAATCAGAGTGAGTATGCAAATTAAACCAACCAAGATGGCAGTTAATTTGCATATCCAGGCTCAGAAGATGGCATAGAATGAAGCCAAGCACTGCAGAAGAGAGCAAAGCTGCACAGAAGCAAGCAAGTGGGGCAGGGGAGAAGGGAGGGAACCAGGCAGGGTGGGGGAGAAGGGAGAGAGTGAAGCAGTGGAGACAGGAGAGAAAGAGGCAGAGGAAAAGGGAGGGAACCAGGCAGGGTGGGGGAGAAGGGAGAGAGTGAAGCAGTGGAGACAGGAGAGAAAGAGGCAGAGGAAAAGGGAGGGAGCTTTGCTCAGGCCACAGGAAACCCTATTCTTGCAGGAATCTTCCTGCAATGGTCTCTAGTTAAATATAAAATGTGTAGCCCTTGACATAGAAATTCTACATGTTGGCATCTTCTCTGGGTGCATGTATACATGTGTCTTGTAGCATTGCTTAGAATAGCAGGAATCCAGTGCCATCCTTGGTATCCCTCAGTGGAGGAATGGCTAGCTTTCCTGAGGAAGTTTTAGTAGCTTAGGTACATTGATTGCATGCTATGTGCCATCCATGACTAAGTTCTTTACATATGTTAAACATTTTAATCCTCACAACAGCTCTGTGAGGTAGGCTCTGCTATTATCTGCATCTTCCAGTCTGGGCAATTACAACTGAGAAAGTAAAAGTAATTTGCCCAAGGTAATGCAACTAGTAGGTGGAGGACTGCATTTGAACTCAGATGGTGTGGGTCTAGCGCAGCTGCCTGTGCCATACCCTGTCTCTCTCAATGAGAATGTGGTAGAGCCATGGGCAGTCATGTGCATTGACATAAAAATGTTCAGTGATGCAACAGCATGCAGAGTGAGCCATGCAGTATGATAAGGTTACTATACAGACAGAGTCAAAGCAATGCTAGATATTATTGAGAGGCAGAAGAGAGAATGCAAAAAAAAAGGAAGATCCCAGAATAATGTACAGTGGCCTGCAAGGATGCCCACCACCTAGTCCTCACTTCTGGGAATGAGAGTTGACCAAGCCAGAATGACCACATGCAAAAAGATAATTTTTAACCTGAAACGTATCGATTTATTGTGTGCAATTCAAAGTAATTGAATTTACCTCCTTCATAGGCATTCTCTGAGGGGTGTGTGTGTGTGTGTGTATGTGTGTGTGTGTGTGTGTGTGTGTCCAGCACCAAGCTTTTGAGCACTACCATTCCCTGGGGATTATGGCAGAGAAGAAAGCAGGGAATGGGATGAGGGGAAATGGGAGAGACAATCTACAATACGTATACAAAGCTGTGATATACTTATTCATCCATTTGCTTATGCCCAGTGGGCTCTAGGAAGGAGTGAATGTGGTCCACCAGCGTATTTTAAATTGAAACAGGAGAGAAGGGAAAGTACATATCAGGAAGCATGTGGGGTGTCTCAGGACAGCTGCTGGAAGTGGAGGTCCTGGATCTATAGCCAAGAGGGAAGCATGGTCAGTTACATGTTTCCCCATATCCACTGGGTTAAAAAACCCCACTGTTGCCCTAACCGGTTTGGCAACAGTGGGTAGAGTGTCGGCCTGCATACTGAAAGGTCCCAGGTTCAATTCTGGTCAAGGGCATGTACCTTAGTTGTGGGCACACCCCCAGTAGGAGGTGTGCAGGAGGCAGCTGATCGATGTTTCTCTCTCATCGATGTTTCTGACTCTCTATCCCTCTCCCTTCCTCTCTGTAA
This sequence comes from Antrozous pallidus, assembly GCA_027563665.1. Taxonomy (NCBI): domain Eukaryota; kingdom Metazoa; phylum Chordata; class Mammalia; order Chiroptera; family Vespertilionidae; genus Antrozous; species Antrozous pallidus. The sequence goes on from CM050521.1 coordinate 81,050,533, forward strand.
AAAAATCAATAAAATATGTATTTTTAAAAATCCACTGATTAGCTCAGTGCAAATATGATGAGTTCTGGGAGACACTGTGCAGTATTCTGAACAGCATCCTAAATTACAGGAAATGCAGCGATGAATATCATAGTGTTCTCTTAAATATGTAAAGCCATTTATTTCCTCACTATGAAATTAATGAGGCCCATCCTGCCTCTGTTTTCTCTGAGCAGAAAAGCAAGCCAAGGTGCTTATCGCCACTGCCTGGGGCCTCTCCTTCCTGTTCTCCATCCCCACCCTCATCATATTCGGGAAAAGGAAGCTCTCCAACGGCGAGGTGCAGTGCTGGGCCCTGTGGCCCGATGACTCCTACTGGACCCCGTACATGACCATTGTGGCCTTCCTGGTGTACTTCATCCCTCTGGCCATCATCAGGTAAGACTCCCACAGGCCAGACCCCACAGGAGTCTTCCTGGTTTGGCAACTGCCACTCTCCTCCCCTATGGCTCACTCACTGTTCCTCGTGTTCTTGGGGGAAGTGGCCAGGCCACACGCTTTTATCTAAAGCTTGTGCTAAGCCCAACTCCTCCAAGTAGAGCAAGGGGCAGGGAACTAACATTTACTGAGTATGTGCTCTGAGACAGAAACTGGACTAAGGGGCTAACAGTTACGCCATTAGCCATGCTTCAATTCTATGAAAGAACTACTGCTGTCCCCATTTAACAAATGATGACACTCAAGCTCAGATAGGTTAAGTAACTTACCCAACATCACACAGGATTTGAACCCAGGTCTGACGGATTTCACACCCTGCTCTGTGTCCAGCCTTTCAAGTATAAAACATAGTACCAGTTCCAGAGATCTTATCACTGAAAAGATAGCTGAAACAAAACTGAGCAAAAACAACAGTAACACAAAACATAAATAGAGTGTGTGTGCAGGAGGTCAGGTAATGACAGGGAGCATTTCCCGGAAGCCACCATTGGAGGATAGAAGAACTCAGACAGGAGAAGGGGAAAGAAAGCAGAGGAGCAGTTGGCTCCCTGGTGACTGAAGGTCAGAGTGAGTGAGTCAACAGGAAAGGACAGGCAGACAGAGCCAGTGGGAAAGAAGTTGGCAGTAAGCTCTTTCTGGGTGGGGTGAGGCTTGACTGGGAAGGGCCTTAGAAACTAAGCCATAGATGCTCCCTTTGTCCTACAGCCAATGGAGGGCCAGAGCTGGTCTTTCAGCAGAGAAGACCACAGCCACCTGGACAGATAGGCCTCACCTGGTCATGTGGCAGGGCCCCCTCTGGAAGGGTGGAGTGCATGGGTGGGGCTGCAGGGAGCTATCTGGGTGCTCAGTGTGGATGCAGGGCATGCTGATCCTGCCATCCTGCTCCCTTTGAGTGTCCCCAAGCCTGCCATGGGGTTTCACATACTTTGTACTTGGCAAAGGAAACAGCCTTTGATAGCATAAATAATACACACACACACACACACACACACACACACACACACACACACAGTAAAAGCTAAGTGACCAGAAGGACTAGTCACTATGACATACACTGCAGCTGGCTAACCCACCTGAAGGGGGTGAGGCCAGCTGGCCAACCTCTCAGAGCCTCTCCCCCCGACCTGGCCCCACCTCCCAATCGCCCCAATCAGGGTGGGAAGCCGGACCCCACCCATGCATGAATTTGTGCACTGGGCTTCTAGTGCTATGATAAAAACTCTTGTCCTTAAAAAAATCACTTGAGTCTCTGATCAGTTCCTCCTAAGTCCTTCTTGTGGAATTGCTAGATCAAAGATGATGCTCACTTTAATACTGATGCATATTTATCAACTGTTCTCTGGGAAAAGGGGGTTCCTGCCAATAGCAAAGAAGAACTCTGGTTTTTCTCACCACCACCACCACCCCCACCCCGAACACAATGGGAGGTGGCACCATTTCTTTATTAAATCAATAGTGTCCCAGTGCATGGATTTGTGCACATTGAAAAGAAATTAATTAGAAGGAATATTTTTATATTGCTATTTGCCCTTTCTCTCTGATAGAAGTGTCAACCAAATTCACAATTGACAATGACAGGCATGCAATTGGCACTAGTGAGAGCTTTATATGTACTGTGCATGCACGAGTCAACTTAGCCTTTTATAGATATAGAATAAACTTGCTTAACTAGACCTGCTTTCTGATTTAAGTAAACTTTTTCCAGCCCAGTGAAGCACCCCAACTTCTCTTTCAGGTAATTTTGTTAGCAACACAGCAGTAAATATCAGCATTCAGCAGATTATTATTGTAGATCACACAGGGAGAACAGAGGGTAAAATATTTAACTGCAGCAGTGTTTGACTGTATTCCGTGCAGTGAGAAAACCTGAAGTCATTTTCAAGGTCTACCATTTCTTACTTCTTTTCAGTTGGGTCAAGTTTCTAAGCTTTCTAAATCTCCATTTTCAGGCTAATGAAAAGAAAATAGAATTCTATCCAGTATCCTACCTAGCTACTCCAGGACTTCTGTGAGGATCAAATGAGATAAGGCATGGAAAATGCTTCACAGACATTTGGTTAAAGTGTGAAATGTTTGCATCTGGCTATACAGCAAGTCGTGTTCCTGAGCTGAAGAAATTGTAAGGAGGCTAGTAACTAGGGGGAGGAAGCCAGGCATTGCTATGTGATGTCATTACCCAGACAGTCGGACACTTAGCATATTAGCCTTTTATATATATATATATATAGATTGCCAGTCACAGAGTTTAAATAAAAGCTATCTCATTGTTTTAATATGCATTTCTTTGATCATGAAGTTGTTAGGTATTTACCAAATGTTTTCTAATATTCTAGGAATCACTTGTTCTTCCTCTTTGCTCACATTTTGTCTCAGAAAAAAAACACTAAAGCTGAATTTTGTACAAGAACAGACTTAGAGCTAAAATGAATGAAATGGCTTGCTCCCCATCAGAGGTCAAACGGGGCAGAGTGATCCCCATAAGTCAGCCCAGCAGCCTGGCTGAGATTACAGATTGTCCCATCATTCTGCTCAATCAATACATTAGCCTCTGCAGTTCATTTCAACTTACTATGCTCCCCCCACCAAGTTGAATTCGGGAGGGATCTTGAAGGAGAGATGAAGGTTATTTAGACAAACAATGAAAGGGAAGTCATAGCACTGTTAGCAGGGGCATGTGGGGGAGGAGAGAGGCCTGTCCCAGTCCCAGCCTCAGGAAAGTATTTGGGAGGAAGAGGCTCAGGCTGTCACAGACAACTGACTGATAATTTCAGTGACAGCCGCAGGTCCTGGCTTCTCTCCTGATTGATTTCCTGTCAGCTCATGAAATCAGTCAAAACCCTTGCTCAGCGTGAACCAGTGGCTCCCCCGGTGCTGTCTAGCCAGATCTGCCATGTGGGTCTTTCACTGTCCAAAGTGTCCCCTATTCGTTGGAGTTGCTTCTTTCCACCAGGACTTCTCATCAAACTTGCCTACAACCCAACTTAGGTGTTTTTGTGTTGTTTTCGTGTTGTTTTTGCATACTCCCAGTGCTTGCGTGCATTCGAGCGCGTGCACACACACACATACACACACACACACACACACACACACACACACACACACACATACAACATGGACATTTCTGGCCATTTAGTGCCTAGATCCATTTCTGGCAAATGGTTGATCCTCCATAAATATCTGTGATGGAAAGAAGGAGGGGAGAAAAGAGAGAGGAGGAGAGGAGTCATACTGTCTGTGGCAAGCTCAGGAGAGAGCTGTGTCTGAATAAAGATGTAGCTGTGCTGTCATTAGTTCAATCAGGCTCCCAGGACTGGAAATCCTAGTGAGTGACATTAAAGGCAATACAGTGTTTTTCTGGGTCAACACATCTCTCGTTGTTTTCAAATTCACGTGTCATACCTGTCTCACTGCCGCTGGGGAGGCTGTCAGCCCTGCTGCAGTGCTGTGCATTGGCTGTGGTTATTTGCTTGCACCTAATTGATAGCTCATTTTCCGTTCATTTTCATCTCCATGAGATCAGGGCAGAGGCATAACAGACCCACGGCTGACAACTGCGAAGGAGTAAGTGGGTAAAAGCATGTTTGTCATGGAACACTGATTCGTGGTCTATGAAACGAATCTATTTGTTCTGCGTAGGGCATGAGGATCAGACTGGGAAGCTCATGCACAGGCTGGCATATTCTCACCCCCCACCCCTAACTTTAGGCCACACTATGTATTCATTTCACCAAGACTTGGAATGAAAATTCAAGGACAATTGAGGCGGTATACACTCCCAGGGTTATTACAATCTTTCATTCTGTCCAGTGCAATAGCTTCCTATCTATCCTTACCCCTTTTACGTCCCTATTCTTTACGACAGTCAGAGCTATTATTTTGTTTGGAAAATTGCTAAGCAGCAGTACAGTATAAAATGAAAGAGAAAAATGCCCCCCCCCCCCCACATTCCTCTTGTTCTACTCCTCAGAGGCAGCGCTGTTAGGAATGTCTGGTATACCTTCCCAGGACCGTTCAGTTCAGACACCAGCCTCTGCATCTGTATAGAAATAACACACCCACTCTACAAAAAGGTCTGATCTTTGAAAAGCCATCACACAGTCATTTCACTTTCCTGTTAGAACCCTTCGGTGAATTTCCATTGTTTCATGCTAACACTCCGGACCTCCAACCTTGTGTACAGGGCCACCCTCACATTAGGCCTCACACACATGCTGCCCACACACAGGCTCAGCCACACCAGCCTTCTTGAAGTTCTTCAATTGTGCCATGCTCCCTCCTGCCTCTGAGCCTTTGCACATGCTGTTCCCTCTTCCTGAGGGATCATTTCCCTCTGTATTTAAAACACCATTTTTTTCTCCAGATCTTAGCTGAATGGTCACCTCCTCTGGGAAGTTGTCCCTGACCCCAGGGCAAGTCAGGGCCCCTATTATATACTCGTATATCACCCTACGTTATATCTTCACAGCATTTTGCTCCTTCATAATCATGTGCAATGTATTATATAAAATATATTGCTGTTATAGACTATGTGTGAAACTTACGTGTACGGGGAGGATGGTAATGATCAAGGTGAGGAAGACTGAGGAAGATGAGGGAGACTTCGGGTGCTCCACGTAAGACACTGGGTGTCATATTGTAGGAAAGAGGGAGCACTGGGGAGCTTGAGAGCCAGGGGAAAGTTCTCTCTCCGGAGCACCAGCTCCCATGGTGGGGTGAGCCTCCGACATGGTAACAGAGTGGAGGTCTTAGAAGACGGAGGCAGTCACCAGGCAGGAGACTAGAAGGGGTGCTCACCTCAGGGGCAAACACACTAAGATTGGAGTGATACAGAGCAGACAGCGTGGCCTCCAGGTGAGAACAGCACAACCATTCACGAAGCTTTCCATGTGTCTGTCTGTGTTTAATGGAGACAGAGCTTCCGTTCGAGAAGATGAAAATGTTCTGGAAATGAACGGTGGTGATGGTTGCACCACAATGTAAATGTCCTTAATGCCACTGAACTTAAAAATGGTAAAAATGACACATGTTATGTTCTGTGTATTTGATCACAGTGAAACCCCACCAACACACAAAAAAAGAGATTGTAAGGGTCCTGAAGAGCAGGGATGGAGAAGCAGGGACAGGTAATGGGGACACTTTGCAGGGACAAACCACACAACTTGCTAATTACTTTGAAGCAAGAAATGAGGAAGAAAGAGGAGACAGATGTAATTCCGAGATTTCTCTGATGCATGACTATTGCACCCCGAGAAATGGCCAGATTTGAGTAATAAAGGGGTGCCCTCCTTACTAGGCATTTTCCCAGCTAACAGTAAAGCTGGGCTGGCTTTCTACTTGCCTCACTGGTCTTTTAAAGATGAGTTGGGGCCCGGCTAGTGTGGCTCAGTGGTTGAGCATTGACCTAGGAACCAGGAGGCCACAGTTCATTTTCTGGTCAGGGCACATGCCTGGGTTGCAGGCTCTTTCTCCCCAGTGTGAAGTGTGTAGAAGGCAGCTGATAGACGATTCTCTCTCGTCATTGATGTTTCTATTTCTCTCTCCCTCTCCTTTAGTCTCTGAAATCAATTAAAAAATATATTTTTTAAATATATTTTATTGATTTTTTACAGAGCGGAAGGGAGAGGGATAGAAAGTCAGAAACACCGATGAGAGAGAAACATCGATCAGCTGCCTCTTGCCCGCCCCCTACTGGGGATTTGCCCGCAGTCAAGGTACATGCCCTTGATCGGAATCGAACCCAGGACCCTTCAGTCCGCAGTCCAACGCTCTATCCACTGAGCCAAACCCGTCTCAGCTCAATTAAAATATATTTTGAAAAACAAAGATGAGGTGGGGTGACTTAGGCCCACACCCCTAACACAAAAGACCTTTATTCATTTCCAGCATGTATGTGGTTGGTGGTCAATAAATATTTGAATTATTGCTCAATTGTTAATAAATATTTGAATTAGTGATCAATTGAGTACTGGACTTGCAATTATAATATACAGCACCTCGTGTGGCTGTACACTTTCCTTGGATTTCATTTCCTTGGGGAAAAGCTTCCCTCCTCTAACAAATGTTCGACTTAAAGAATAGACTCACTAGTTATTTTTGTTCTCATTTGTTTCTTTAATGTAGACATGCAAATTCCAGAAAAATCCCTGGGCAGTTGTCTGAGGAGAAGGGGTAGGGAATGCCCCAAAAGGGCCTCTCGCTTTCTTAGAGCGCTCAGAGGGGTTGGCTGAACAAGACAGCAAAAGCAATAAGAAGCAGAGCATTTTAACAAGTCATTAATGAAGTTATATTCTAAAGATCATTAAAAGCAATTAGTGCCCTGTCAGCCGCGGCAGACGAGAGCTCTGATTTCTCTCTTAACCAGTGGTCCTCAAGAGGGAAGCTGGTGGGGTTTTAAAATAAAGCAGTGCTTCCCCCCTCCCCCCCCCAGGTTTTTAGTGGAGACACTTAATATATTAGAAATGTCAAATGACCCGAAACAAGGGTATGGATTGTTAGATTTACCAAAGGGGACATAGGATAGAAATGTTGCTGCTGCTTTTGAGTCATGAACATGTTGATTTCCTGTTAGACACATATTAGATCACATACGAGAGATGTGATGTTATGTGAAAAATGGCTGAGAGAGAAGGACAGAAAATGACATTTGTTGAGTCTCGGCTAATATTCAAGCACGGTGCCTGGCACTTTAAATGTTGTCACATTTGATCCCAGAAATCTCTGAAGAGGTTTGTATTGTTAGCTCAGTTTTCCAGTTTCTACCAGGGCTCACTGCCTTTGTTTGTTTGGGCCACAACAAAATACCACAGACTTCCACTATACACAACAGAAATGAATTTCTCTCCGTCCAGAGGCTGCGAGTCTGGGGTCCAGTGCCAGCAGAGTTCAGTGAGGTTCCTCGTCCAGGCTGCAGACTTCTCTCTGTCTGCGCCTGGTGGAATGGCGAAGGTCTCTTTCTAGAAGGGCACTAATCTCATTCATGAGGGCTCCACCCTCATGATCTAAGCATCTCCCGAAGACCCCACCTTCATATACCATCACATCGGGCATTGAAATGTCCACATAGAAATTTTGGTGGGACATTTACATTCAGGCTATATTACTCTGATTGTAATGTTACCTATTGTTTGATAACAAATGACCATGAACCTGGTGGCTTAAAACAACACACTTCGTTATCTCATAGTTCTTGTGGATTAGGAGTCTGTTCATGGCTGATCTGGGTCATCTGCTGAGGCAAGACGTCCACCAAGGTGTCAGCCAGGGCTGCGGTGTCCATCAGAGAAGGGTCTTTCCCCACCTTTCAAAAGTTCTTGGCAGAACTAATTCCATGGGGGTGGAGGATTCTGCAGCCCCAGTATGATTCTTCAAAGCCAGCAATGGAGGCAGATACTAGCAAGACAGATGCTACACTCCCATGTAACCATGAGCATCCCATCACCTACATCCCATTACCCTCATCCAATGCATCGATTAAAAGCAAGTCACAGGTCCCATCACACCCAGTGGAGAGGATCATACAGAGGATGAACACAGGAGGCAAGAACTATGGGGCCACGGTAATGACTAACGTCCAGGTCATACCACCAGCAAGCAGTAGAGCTAATTACAGGTCTAAATCTTTCTCACCCTAAGCCTTGTGTTTGAATTATCATCTCAACTATACCTCTCACCACTGGGGTGATCTTAGAGAAATTTAAGGCCACCAGCCTTAGCTTCCTCACTTCAAAAAGTAGCTGTGTCCCGCCAATCTTTCTGGTGGCTTTCAGTGGCAATTGGCTGTGTCTATAATCAGCAAATACAGAGCACCCCTCGCTCTGTACCTCACACTCAGGAAGTGGAAGCGGCCCTCCTTCTGTGTCCCGCTGGCGGGCACCCAGCAGCCATTTAGTACCTTTGCTCCTTTCCACAGCGTCATCTATGCCATTGTGATCCGAACCATTTGGAGTAAAAGCAAAGCCCATGAGACGGTGATTTCCAACTGCTCAGGTAAGCCCCTCATCTGCATTACCCAACTCTCAGAGGACTTTGCCTCTGCCAAGGGTTTCCTCTAGCAAATACCGTTTCCCTGAAAGTAAGACATCTCCCGAAAATAAGACCTACTTGCTGTAATATAAGGCATCCCCCCGAAAATAAGATCTAGCGCATCTTTGGGAGCAAAAATTAATGTAAGACACTGTCTTATTTTCAGGGAAACAGGGTAGGAGCTTGGGCTCTGGACACAGCAAGCCTGCACTGTTGTGCCAGGGCCCAGCGGGCAGATCAGACCTCCTTGGGAGTCCCCCCTCCTTTTCCCTGTCCCAGCCAGGCCCTGCCCCCTCCAGCTGGCTCCCTGGAAACGTGGAGAAAGAGGGGCACTGTGAGCCTGACCAAGTCTCACTAGCAGAGGGACCTGCTAAACAGTCTTTGAGCCAGAATCTGGGGTGATCCCAGTCTCTCAGACCTGGTCAGGAGGAGGACACTGGGGTGAAACGAGAGGACTGTCCAAGAAAACACCATCCATTCACCAAACACCAGAGCGGACATTTCTATTGAGCTGAGTTCACAGACAGAGAAAGCTGCCTTCAATCCACAGAACAGTCCTGGCCCCTAAGCCATTGGAACAGGGTCCATGCTTTCCCCCTGACCCCACACTCCAGTCCCCAGCAGACTGAGCCTGAGATGGCCACTGGAACCTTCCCCAATTCCCTTGCAGTAAAATTCACTCAGAACACCCACAGCATGCACTGAGGTGTTGTATATGACCCACGCCTGGTTCTAGTGTACAAGGATTCTTCCCATGTTCCCATAGGCAGAACTTAGTCACCTGACTACACCCTGCTGAAAGGGAGGCTGGGAAATGTAGTCCAGCTGTGGGCCCCAGGGGAAAGGATCCCATGAAAGCTAATGTGACTGCCACAGTGATTTCAGGCCTGTCAAGGGTCCTGGCTCTGCCTGAGCTAAAGAGGCAAGGAACAGAACAAGCTGTGAGTTAGGTGAGCGAGGTCATGCCCCCTCCTAGCTAACCATGGCCTCTAGTTTGCCAGAAGGTCAAAAAAGAAAAAAACCCTCAGGATAAAAGTGGCCATAGTTTCACAGTTAAGCAGGTGGGACATAATGCACTAAAAATATGTAACATGCGGATCGGGTTATATTTGTAGATAAAGAGGCCATCAATGGTCAGAAATCAAACACAAATTTCAACTTTTAAAAATTGTAGAAATCAGACATACCTTTTTAAAACATGTAATCATGTAAATGAACCCGAAGTATATAAACTTCCTTAACATATGAAAAATATTTATTCTAAAATACTACTAGGTAAATTCCTTGTTAACCAATCACCTACACTCATTACAGGTCCACCGATAGCTCCCCCTCCTGGCCACGAATACATTCTGCCTCATTTTAAAATCCCAGGACAACAGGGCCCCTGGCCTCTCCCCTTCCCCCCTCTGATGTTCAATCCACAGGAATGGATTCCCAGTGGCTCCAAAAGGGGCCTGACGTGCTGGGAGCAGGAACTGGCCACTTGGAGGCTAATTCCCAGTGTGGGCCCCCCTGGGGACTCATGCCTGAGCTGAAACAGCCTGCGGCGGTTTGCAGAATCTAATGAGCCTGCTGCCTCCAGCCTTCCCCAGCTATTAACGCACAGTGACAGCTGAATGTAACTGCTTTTCACTCCCGTTCAGGGCCGGGGCTGGTGGAATTAATCCTTTTATCTCCCAATAAAGGAGAATTAAGGCGCTTTGTAGCCGGGCGGTGTTTGAAGAGCCGGCCTTAGGAGCTGCAGGCTTTGCATTTCCGAGTGGTCTGTAGGACGAAAGGTGCTTCTGGCCGATCTCCCTGGGAGTGTGAAGGGCAGGTAGCTGCTAATGTCGCCCAGCTGCTCTGTGCAAAGGACGGCGGATTTCCAGTTAAGCAGATTTCAGAGCGCAAGTGTCATTCTGGGAACTTTTCTAAAAAACCAGCTCGGTCAGCCTGGGAGTCCGCTGCTTCCCAGCAAACAGGATACTTGGGAAGGAGACAATTTGGTCTGCTGGCTTTTTGACCTGCTCCTGTAGGTCTAATCCCCGCTGGTAATTTTGGGGTGTACCTACTTCCTATACACAGATAACAACACCGAGAAACTGTCCAAATGCAGGAATATCTTCTGTTGGCTTCTGGAACAGTCCTCCTGAAACACTACTAAAATTGACATGCTCAGCATAGGGTTTGGCATCTTGACTTCATTATTGTATTTGATTCCTCAAAATAACTGAGAATTCGGTGCTTCACCTCTCGTTTTCAAAATCGGGAAATGGAGGCTGGGAGCAGCAGGCACTTGGCCTCTGGTTACACAGCTGGTGACTGGGACAGCTGGGGCTGTCTTCCAGTCTGACTCTTTTGAAGCCTGTATCTTCCCAAGATGCCTCCTTAGCAACCAGGGCTTTTCAGCCTTGGCACTGACCATGTGTGGGGCTGGGTAACCCTGTGGGGAGGGGAGGCGTTCTGTGCATGGAAGGGTGTTCACCAGCCTTCTAGGTGCTAGGAGTAACCTACTAGGTGCTAGGAGTAACCGCCCATCCGTGTGACAACCAAAAGTGTGTCCGGATGTTGTCTGAATCTCTCGGTGGCCATGTTGCCCCAATTGAAAACCACTCTAAATGCTAGTGAAGTGTTGGCGTCTTATCTCACTGAAATGTGGTTGGTTCTGTGAAATGCACAGCAGAGCTTGGAGGCCTAAGAGTGGTCTCACAGGGTACACATTAAAAAATAAAACATCCATTACAATTAGCACTTCAGCTCATTGCACAGATAAAGCCCCTTGTTCCTGTCATTCCTGGTGGGGGGCAGCTGTCTCCTCATCCGGACTTAGTTCTGGTCCCATATTGTCCCGCTCTGTGGGGCTGTGCCATCTTTCAGGCTGGACTGAAAGCTCCTGGAGACTGGGAGCTCTGTCTTTTAGCCTTTTTTGTTCCATTCTTGTCCTTTAGCAGATGTGTTAGGCCTGCTTTGGTGGGCTGGCTGGGACTGGAGAGGGGTCAGAATCAACAGTGCAAAGGTTACTGTGCCAGCTCCCAAGGAGATGAAAATAAATTTTAAATGTAAAATCTGAACAATGTCATGAGGACAGGGGTTGGCCTCTAGCGGATACCTGCCCTGGGAGGACCTCTGACCAGAGGAAGGGCATCCTCCCCCAACTCTCACAAAGTGCATGTGGGCTGACAGGAGCCCACAGTGAAAGCTCTTTCCCAACATCCAGAGACCTCGTATCCAACATCTCCATCCCCAAATTTTCCAGCTCTCCGCTCCCCTTCCTAGAGCCATTGTGCTGCATTCTGTCCATCACTGTCCGTTATTTTACCGCTGCTCAAGGACAGTAAGGTTTGTATGAATTCATTCTACAAATATTAATCCCTCACTGAGTCCCGAGGACATAGGAGTAGAAAATGCAAAGTTCCTGTCTCCATCAAGCTGACAGTCCAGTAGATTCTCATACCCTTCAGGGTTGTTTGTTTTTGTTTTTTAATATCTCTGGTTTGAGCCTCTGTCGAGATTGGATTTTCTGAGTTAGATGAATGAGTTCGCCTGGGGTATCCATTCTAAGAAAATGGCTTTGCCCTGGGTTGCCAAAGCAATCAGATAGGTGTCTCAGCATCGCCCCTTGTGGTCATATCGCTCATTCCAGCTTCTTCGGCTGACTCCAGGCCTCCAGGCAAGCCTCCTGAGAGTCTGGATGTCCCAGTACATCTGCATTTTATGGGAAGCTGCAAACTGAGCAGTTTCCAACATCCATCCCAGAGCCATCTCTATTCTAAAAGTGTCCAAGACGTCCTCCTGGGCATGGGAGAGCAGGATGGATATCCATGGGCCGGTGACAGCAGTGGGACTAACTGGCCATGTTCCTCTTGGCAAGAACAGCACTTCATTTGACCACTCCCTCTTTGAATCTGCAGATGGAAACCTGTGCACCAGGTATAACCGAGGGGTCTTCTCAAAGGCAAAAATCAAGGCCATCAAGTACAGCATGGTCATCATTCTTGGTAAGCAACACCTCTGCAGCTCTGTGTGGACTTTCCAAGAGCAAGCTGGTACCTGGGACGCACTGGTGGCGAGTCCAGGGAGAGAGGGGTTTGTCTGCAGGCACATCCACCTCTGTCTGGTTGGGAGAGGAATGTGTGCAACTGAGCAGTCTATCTGTAGTTACTCCAAAGGTTACCTTGGGTTCCTGATCTCTTTCTTCATTAGTCTAGTTGTGCACCAAGGCCCTGGGGTACACAGTTTGGAGAAAATCTGATCACTAGCTGAAGCGGATGCTCACCATTACCCAGTTGACCCAGGTGCTTTCTTTCTTTCTTTCTTTTTCAAATATATTTTATTGATTTTTTTAGAGAGGAAGAGAGAGGGACAGAAAGTCAGAAACATCGATGAGAGAAACATCGGCTAGCTGCCTCCTGCACATCCTGTACCAGGGACGTGCCCACAGCCAAAGCACATGCCCCTGACCAGAATCGAACCTGGGACCTTCCAGTCTGCAGGCCGACGCTCTATCCACTGAGCCACGCCGGGTTCGGCGACCCAGGTTTCTTTCTTGACTGCATACTCTCCCCCGGGCTGAGGTTGATGAGCAAGAGGAAGACAGATGTGGCAATTTGTTTCTTCTGGATGACTAATTTCAAGGTCACTATAAATTCCTCCCTAACGGATACCAACTTCTCTTTCACTCTCCTATCTTCTTCCGTTTTCCTTCCCTTGTCCTCTGCTCTGAAGATCCATAAAGTCACCTCACCTCAGGAAAAAAGGGGGTATTTCTGGAGCACCTAATCTGTGTCAGATTGGTGTGTGCTCTTTGTGATCCTCAGACCTACAAAATGTCCTCCTCCTTAGACCCTCTGCGCTAATGACCTTGATTCTTATTTCCTTGAGAAATACTACCAACCAAGCAGAATGGAACTTCCTCCCTCTCCTGCCCTCACATACACTGGGGGGACGAGTTGCTATGGAGTGCCTCTGTCTTTGCTCCATTGCTGATGATAAACTGGCACTGCTTCCTCCTGTGCCCAACACGTTCTCTTGAGCCTGCATCCCACCCTTCCTGCCTCCTCAAGAATGTTGTGTCTCCAATTATCTCCTCCTCCCCACAGATTTCCCTCCACTGAGTTGCAGGCACATAAACATACGGTAATAGCTGCCTGGATGTCCTCTATAGGAACAGCCCCACTTCACCACGCTCTTGCCAGCACACTTCACTATTTACCTCTCATTCCCTGGAGCATATTTCTGTTAGCTTTATTTTCTATTTCTCCAGGAAAACCACCCTTATCAAGGTCACCACAGCCTCCAAATGCCAATCTTGATTGTAGATCTTCATCTTATTTGACTGCTAAGCAACATTTGATTAGTTTCTCCTCCACTTCCTTTGCCCCGAAGTTATGTTTATTATTTCTACTTCAGAGCTCTACTAGGTGTACCGGTTAATAATGCGGATTTTGTGATCACAGAAAACACGATAATTTCAAGAGAAATGTCAAAAGCGCTTTATTCAAAGTAATGTCCATCGCTAGCTGCACATTTCCCTCATCTTTCAGGTAACTTGTGGATACCGTCCCAATAGAAGTTTTCTTGTTTTGAGGCAAACCATTCAGAGACCCAATTTTCTACTTCTTCGTTTTGAAGTGCTGCTCAAAAAGTGCATGTGCCATCAATCAAAAGAAATGGTAATTTGAAGGAGCAAGGTCTGGTGAATATTGTGGGTGGGTTAATACTTTGTAGGCAAGATCTTTTAATGTGTCTTTAATTGGTTCTGAAGTGTGTGATGGTGCATCATCATGAAGCAAAATTACTTTTCCGTGTCTTCTGGCCCATTCTGGTCATTTTACGATCAAAGTGTGGTTCAGATTGACTATTGTTGATAGTGATAAGTATTAATGGTTTCACCTGGTTTTAGAAGCTCATGATCCCACCAAACGCAGAGCACTGTCTTCTTTCCAAAGCAATTTGGCCTTGCAGTTGATGTTGATGATTGCTTGACTTGGATCAAACCATGATTTTGTGCATTTGGGCATCTCAAAATAAAGCCACTTTTCATCGCCAGTCACAATTCGATGCAAAAAAAAAAAAAAAAAAAGACTTTCTTTGGTGCCGTTGAAGCAACATTTTACTGATGACTTTTCAGTTTCCCATTTGTCTTTCATTCCGTTGATGTGGCAGCCATTTTCCTTCCTTTAAAATCATCCCCATTGCTTGTAAAAGATCATAAATTGTTTGCTGAGCAACACTTAATCTTTCTGCGAGTTGCTTTTGAGTTTGACACGCATCTTCATCCAATAATACTTGTAATTGTTAGTCTTCAAACTTTTTCAGTTGACCTGGGCATTCTTTGTCTTTCACATCGAAATCACTTTTAAAGCATTTAAACCAGCATGTTCACCATAAGCTTCCCGAAGTATACAACAACTTTTTCTTCAAAATAATGAATTAAAACTTCCTGCAAATGCTCTTTTTTTGCACAAAATTCAAAATTTTTAAGCATAAAAATATCTATGTTAACACCTTCAGCAAATTTGACATATGAAGTTTTGAAGCTTGCTGTCAATACAACAAAATAGCATACATATCAAATTGCATATATATCAACATATGTGTAACTCCATCTTTTGAAAAAAATCCACATTATGAACCGGTATTTGTATTTCTAATAAGCTTATCATAGGCAACATGGCAAGCCAGAAGTCTTGGCATGCTCTCCTACCCCCTGCAAAGTAATTTCTCCGCCCCCCCCCCCCCCGGTTTCCTTGTGGGGGAGGAACAAACTTTCCTCTACCTCAAGGTTCTTCTGGCTGGTCTCATAAATTGACATGAGAAGGTTAGGAGGAGAAGAGAGCCAAGTTAAAACATACATATATAAGAGACTGTGGCATCTGTGAGACAGATGCTGCGTGCAGAGAGGTTCTGGGACAGAAAGGGGACACGTGTGTGTCAGATATCCTGAGTTAGGGATGAAGCAAGGTGCCCTGGGAGCTTCAAAAGGTCACTGCAGGATGGGAAGAGCAGACCTTTAGTAAATGGAGGTTTGTCCTGCCCTGTATGCAGGTCAAAAGATAGGTTTCTCCACTGTGGTGATTACAAACAGAGTTCTCTGCTATGTGAGGGTCCAGCTGGGTACTCAAAGGATGTAAGTAAACGCCCTGGTGCGACTGCCCTGCTCCAGGAGGAGGGTTAGCATCCCTGGGAAACCAGAACCAGACACCCAACGTCCATCCCCCTTAAATACAACAGCACACACATAGTCAAAGTGCTCCGGAAAGCAATCTCACCCCTCCGTGCCCAGCAGTTCCCAGGCTTTCAGTAAGGAGTCCCAACAGTGGGCCCATCAGATGCTCTCTTTCCAGAAAGAGAAGCTCCAGGAACATATCTGTGTGTGTGTGTGGGGGGGGTGTTTGTGTGGAGAAAGAGTATGTACGTGCGTGTGTGTGTGTGAGAGAGAGAAAGGGTGTGTGTGAGAGTGTGTACGTGTGTGTATGTGTGTATGACTGAATACATGTGAGGGTGTGTACGAGTGTGAGTGTGTACGTGTGAAAGTGTGAACGCGTGAGTGTGTGTACATGTGTGTATGTATGAGTGTGTACATGTGTGAGAGATAGTGTATGTGTAAGAGTGTGTATATGTGTGTGTGGGGGGAGAGTATGTACGTGTTTGAGAGAATGTGTACGTGGGTGTGAGTGTGTATATGTATGCGTGACAGTGTGTGTACCTGTGTGTGTGTTTGTGTGTGTGGTTGTGTGTAATAGAGTGTACATGTGTGTAAGAGAGTGTACGTGTGTGGTGTGTGCATGTGTGTGTGCATGAACCATGGCATTAAGGTCCACGCACACATGGTTTTACATATTTCTGAGAGGTCCCAGGTGCTAAGGACCGTTCCTTGGGCAGGGGCCTTGAGGGGTGCTGACAGCTCCCTCCTCCCCAGCCTTCATCTGCTGCTGGAGCCCGTACTTCCTGTTCGACATGCTGGACAACTTCAGCCTCCTTCCCGACACCGAGCGGCGCTTCTACGCGGCTGTGATCATCCAGAACCTGCCGGCCTTGAACAGCGCCATCAACCCCCTGATCTACTTCACCTTCAGCAGCAGCAGCGGCTGTGTCCCCCGCCGGTAAGGGCTGCCCAGCCACCTCACTAGTGAACAAAGGGAAGCCCAGGCCATGGCCCGAGCTCTTGGTCTGAGACCACAAACCCTCTGTCGTGAACATCCTCCCTGGGCATACAGAGACAACCCGTCCTTGTGCCAACCGTGTCTCCAGGAAGCGCCCCCAGACACGGAAAGACACGGAGTGTGATGCCCACTTCACAGATGAGCACCCAAAGGCCCACCCAGTCACATGGCATTGCTGAGCTCGGAGGAATGACTATAGCAGAGCTCCCACAACTCCATTCATTTTGCTGTTTTTCACCTGTTTTCCTACACAAACTACAGGGGATAGGAGGGGACACACAGGAAACAGAATAATAGAATGCTTTAAGGTTGGGTTGGATCCCAGTGGCTGAGGTTCAAATCCTGCCATTGTGGATTCATAGCTACCTGTGACCTTGGGTGAGTTATCTAATGTCCGCAAACCTCAGTTTGCTAACCTGTAAAATGGGCTAACAGCGGTGCCTACCTCTTGACCAGTAATGTCTGCTCACGGGGGTCTGGGGTTGACCTGAGGGAAGGAGGACTATAATTTTTTGGGGGGGGGAGGAAGAGCAAGGGTATGACATGGAGAGTGCTTGGCACAGTGCCTGATCCCTAATGCATTCTTCGGAACTATTACCTCTTCAAGTTCCCACTCCCCTTTCCATTCAGTCCAATTACTTTCCCTTCCTTCCTGCTCTATCCTTTCTCCAGGGAGCAGAGATCACGGGATTCCAGAACCACCTGTCGGGAGAGGGTTGAGAGGCACGAAATGCAGGCTGTGCCCAAGCCAGAATTCATCTAGACCAGCAGCTCTCCTGGGTCCCTGTCACCCCCGGGCGTGTGCATGGAGCCTGGGCCAGTTCCTGCGGCTTCTCCAGCTATCTCTGCAGGCGCTTCATGGTTTCTGCATGTGGCTGGCTGCTATTGTCTCCCCAGCACCTCGGCCAGGAAGCGCTGGTGGGTTTATTGTGACAAGCCTGGAGATCGGTATTTATAAGCATCATCCGAGTGAAAGATGACTAAATGTCTTCTAGTCGATTTTTGCCACTGGGTTTTTCCATAAGTGGAAAAGGAAGAATTTAATTTGATTATATATACATCCCCGCCCACAGCTCCGGGGTGCGCGTGAGCGTCTTATTTTTAGTCTCTCAGAGATTCTTGACATTAAAATCTCCTTGGCAGAATCCTCCTTCCCAGAATGACTCTGAGCTCAACTTTTTTACCTTTTTTTTTTTCCCCCTTCTGCTGGTGGAGTCATTAACGGGTGAGATCTATGTTAATGGCACTCCATTCCTCATTACAGGGTGGATCCCAAGGTGGCGTCTTTAAGGTCCCAATGGCATTTCCCCATACGTTTCTCTCTTCAGTTCCACCCACGTGGCCTCAGGGGAAATCTCTCTTTAGGCGGAAATCAGATTCCTCCATCACTGTCTTCCTGAGGATTATTTTCCGAATCCAAGAGCCTGGATAACTTGTCTAATGTAGAGCCGGGAAGGTCGCCTCCCTCTCCACTGGCCTACATGTGAGCAGCCCGGGAAGCTTGGAGAGACTGAGAAGTACTTTCCAACATTTTAGTTTCAATCAAGACGGGCCCCCGAAGACCCACGGAATCGCTGCTCCATCAGCCCCCTGCATGGGCGCCAATTAACAGAGCGGAACCGGCGGCGTTCTGGCTGGCAGAACAGGAGGCCTGGGCCCCCCGACAGTCCTCAATCTCCGTCAAGCTCTGCTCTGCCTACCTCATCCGCCCAACCATTCTGAAAGTTAAGGGAAGTGGGAAGGGCTTTCTGCTCTTGAGAGGCCCTGAACGTGACCTTGTGGCTGTAGTGCTGTCTCTCCCATCCCCTCGGAAGACGGCGGGTCAGCCGGACAGTGGTGCCAGTGGTGCAGAACAAGCTGCCATTCCACGGAGGCCTGTTGCATGCCGGTGTGCACCCTGGAATCCTCGTGTCCGTGGATTTGCCGAGCTTGGCGAAGCATGATTTAAACGTGACGAGAACCCTGGCCATGGCCAGTCCTTGCGACTTTGCACACATCCATCCCTGAATGTTTCTGGGCATCAGTTGTCTCATCTGTCAGACAGAGGCAGGATAGTAAGAAACTAGGGAGATTCCTTGGCATGTGGAAGGGGGAAACTGAGGCAGGCAGCTGAGCAAACTGGCCAAGGCATGTACAGCAGATGTGATAGGCCACTAGGGTGGATAGCCCCAGTGTCTAACCACGGATAAACCTGGTGCCAGACCTCGCCCCCAGGAGGCCTGTCCCCGCCTGACTTGCCACTGGCCATGTGGGTTATTCCCTGACCTCCCGTGTCACCGGTCATGAAATGCAGACCCCAGACCTTTCCTCCTTGAGACATTTTGAAATTGAATTGACATGTTTGAAATTGAATTGACATGTCCTAGAGCAAAGAATATCCTTACATGATAGTATTCTACAATGTCATTAGAATCTTTGATATTTTACAACAGCATATTGTACATTTATCCAAACAAACTTACAAACTAATTCTTTGAATGTTTGGCAGCAATTTAAAAAGGGATATGAAAAGATTTAATCCCGTTCAGAAGGAATTAAGGCACAGGGAATGCACTTGAGCCTTCTATATTGGCCTCTCCTGCCCTTTTTGCCAAGAGGGACCCTCTTCTCACAATCCAGTTTGCCCACAGCTGTTGCCTGAGCTTTCAGTTCAAGCTGAGGTTGAAGCCACATGGTGGCTGGCACCTTGGGTCTCTCTCGCCCAATGGTGTGAGCTGGGCCCCCCCTAGAGAAGAAACCTGAATCCCCTGAGATATGTGATCAGTACTGGGACCCTGCCAGAAGGCAAGGAGATCCCAAAGCAGGTGCTGGGGATGGAGGCCACGGGGCATAGGCTACTAAGGAGACAGAACTGAACCTCACATCACCCTGCTTGGCCCCAGAAGATGGCTGATTAGCCAGAGACGGGTGTTTTTCAGCTCCAGGCCCAGAAAAGCAGCAAAACCAGGCAGGGGACCCCAGGACCAGCTGCATGGACTAAAGAACCCCGGCCCTAGTGCTGACCAATCACTAGAGACCAAAACCCACCCCCCACAAGACCTCCCTGAATCCCCAGACTTTAAAACCCTCAAGGACCCAGCTCACATGCTCCCTCCTGGGTGCACGCCCACCCCTTTCCCTGCCCCTCTCCTTCCCCCACAGGCATGCACCCCTAAACTCTAAGGGACCCCTCAAGACTTGCAACCAGGGAGCCGTGGGCAGCAGCAGCTCTTCCCCCGAAAAGCCCCTGAATCTGTCTCCCAGGCCCCCTTTCCTCAGACTCTCCAGTGAGCTCCCAGCCCCGCCCATGCTCTCCTGTTGCTTCTTCCACCCTAGACCCGCCTCTGTCTCACCTCCCCCCTTTAATAAATCTGCTCTCAGAATCACTTGGACTCGATTGTGAAATCTTTCCCGCACGAAGGCAAGAGCCCACATGCTGTCAGCTGCCCA
Organism: Antrozous pallidus; assembly: GCA_027563665.1. Classification (NCBI taxonomy): domain Eukaryota; kingdom Metazoa; phylum Chordata; class Mammalia; order Chiroptera; family Vespertilionidae; genus Antrozous; species Antrozous pallidus. The sequence goes on from CM050521.1 coordinate 81,070,608, forward strand.
AGACAGGTCCAGTCCCCTCTCTGGTAACAGGATGAGAACAGAATGAGGCTGGAGCAGAGGGTGGAGTGTGTCCTTTACAGACACGGGTTCTGAGATTGAAATGAGTTGCAGTGAGTTACATCACATCCTGCGAGAGCTTCTGGAATTCTTTCTCGGGGCCCTCTGTGAATGGATGACTCAGCCCTGGCTCATTTGCCCTTTGGAAGGTGTAACTTCTCTATGAATACTATCATGTCAGAGAGACGTGGTTTCTCAGACAGGACCACATGGGAAGCTTACGCTGCAGTGTCACTATTGGTAGCCTTGGGGACGAAGTGGGTCCTGGTCAGAGGGTGTAAAATAAAGAGGCTTACTTCCCACACCCAGATAAAGAAGAAATCTCCATTACATTACACATAGCCTCAGGTACAGCCATACAGTAGAAGTGAAGTGTTTCCACTCTACTGGATTGTTAAAGATGAATGGTTAAAACTTCTCTGGTTTGGGGGCTTGTGAGAAGTGTAACTTAAGTTTAATCTCATCAAGTGACATCTTCATCTATTTTCCCCCACCTTTCTAATGACTTTAACTTGTGATTACTCATGGGGTGGGAGGAGTAACCCTCTTAAAAGGAACAATCGCGTGGTTTAAACTGCCTTCCTCACTTGAGTCGGTCAGCTCTGTCCACACATATAGGATGGCTTTGCCTCTTCCTTCCACACCCACAGTGTGGAGAGGGACCACACGCCTGTGTCTGCTGAGGACACACAGCAGGTTTAGCAGGAAATAAAGTCATTCTACTCTTGTAGGATCATCGCAGGCGAGCCACAGAGCTGCTGGCAACTAAGCTATAGAATGGAAAACATTTGCAACACAGATAATTGTCCAAGATTCGGTATTTAGAATATCTAGAAATTCAAGCAACTCAAAAAGAAGAGACAATAGAAGATAAATAGAAACGTGGGCAAGACTTTAGTTCAGAAAAGAGGTTATCCAAATGGCCAATAGACACACGGAAAGGTGTTTAATCTCATTCAAAGCCCGGGAAAAGTAGAGTAAACCATAATAGGATACTAATTTGCACCCACTAGATTGCCAAAAACGGTAAGTGTTAACAATATCACTTGATTATGAGGATGTAGCTCATCAGAAATCCTCATTCTGTTATAGTGGGTAAGTAATTAGTACCACAATTCTGGAAAACTATGGTCTTTTAACTAGTAAAATTAAGGCTACATATACCACCTGACCTTGAAATTCTGTTCCTGAATGTGCATGCTAGAGAAGAAGAGTACAATCGTGTGTATATGTGTGAAAGACTATTCATAACAGCATTTGTTATAAGACCCCAACCAGAGGCAGAACAAATGCCCACCGACTGTAGAATAGACAGATTATGGTGTATTTCATACAATGGACTATTTTGTACCAACAAAAATGAAAAAACAACAACACAGCTACTTGCCACAATATGCAAAATATCTTTAAAAACATTTGATAAAAGAAGGTAGATGTCAAAAGATACTATATGGCTTCATTTATATAACTTCAAAATCAGCCCGAATTAAACAATTGTGATGGGGGATGCACACAGGGGTGATAAAATTCTGTCACAGCAACAAAATTCCTCTTTATCCACCCAGGATCGGGCCCTCTGTGCACAGGAAGAGCTGCTTGGCAGGGGGCATGCAGGTTCCAGTCCTCACTCTGGGTGGCAGTTACCAGGATGCTCTCTCTCTCATTTTCTGTTCATGAATATATACTTACGTTTTGCGCATTTTATGAATGTGTTCTAGGTCACAATGCAAAGTGTTTCTGTAACTTTCTAAAGCCTTTTGGAACGATTACGCTGGAAGGAGTGTAGAAAAGGGAGCCAGACTGGAAACAGGAAGGTCATGAGCGGGGTCTCTGTTACAAACACAAAACAGCGGTGACGGCTGACAAGTCAGTCCTCTGGGCTCTGCCTCTGCGACATTAGTATCCAGTGCCAGGGATAGTGTGCCAGCATTTTTCAAAATCGCAGACATGTCTTGGCGGACTCCTTGCCTTGAGAGTCAGGTCAGCAGAAATCAGTATCGTCCTCTGTTCTCTTGCTTGTCTAGGGGACCTGGGGTCCTTAAGTTTTTGCTACTGGCCCCCCATTTTCATATCCTTCCAAAAGCTCTCCTCGTCCTGTCCCCATCCTTTCTGCCCTTCCTCACGACTCAAGGTGGAGCAAGAATGTAATACACCTGCTAAGACATTACTCCCAGAACCCACCTAAATGCAGAAATCTTTGGGAGAAGGTTCACATGTAAACAGGGAACATGGAAGATGGTGCTGCCTACACCCCGAAAAACTAAATCACCAAAGGTAGGGACTTCGGGGCTGAACAGGCAGCTGGGAGAAATACTTCAGGCCAACAGCATGCGACTCACACATCCCCGTAACTACCTGACAGCTTTCAAGCAGGTTGACCAAACAGTCTCATACCTGGCTGCGCTATGCTCACACAAGGAGTTTTAAAAAACACAGATTTCTAGCTCCCCAGCCCCGGAGATGGTGACCTGTTGGGTTCTGGGAAGAGCAGGGAAACCTGTGCGTATATAAGCCACTCGGCTGATTCTGATGCAGCTCTCCCATGGGTAGGTGTGTGGAGCCGGTGACTGACAGCATGCTGGTGGTTAACGCCCACACGTCTCAGGGCCAGGGAGTGCACAGGCTCCCTTTGCTCGCCTCCACCCAGGTGTCCTGGGTCCAACCTGAGGCCGAATGTGTCCTAAGAGCCCGCTCGATCGCCTTGTAGCTGTCCAGATGTCTGCCAGCTACACCCAGGTCATATCTGAGTCCATCTTCTTCCCACTCTGGGTTAAAGGCTCCCCTTCTTCTTCTTCTTCCCTTTCTTCTTCTTCTTCTTCTTCTTCTTCTTCCCTTTCTTCTTCTTCCTCTTCTTCTTCTTCTTCTTCTTCTTCTTCTTCTTCTTCTTCTTCTTCTTCTTCCTCTTCTTCCTCTTCTTCTTCTTCCTCTTCTTCTTCCTCTTCTTCCTCTTCTTCTTCCTCTTCCTCTTCTTCTTCTCCTTTTTTTTTTGCAAATGGAAAATAATTTTATTTACATGTAGACACGAGATACAAATGAATAACTAAGGAATAATATTATGCAATACCCAGAGGCTGAATGTTCAGGGTTCTAGCAAGTTTCTTTTGTGTGTGTGTGTGTGTTTAGTATGTAGGATATTTTTTATTTTTTAAATATATTTATTTTTTTTTTTTTTGCAGTATACCTTAGATTTAATAGTAGTGCATGAGAAAATAGACCTTCATCTATGTCGTTCCAATTTTCGTGTATCTAAAGTAGCTTCGCACGTCTGTAGATCCCCGAGAGCGCGCCAGGTGGGGAAATCTGGCCACGTGTGTCTGTGATGTCTGGGAACAGGGAAGGGTGTCCTGAGCAGGTGTTCGGCGCCTGCAACAACACGCGGATGTGACATCATGTCAAATCCTCGAGAGCAGCCTTGCTTCAACCTTTTGGTCTCGGGACCCTTTCTGTTTGTTAACGTGGAATGTACCCAGTGATATTTACTACATTAAAATGAAAACTGAAAAAAATGTGTAATACTTATGAAGTTATTTATAAATCACAACAATAAACTCATTGCACATTTACATAAATGTCTTTTTCATGGAAAATAACCATACTTCTCCAAAACTATTCTGGCAAGAAGAGAAACTGTCTGAACTTTTTTGCAAACCTCTTTAAGTTCGGCTTCACAGACAGCTGGATGTTCCTGCATTCTGCACACAATCTGTTGCAATATGCTGTTTTGATGGAAATATATAAAGAAGATCAGGCTTCATGCAAATAGGTAGTTAGAAGAAAAGGAGTATTTTAATCTGATTCTGCAGTCAGTCTGCTGAACTATTACATGGCATGTAACCTCTGGAAAATTCCACTGTATATATGAGAGAATGGGTGACAGAAAGGCAGATAACATCCTCATGCTGCTGTGCAAATAGCTTTGACCTCACAGACCCCCCTCTTCCCCACCCCATCCCCAAAGTCACGACCCTCCAACCACCAGGTTCAGGACCACATTGAGGGCTGCTGCCTAAAGGCAAAACTCCTCGTTTGCTTGCCAGTAGCATTGGCCATTGCTGGAATGCTGCCCTCATGGCTGCAGAGCTCAGGCAGGGCAAGGTGGGCATGCTAAGGCGCCCTTTGCACCTGTTTGCAAAGCTGGTTGTGGCACTAACTGCAGGCCATTCAGATTGAGGCTTTGCTCCAAGACAGCCCCTCTTCAGGTGACCCTGGGCACCGTGGGGACCAGAGCCCATGGTCTTACTCAGACAAGCCACTCAGCATGTCCAGAGACCGGACTGATGAACAGAACCATCAACATTCACCTCCACTGGACCCAGGGCAACTGGATGGAGATAAGCAAAGTAGTGCCCCTCATTAGTTCTGAGTAGTGCCCCTCATTAGTGCCAATGCACTTACTAAGTAAGGCTCCCGGACCAGACCACACTGCCTAGCCCTGCAGCTGGCAACCGAGCAGTCCCAATCCCCTCAGCACTAGCATTTATCATCTTCCAATATGTTATATGACATATGTATTGGTTGTGTTGTTTATGTGTTGCCCATATATCTCATCAGACAAGGACCTTTGTCTGTTTTGTTCACAGTTGTAGCTCCAGGGCCAATACAGTGCCTGGAATACAGACGAGTGCCAATAAATGTTAGTTTTCTGAGTGAAAGGGTAAGACGGACGCATGGAGGGGCAGAGGAGAACATCAGCTTCCTGCAGGCAGCCTGCCTCCCCCACCCCGGGAAGGGAAAGGCCTTGATCTGACATGCCCAGTGTATGCTCCCCAAACTCATGACACAAATAGAAGTTGGGCATGGACGTCTCCACATGGAAGGAAACATCAGGGATGGAGAAGAATCACCCACCTTGACTTCCCCACTGTTCGTTCTCAATCCATTTGTGCTTGTGGTCAGCAGGGTGGTCCTCAGAGGAGGAGGGCAGCTCTATCAAGACCTGGCACTCCTCCTACACTGGGGGAGTGCCATCTACTGCATCTAGGTCCTTCACATCCCCACTGTTTCCAGCTCAGAGCCCACCTAGACTCCACTCTTGTTACTGGGGCAGGCAACTCTTCCAACCATATCCCCCAGGCTCCTTGACTGTTGGTCTCTACTGGGTAGGGTCTGCCAAAGGGAGATGAGCAGGAGATTGGAAGGATAGATACAACTTGAAGAGCATGGGGGGCTTCCTTCCTGTTCTCCAAGCACCAGCCTTGCCATCTATTCAGAGTTACAAGCAGCAGCCAGGCCTCACCTCACCTCAATTGAATGGAGCTTGCCCTGGGAATCCCAGCATCTACCTGGGGTTTTCCTCTGAACTCCTGGGATAACTCCACCTCTTTTCATTTGCTCCCTGCATTCCCCCGCTCCCACCCCAGTCATTGCAATGCTAACAGCTTCCTGTTGTTATGAATCTGTATGCTACTCTTCCTTTTTGCTCCCTCAGCCCTCCAACACCTGTACTGATTTGTACCCACTTCCCTGCAGTGAGTCCTCTCTGTCTGAAATTCCTACTACGGTTCCTCTTTCCCTAACTGGATGGCCCTTGACTGGTACAGCTCCTTTGTGGATCCACCTGGGACCACTGGTAGACAAGTCGGAATTGATGCCCGAAGGGCTTTTATGTGGGTCAGACATTTTTCATTAATTACGTTCATTACTGGAAATTCATTTGTTCCATTTATTTTTTCTAATTATGTCCTGCCACATTGCCCAATAAAGCTAGACAATCATACATTCCAATTCGCCCAAAATAGACCAGGTTTACATTGTTGTCCCAGTATTATTAATAGGGCCTCCTTTCTCTTTCAAACTATCCTAGTTTGGACAATAAATTATATAGCCACTCACTCTAAATATAGACCATTATATGTTCTACAATAGAATTAAATGATGTCAAGATACTCCTGCAATAAAATACCAATTACAAAATGTTCCAAATTTGAATACCAACCCCTTTTCATCATTAAGTTTCTGGGAAAAAATGAAGTTTGATGATTAAACTCAACAATTAAGGTAAAGTCCAAAGATTATTAAAGCCCAAAAGATTTATAGTCCAAAATTGTATTCTCTTTCCCTTGTGATTTAGAGTTCAAAGACAACTGGAGTCCAAGTCTCCTTCCAGTTTGTTATTCAACTCCTGTGTTTCACTTCTCAGTGTTCCAAGGCCATGCATCAATTGTTGGAGTTGAGGAGTCCAAAATAGCCTTATAGCCTTTCTCTTTTTCTTTTTTTCTTTTTTTTTTTTTTAACAAATATTCACTTGCCAATCTTTTTTTTAAAATATATTTTATTGATTTTTCACAGAGAGGAAGAGAGAGGGATAGAAAGTTAGAAACATCCATGAGAGAGAAACATCAATCAGCTGCCTCTTGCACACCCCCTACTGGGGATGTGACTGCAGCCACGATACATGCCCTTGACCGGAATCGAACCTGGGACCCTTCAGTTCGCAGGCCGACGCTCTATCCACTGAGCCAAACCGGCTTCGGCAGCCTTTCTCTTTTTTTCATGAGAGCTTTGAATGTATATATCTCTGATGTGTAAATAGACCGAGTAGCGGAACAACTGAACAATTGAACAACTGGTCGCTATGATGTACATGACCACAAGGAGGCACATGCGGAAACATGGTGGGTGTCGGCAGCAGGTGGCAGAGCGTGGAACATGGTGGGCATGAGCCACAGCAGGATGGTGGAGCAGGTGAGCGGGGGACACCAAACCAAGGCAGGGTGCCAGTCTCTGTCATTGAGGTGAGATTCTGGTGGTTACTGAAAATTCTTTGCTCCTGTATGCCACTGTCCCACCCAGTGCTTGCACCTGCTGCCAGTGCCTGGCACCAGCCCCGATTGCTCAGCCCACAATTCCTTTCAAGGTGCACTAATTTGTACACTGGGCCCCTAGTTATAAAGTAAAACAAAGAATGACAGAAGAGAGAGAGAACACCCTTATCACTAATAAGTGTGCCTTGTACTTACAGGTGAGAGAGCTTACTGATAATGAGCTCTGGAATTAGGACCCCTGCTACTCACCAATACTGAATTCACCTCTTCCCCTGGCACAGCTGCCCTGTGTTTCTCAGCCTCTCTAACAGTTAACTCTGGTCACATGAGTTTTGGCCAATGGGTTGTGAGGTACGTTCTGTGCCCCTTCCTAGCACAATCCATAACAACTTCTCATGAGTATTCCTCATGACACCCTTCCCCCCAGCCCATCTGCAAGCTGAGGGGGGAAGACTCGAATGGTTTAGAAACAGGTGAGGCTACTAATTTTCTGGAAATTATTTCTGCAACATACAGCCTGCCCATCGAGTTCTTGCAAGCACCATTCCAGGACAGGTGTTCCTGTGGCAGGGAGTTAGCTGCTCTAGTGAGACAATGAAAAGCAGAAGTTCTTCACCCTGCGGACAGCTCAGGCCCAAGAGAGAGAGAGAGGCTGAGTTGAGCATGCTCCAAACAGTCTTCCCACCTTCAAACCAAACAGACTAAGCCCCACCCGATAGAAGTGAGGGAGCCTCTTTCCAGAGACTAGGTGATCACACCTTCTCCCGGAGGAAATATCTCACCACCAAAAATGTGTTTACTTCTTGTGCACCCTTGTTTGCTCTCGAACAGTCTTTCCTTTGTTCCCCATCCAGATTTAGTGGCTCTCTCCCAAGACAAACCTCTCCTAGCTTCCTCAATGGGTGTCAGACAGAGGGAGCAACCCTGGCCTCTTTTGTAGCTAGCCTGTGGACCCCAGCCAAATAGTCAGTCCTCTCTGGGTAAAAGTGGGCAAACGTTGAAGGAGCAGCAACTCTTCTTGACCTCCTCCCCACCTGTTCTAGATTCCAGGGTTCACGAAGACTCATTCTCAGGAGATTCTTGGCATGTTCTGTGTTGCTTTCAAAGAATAGTGGCATTTGCTTATGAACCCGTAGGCTGTTTCTGAGGGACATTTGTGTCCCCAGCCACTCCCAGAGTCTGCCTGACAAGAAGAACATGGTCCTTTTCATAGCTTTACGTGAAGTGGACAGAGAAAAGCTCAGAACCTCACCGTAGCAAGAACAAAGCAGGGAGGGATGGGCTTGCATCAGTGTGCCTGCCATGCCCACAGTCCCTTCTGAGGGGCACTGTCCAGCACGACTCTTAATGCTTTGGCCAAGTTTGCAAAGCTGGTTGCAGCACTAACTACAGGCTAGCACCTCCTGGCCAAAGCAGATGAGACCACAATCGACCCTCCAACCCATGGGGGTTCATCCACACATTGGTCAGCAAACTACAGCCAAGAGTTAGTGGGAACAGGAACCCAAAGTTCATGATGCAGAATTCCAACGAGAGAGGTCCCCATGGACCATCTCAAGCCCATGAGGCAGCAGGACATTTGACTAAGCAGAGGAAGTTGACTGACCAAGAACCATGGTGCAGCTGTGCAGAGGATGCAGATGGGACGAGGGAGGGACAAGGGAGAGAGCAAACAGTGGAGGACCACCCACAGAGGTATCTTGGTTCCATACATTTGCTCACTTCTTTCCATGTCTGTCTGCCCTTTCCCTTGCCCTGCCTGCAGGCATCACCGAGCCTGTCTGAAGAAGGCTCCATTTCCACCTTGTGTTATCAGTCACAACATCAAGCCTGCTCGTGGGAGGCTGTGGCTCCACCTGAGGTTGAGACCAACGTCTCCCAACAAACTAGAAAGGTGGCACACGCACAGCTCACTCTGCTCAGCACTTAGGATCCGGTTCCGAGGAAATGAGTCCGGTTATGACCAGGGGAGGAGAAGCCCATCCTTCCTCCCTCCCGGCAATGTGGTAGCAGATGGAACTGCCCCCGAGGGACACCCCCTGGAACCCTGGGGAGAAAGTGTCCTTCATTACCAGGTGAAGGCAAAATCAGTGACACAGCAGCGACTGGACAATAAAGCAATTCAAGTGAAACAATAACTTAACTCAAGGGCAGAAAACACAGGCCCATTCATGCATTCACAGTGATTATTCTAAAATGCAGATTAGGTGACATCAGATCCTGTTTAGCATCCTGCCTTCTCTCCATTTCCACCCTACCTTGGCTCAGACCATAATTAATAAGTGCTGCAGGGGCAATTGCAGTAATCCTCTAATTGCCACAGCCTTTCCTTACCCCTCCCCTTACTGTGCCCTCTTTGTGGGCTAGACTCTCGGGGCTGGGAAAGGGGTGTGTTAGTGGACAGGTAACAGAAGGCAGAGTCTTTCTGAACGAGAAGTCGTGTTTTTGTGTGTTGCATTGGGTACTTTCCTGTGCTGTGTTTCATTTACATTCACTGCCACACGCCTCCATAGGCCAATGTCAGAATCTGAGACTCAAAAATATCAAGAGGATGAGACTCTGGAAGGGCAGACAGTGTCCTAAGTGGGGGAGGGATTTGAATCTGGCCTTCCTGACATCCCATCTCAGGGTGGGCCAGAGGTGACATTTTCCTGCCCTCCCCTGTGCTCTTCCTTCTTTCCTCACCCCAAACCCAACACCACATCCCTTCTTGATCCACAGTGGTCTCTGACCTAACTCACCTTCACTGTCACCTTCAGTTCCACCTGTTCTTTGTGTTGTGGAGCAAACTTGAGTGAACCGTCACTGGAGGCCAGACCAAATTAAAATTTAGGGATCCTTCATTTGCCAGCTGGCGACTGCTCTGCCTTTCTCCACACAGGGAGTCCAAAGAGCAGCAGTGGCCCTTTGTGAAAAACCACTTTTAAGCACATTTACCATGTCTTGTTTTTGCAGAGCAAGCCACTTAAGACAAAACAGCTTTTCTTAAGTAATGTCAGGGTCATGTGATTGATGACCATGTTATTTACAGGGTCATCCTGTTCTTCAGAAAGCTGACAGTGTTCTACCTGTTTTGTGAGGTGCAGCTGGGACTCAAGGCTAAGTTGACTAGGAGGAAGCATGCTCAAAAATTTCTATTCTCTAACATTTTTCCCCTTCACCTCCCTGTCCCCAGCACCCCTCCCAAGCCCTGCAGAGTCTGCTAGAGCTTCACCTCCTTTACCTTGAGAAGATGGGGCGGGGCATGTGGGAGCCCCACAGCATTTCGGAGGGAGGTGGCGGGCAATGGGGGCTGTGTGGACAGTGGCTGTGATGGCAGGACTTTCTGGGCCACAGTGGATATGTGCACACAATGCCTGGTATTGTCTCTCAATCAGCCCCTGGCCAACCCCCGGGCTCCAGCCGTGAAAATTCTACAGCACCCCCAAATAAAGAGCCACTGTGCTCCTTTCCCCAGGGTCCCAAGTGCAGTCAGCCTGGGCAGTGCCACTGTCCCCCGTGTCCCCGAAGTCCTCATTCTTTCCCAACAATAGCAGCTCGGGCCTGCCAAGAGCAGGCGCAGCTGGAGGTCCCGGGAAGCACAGGGGCTTGATCCCTTACCTTAACCTCGGGGGTCTCCAGGCCAATGGGGTGGAGGATGGGGTATAATGGGGCTGCAGGCCAGGGACCCTTCTGGGCCTCTCAGTGCCTTTTCTGCTGCTGCAGCCTCTACTCTCCGTCCAAGTCAGGCCCTGCATGCCGGCACGGGGCAGCCCTGCGGCGGGAAAGCTCCCCAGACGGGCGAGCACCCTGCAGCGAGCATCCGCATCACCTGGGCTGGGGAACGCCGGCTGTGCTCAGCCTGAGCCCTTACATTTCTGGAAGCTCCAGGCTGAGGCCAGTGCTGCTGCTCCAGACTGCGTTTCTACTAACAAGGGCTGAGCGACTCACTCAGCCCCCAGTGAGAGTCAGAGTGACCTCCGGGGGGGCTTGTGTGAGGCTCTGAGGAAGCACCCAGCAAGGTCCAGCCCTCAGACAAGGGTGGGAGGGGGTGAAAGAAACCATCTGAGGTGCCTACAGCTAACAAGAGAGGCCTGTGGGTGCGGGGACGACCAGTCAGAACAGGGTGGGGAACCTGCTTTCTGTGCAGAGCCATCGGGTATTTATGGCATCCTTCATCCACAGGCCACACAAAATTACCAATGTACAAATCAGCTGCTCTATTTGGTCCAACATTTAATTAAGTCACCCCTAATGCCTTGGCAGGGCCAGACCAAATGACTTCGTGGGCCTTACCTGGCCTGAGGGCCAAACGTTCCCCTCCCCTGAGTTAGGTGAAAATGGGTGCGGGGGAGCCTTCTGGGTCAAATCACTGAACGGCAGCCACCCTAGGAAGCCCAGGTCCTCACTGTGTCCATAGGTCTTTCTTCCGTCTCTGAGTTCTCTCGCCAGCTCCAGGAGGCGGCTGTGAGGTGCTGGCAAGGAGAATGCCAGGCAGAAAAGCACCCCCCCCCCTTCCTGGCTGCCCAGCTCTCAGGGCATGCTGCCTGGCTCTGGGCTGGCGCCCCTTCCAACAGCTCCAACGACACCCAGACACCAAACCGTCCCTGATATTTCTCCCCAACAGAGAGCCCAGCTGTATCCGCACCTTGACCTCCACCACTGATACGACTTCAGACTCAGGCCTCCAGCACCTGGGACAATCAACTTCTGTTGCCAAAGGTGCTGAGTCTTGGGGACTTTGTTACTGCAGCTTCGGGAAATGAATGCAGGGGGGAAAGGTGCATGGCTCTGATGCATGAAGAACACCAAAGCAGACCTCCCATGGGGCTCCTCGCAGGGGCCGGTGCTGCCCTGTCTCCTCAGGGCCCGGTCTCCACTGTTAGGGAGCAAGTGGGGCTGCAAGCACCCGCATGTTGGTAATTACCTCGAGTTTCAGACGAGGCAGATGGGATCCAGGGATGCAGTTTAACTTGGTCAAGAGCAGTTACCTAGTTCCTAGTGAGTAAAGCTGCTTAGGTAGTTCTCTAGTCCTAGTCCACAGCACTGCCACACACTCTCACACTCACACACTCTTACACACGCGCACACACCACATACACGCTCTCACACACACACTCACATACACACACACTCACACACACACTCACATACACGCGTACACACACTCACACACACACATACACACATACACACACACACATACACACACACTCTCACACATGCTCTCACACAAACGCTCTCTCACACACACACACACATACACACATACACATACACACATACACACACACATACACACACACACATACACACACACTCTCACACATGCTCTCACACAAACGTTCTCACACACACACACACACACACTCACTGAAATAATAAAAACAGGAAAAAGAATCAGGATCTGCAGAAAATATGATTAAAAGATCAAAGCAAAATAACTTAATAAAATACACAGAACCCCAGAGCCAACAGAGTACCTATGGTTAAGCTTCAAAATAGATGGAAGGAAAGGAAGGAATACACTTACTCAAGAAGCCGAGGGAGATACTTCGAGGAATCTTCCATTCATTCATTCATTCATTTTAAAGAACTGAAGGTCGTATTGACAAAGGCGGAGTGGGGTGGTGAGAATGGAGACGCAGAGGAGAGTGGGGGAGCAACTAAAAGAGTTTCCCAGCAGCAGGTAGGGGCCCACTGAGGCCCTAGGCCAGGGCCCTCTGCAGTACAGTTGGTGGCTCAGTGGTTTGGGGCCTGACTCCATGCTGCTGGGGGATGGGGAGTGGGAGGGGCACAGACCCCAGCTGTCAGGCCTCCTGACCACTGCCATGGGAGAGGCTGAGGTCTCAGGCCTCCCCAGCCATTTCTCTGCCTTATTCTCTCAGCGATTGCCTCTTCCCACCCCTCATGACTACCCACAGCTTCTGCTTCCCCTCCCCCCCCGGCTTGACCCACACCCCATTCTCTCAGAGCCCCCCCATGCTACTCCCTCCCCACCCAGTTTTTAGTGTCCGTTTTCTTCCCACTGTCGGTCATGTTTTTTTGGCCTAACACATAATCCTTGGCCCGATGCTAACCATTGTGAGTTTTATCCTGTTTTGTGCCGAATGAGACATCTGGAGAAGTGAAGTCATTTGCCCAACATCACACAGCACGTGCGTGCCCGGGGCAGAGACTGACACTTAAGTCCAGGCTTCTGTCCTGAGCTTTCACCCCGAAACCTTGGAATTCTTGAAACTTCCTTGGGAATTTTCTCTCCTTCCCAAACCCATCTCACAGCCTACAACTCTGCCTTTCACTCGCAAGGCTTGTTCTGGGCCAGTGGTCGGCAAACTGCGGCTCACGAGCCACAGGCGGTTCGTTGGTCCCTTGAGATTTTAGCAAAGGCCAGCTTAGGAGTACCCTAATTGATAACAATGTATATACCTATGTAGTCTACGTTTAAAAAATGTGGCTCTCAAAAGAAATTTCGGTCGTTGTACTGTTGACATTGGGCTCTGTGGACGAATGAGCTTGCAGACCACTGCGCCAGGCTAAAACTCCCACACCCTCAGAGCCGTGCAGGCCTGGGCATTTGGACAGGCACCCGAGCTTCAGACCCAGACAGGCCTGGGCAGAGGAAGCACACTGGGAAAGCGCCATCGGAAAGACAGTGTTGTGCGTAGAGGTGGTGATTCTGCTTAGGATTGGCAGCCATTCCTCTGTCATCACTCAGTCACTTGCCTGCCCAGGCCCAAAAGCAGCCCTGGCTCCGCCCGGTGACACGGACGCTGAGCCTCCGCCAGCCCACCGGGCCGGGCACCTGAAGCGAAGGCTGAGAGAAGGGGACAGATGTGGAGACAGACTATTTTGACAGGGGCTGGTTTCCTCCCCCCTCGACCCAGAGCCTTTTCCCTCTCCTTGTGTTTGGATGAATTATTCTTATTCACAAAGGGGAACAGCAAGAAATTATTCCAGAGGGGATGGACACTCACACACACACACACACACACACACACACACACACACGCACACACCCCTCAGAGGTTGTCAGCATCAGACACGGTTAGTGCCCAGACCCACGCTCACTTGCTCATCTGCTGGGCACTGTGATTCAGGAAGAGGGAAGGGGGGAGGTCTGTTTCTGTAAAGCTGTTTGCTATTTAAGTTTGATAGAGAATTCATTTCAGAGCAAGCCCTGGCCCCTGGGTGGGAAAATAAGCTAGCAGACAGGTTTGATTGTGGATGGAAAGCCCCCTGGGAGTGGATAACCTAGATAAGGAGGCCAGACAAAAGCTCTGAAATCAGGGTCTTCGGGCACTTCGGCACCCCGTGCTCCCGGCATTCACAGCAGCCAAAACTGTGCCTTCCTAGGGTTCATGCTCAATTGTCAGTTCTTGGAATGCCCTACATGCTAGAATAGAATGAGTTTTCCTATATGTGACCCTTAATTCAGGGTTGGAAGTTCTATATATGACCAGTCATTCAGGATTAATTACCTTATCACTCAAATCACATGTATCCGTACCGATGGTTCGCCTGCTTCTGCCATTGGTTCCTACGGGAGGCCTGATTAACCCGCCCCCACCACCACCACTGTGTTTGTGCAGGTCTATCTCTCGTTTTTAATTACCACCCTAGGAGGCGTGTCCTTTGGAAAGATAAGAAACCGAATTCGCAAATTAAGAAACACATTTCATCTCACAAAGCTTGTGCCGGAGGGATCCCGGGTTCCAATACTGCTGTCTCAGTTTTGACAATATTAACGGTATGACTGCTGCCACCCTTGTGTCTAACATACTCATCTGGCAACAACACACCAGTCTCTCCCAGCCTTTGGGAATGCCCCTCTCCCAGACTGCAACCAGATTTTTACCCAGAGTCCCCTGCTTCCTGGCTGGCGGAGGATGGGTCCAGGACTGGCCCTCATAGTACCCTGGCCACACAGCCCTAACCAGGCCAGTGAGAGTCCTCCCTCTGGACAGACGCCCGTCTTTGCCATGGTGATCTCCAGTAGTTATCTGTTTACCAGCCGTGTTTGAAATGTACCAAAGTACCTACTCAGGATCTGAGCTGAATTTTTGTTAGCTGCTTATCAAGGACATTGTTATTCTCCTATATACACTGAGTGGCCATATTATTATGATCTCTGAATGCATAATAATCTGGCCACTCAGTGTGTGTGTGTGTGTGTGTGTGTGTGTGTGTGTGTGTGTGTGTATTAAAGGCCTGGTGCATGAATTTGTGCATGGATGGGGTCCAGCCAACCTGGCCAGGAGGAGGGAGGGGACATGAGCGGTTGACCAGCCTGCGTGCTGGTCAAACTCCTGGTCCAGGGAACAATTTGCATATAAGCCTTTTATTATCTAGGGTTTTGTAGGATATACGCTGAGTGGCCAGATTATTATGTGTTCAGAGATCATCATGAACTGGCCACTCCGTGCATGTTCATCTCAGCACAATACTGGTTACTTCGTCACCAAGGCTGAAGCACATCATCTCCGTTTCCTCTCATTAAAGAAGACATCGAGTGCTCCCCGGAATTCACCGCATTGCTGCAGAAAGACTGATTTTGCAAAAGCCATGAAGCATTGCTACTTGCTGGAGCTGCTAGGTGGTCCTGAGGCTTTGGAGTGGGACAGGCACAGGCCCAGCCCGTGAGGACACGGTGCAGCGGAGAGTCCTGCTGACTGCGTGAGAGGAAGGCTTCAGGAGCATGGGCAGTGGGGGCAGTGCACCTGCCAGGGGGCAGGAAGTCAGGGAAGGCTTCACCGAAGAGGGGACGATGGCGTTGTCACTTGAAGTGATCACGGCTCCAGAAAGCAGGTTCCAGACAGAAGAGGAAAGCCTACCCCCACAGAGAAGAAACACATTTCCCCGCCCAAATCTTAAACGTTCAAAGGGATTGATTTTTTTATTGTTATTATTCTCTCTGCTGTATTCCCATTTCCTCCTGGCCTTTTAATCAGCGTTTGTAAGTAAGTGGCACCCATCCTGCTACTCCTCCGTGCCCCCCTCCGAGGGCACAGGACCCCCTCCTCAGAGTCTGCTCAACCCTGGGCTCCATGGTTCGGACGAATAAAGCAGACCGAGCCCGTGATTGCTGGTGAGAGAGTGCGCGCTGGGGGAGAAGCACTCCCGTCTCTCGTTTGATTGCGTGGAGGCGTGGAAGGGTGGCTATCGGGATCGGGAATGAGAGAGAGGCCAGGTCCTAAGGTGTCAGCTGGGGAATTTCAAAAGGTCCAAACCTTAAGCCACAGCCTAGACGGATTAAGTGCCAACCTCTGGGGATGGGAAAGGCTTCAGCATCTTCCAGACTGCCCAGCCATGTCCCATGTGCAGGCAAGGTTAAGTATGGCCACCGCAAGGGGTCTCTGTGAGAAAAAGCCAAGCGCGTCACGGATGGAAGGGGCTGGCAGGGCTGCCCACGGCTCTTCCTGGGAGGAGGATGCTCTAGGTGGTCGGCAAACTGCCACTTGCGAGCCACATGCGGCTCTTTGGCCCCTGGAGTGTTCTAACGCCACTTCTTCAAAATAGACTCGCCCAGGCTGAAACCAGCATCACTACCCAGAGGACAGACCCGAGCCGGGGACCACTACCCAGAGGGCAGACCTGAGCCGGGACCACTACCCAGAGGGCAGACCTGAGCCCGGCATCACTACCCAGAGGGCAGACCTGAGCCGGGACACTACCCAGAGGGCAGACATGAGCCGGGACCACTACCCAGAGGGCAGACCTGAGCCGGGACCACTACCCAGAGGGCAGACCTGAGCCGGGACCACTACCCAGAGGGCAGACCTGAGCCGGGACCACTACCCAGAGGACAGACCTGAGCTGACATCACTACCCAGAGGGCAGACCTGAGCTGACATCACTACCCAGAGGGCAGACCTGAGCCGGGCACCACTACCCAGAGGGCAGACCTGAGCCGGGCACCACTACCCAGAGGGCAGACCTGAGCTGGGGACCACTACCCAGAGGGCAGACCTGAGCTGGGGATCACTACCCAGAGGGCAGACCTGAGCCGGGCACCACTACCCAGAGGGCAGACCTGAGCCGGGACCACTACCCAGAGGGCAGACCTGAGCCGGGACCACTACCCAGAGGGCAGACCTGAGCGGACATCACTACCCAGAGGGCAGACCTGAGCCGGGCACCACTACCCAGAGGGCAGACCTGAGCCGGGCACCACTACCCAGAGGGCAGACCTGAGCTGGGGATCACTACCCAGAGGGCAGACCTGAGCCGGGCACCACTACCCAGAGGGCAGACCTGAGCCGGGCACCACTACCCAGAGGGCAGACCTGAGCTGGGGATCACTACCCAGAGGGCAGACCTGAGCCGGGCAGCACTACCCAGAGGGCAGACCTGAGCTGGGGACCACTACCCAGAGGGCAGACCTGAGCCAGGACCACTACCCAGAGGGCAGACCTGAGCCGGGCACCACTACCCAGAGGGCAGACCTGAGCCGACACCACTACCCAGAGGGCAGACCTGAGCCGACACCACTACCCAGAGGGCAGACCTGAGCCGGGACCACTACCCAGAGGGCAGACCTGAGCCGGGGACCGCTGCCCAGAGGGTAGAACCGGAGACCTGGGCTGGTCAGAAAGCTGAGCTGAGGATCTGGCTTTCCGGCTCCTTTATTGTTCTTGTTTTAAATCACTTTTGATGGACAGATGCCAAATCTACTTAGAATCGGCCATTTCTTATTTTCATTTTTATAGTTCAGAAATGGGTAAGTACTAAAGCTTTAAGGGCAATCAGCACAACAACTCACTGAGCCTGATTTTGCTACATTCCGCCTTCTTTCAGGATACTACATTTGCATTCGGGAAAAAGGCCAGGCACACACCCATCAGTGAGACTGTGTGGAGCCGAGTCCAAAGGGACCCGCCTGCTACAGCAGAGCACCGAGCGCACGCGGCCTGTTTCACTAGAATTTGAGGCCACAGCCCTCTATGCACAGAAACACGGCTTTGAAAAAGGGCCAGTATCACTACCATCCCAACATCATTGCAGAAAAGAAGACGAGCCTACCTTTTCGTTACACCACAGTGCCTCAGAATCGTCCGGGGAAGTCTTTGGGTCTCTGCTCCTTCCGATGTTTAGGTCTCCCCCTGGGGGTCTGAAAGGGAGGGGCATGCCCCGATGTCCTTGCGGACTTGGATTTGTACTGACACAGCTCTGGGAGGTAAAGACAGCACAGCTCTGGGAAACAAAGACAACTGAAGGATGTAAGGACGTTTAAAAGCCGCTCCGCTGTTTTTGCATATGGAACAATTTTATTGAGTTAAAGGAGGAACTTCTGGTTGGGGGAAAGGGTAGAGGCAGACAAGAAACAGGTGAGCTGAGGCCCAGAGCTGACCCTCACCTGCCCTCTAACAGGGAGAAAAAAAGAGAGAGGGTTTCTGGGATCAAACAAAAGCAGAAACGTTGAAAAATGAAGTTTTAAAATCCATACACCGCTACCCAGAGGTGTACTATCCGGTTTCAAAAGGTTTCACTTTTCCCATCTGTCAAGTGAAACACTGTGGCCCATTTGCACCAAGCATGTCAAACTCAGGGCTCCCGGGCCATGGGCCATTTATTTGGTCTGTGAGCCTGTGTTCGACACGCTTGACTTACACCATGGAAAACTAGGCAGCAGTACTCAAGGCTCTCTTACCCTCTGAGACAGCACCGAGGAACCTGGACCCAGTCTCATTTTTAAATGTTTACAGTCCAGAACTCTCTGTTCAATAAATGCAATGCAAGTCAGCTGTACTGATGCTCTGGTTAAAAATGGCCAGGTCATTTCTTTGCTCCTTGCAAAGCCCTTTAGACACAAGGGACTCAGCACAACCCAGTTCCCACTATTGCTACCCTCTGTGGCTAGCCTATCTTGGGGGGTGGGTTAAGTGCTGTCAGGAATGGGGCGCCCCCACTTTCTCTCTCCCTGTTAGAGGTCAGGTAAGGATAGGCTCTGCCTGGGTCGCAGAACACCTGTTTCTTGTCTCCCCCCTCCCCCCAACCAGGAGTTCATTTAACTTAGCAAAATTGTTCCTCATGCAAAAACAGCTGAGCTGCTTTTACATTTCCTTACATCCTTCCGTTGTCTTTATTCCCCAGAGCTGTGTTGTGTTTCCCAGAGCTGGGCTGTCTGTATTTCACGGTGCTGTGTCAGTACAAACATGTTTTTACAATCGAAGTCCACAAGGACATCAGGGTATGTGCTTCCCTTGGAGTCTTCCTCCCAGAGGGGGGTCTAAACATCTGAAGGAGCGGAGACCGGCCGTCTTCCAGTCCTTCCCGCTACTAGAGTGTGGCTCTCACACACGGTCCCTGGGAGAACTGCATCAGCATTACCTGCAACAGGCTAGAAATGCAAATGCCGGGGCTACATCTGTCTTAGTCCCCTGGGTGACGACACCAAAAATGCCACAGACCGGGACTCTTTCAGACAGAAACCCCTTTCCTTCAGTCCCGGAGGCTGGGGTCCGAGACGCAGGCGCTGGCCGGGTCCGTGTCCGGTGAGAGAGCCTGGTTCCTGGTGCAGATGGCAGCAGGCAGCTGTGACCACATTGGGGGAGGGGCAAGGACGCCTTCCCCTCCTGTGGGCTCCATCCTCACGACCTAATCCCCGCCCAGAGACCCCCCTCCTAACACAGCAGGGTGAGGATTATTTCAACCTCTGAGCTTGGGGAGACACATTCAGGCCACAGCGGCCCCCTCAGGGGCCCATTGAATCGGAACCCCTGCAGGGGGCGCAGCAATCTGAGTGCCACAAGGCTCCGGGGATGCGGACTCCACCACTACATCTGAGAGCCACTGTATTCTTTTTTTTTTTTTTTTAATAAATCTTTCTTGTTCAGATTATTACAAGTGTTCCTCTTTTTTTTGCCTCCACCTGATCCCCCACCCCACCCCATGCCCTTACCTCCTGCCACTGTCCTCATCCATAGGTGTAAGACTTTTGTCCAATCTCTTCCCGCATCCCTCACACCCTCTTCCCACCAAGAACTGTCAGTCCACTCCCTTTCCATGCCCCTGATTCTATTATAGTCATCCGTCCTTTCTGTTCATCAGATTTTTCATTCACTTGATTTTGATTCACTTGCTGGTAGGTATGTTATTTGTTGTCATTTTGTTGTTCATAGTTTTTATCTTTACCTTTTTCTTCTTCCTCCTCCTCTTAAAGAAGACCCTTCAGCATTTCATATAATCCTGGTTTGGTGAGTGGCAAGAAATATTCAAAGAGATGAATAGCAAGAACCTACGGCCAAGATCACTCTACCCAGCAAGGCTATCATTCAGAACCAAAGGTCACATAAAGAGCTTCCCAGGCAAGAAAAAGCTAAAGGCGTTCATCACCGCCAAGCCACTGTACCCTAACACTTCACCCTGAGATGCCAGGTGTCACCGTCAGAGAATGACAGAGGTGTGAGCTAACCTGGCCCGGCTTCCCTCCAGGCAGACGGGAGTACAGCTGACGCTCGCATCCGACGGCGGAAACGTCAGTGCCCACGCTGTGGTTTAACGTAGAGACAAAGCGTGCAGGACTCTGGAATGATCCTCAAACCATGGCTTTAAAGAACGCCTGTGGCCCTTGATGAAAGAGAGAAAGCCACTGAGTGAGTGCTGCCGGGGGTGCAGAGGAGTGTGGGTCAGCCAGCGACCCCCCCACTCCCCCAGGACGGAGCAGCTCCAGCTCCGGGCCGTGGCTCGGCCACCCCACCCCCCCGCCCCGCCCCTCGGTTATCCGCCGGCACAGGAGGCGGAACATGGCCCGTCAGGGTGAAAGTGGAAATAACAATAAGCACGAAAGGACTCTTGGTATTCTCATGATCTTTTTTATTGAACATACGTAGTACATGTAAACAACCGCATAAAAGTCATAAAAATACAACGCTCCTCTGTCTATCACCGTTCCGGACGCAGCCTCCCCTTTCTGCTCCCTTTACCCGCCTCCTCCTCGCAGGCGTGTCCCTGTCCCTGTCAGCGCGGCCAGGGTGTCTTTTTCCAGAAACACTGCCCGGCTTGTGTGTTCCCGTCCGGGCACAGCTCTCTCTCTCGCCTCCCGGCTCATCCTTGCCTTCCTCGCGCTAAAGCAAAAATACCTTTGAATGCTAAAAAAATGTGTAAAATACTGGACTTCAATACTGTTTTGTCACATTTATGAAACCTGCTACTATGCTGTGTTTCCGTAAGAAGAGATTTAGAATCTGCAGCACCGGCTGCCCCAGACCTGACAGTGACCCTGACTGTGACCGAGACGGAGCGGGCCGCACAGCCCGAGGCCTGCCCGCACCGCCGGCTGAAAGCAGCGGCAGAGCTTGCTGGGAGCCGTTACAAACGCTGGGACAAGCGATCTTCTGGAGTGACACCAACGTGACCACGTCCCCTCCCCCACACAGTGGCCACGGTGTGTAATGTCCGATGGTTACACGTGACTTATTAGGAAGGAAACTGCTGAACGGTGGGGAGAACAGAGAATAACTTTTAAAATACCATTTTTTAAAAGACTTGTAATCGCTGAATATACACAACAGCCACATCTGGGTGGGAAACAGCTGGGGACCGAGGGGTGCGCTCTCCCCTCACCCCCGCCCCGCACGCCCATCCTCCCGGGCTCTGTGCCCTCTTCCCAGCTTTCTGGACCGCTGCAGCTTTGCTCAAATCCTCCGCCCCGGCTACTTCCCAAGTAGACGTCACCCGCAAGTGGCAAAGAAGGGGGGCAAGCACCTAAAGACATACAGGACGGGGGTGGGGGGCAGGAAGGAGGGTCCCAGGGCACAGAAGGAGGGGGGGCTGCACCCTCAGGTCTGCTCCCAGCCAGCACGCCCTGCCCCCTGCCCCGGCTGGTCCTGGGTCTGTGAGGAGGCAGGGGCCACAGCGATGCTGGCTCCGGGTGGACTCGGGGCGCCCCACGGCGAGGCTCAGCTGCCTGTGGCTCAGAGGACGCTGCGTGATTCAATGTGGGGTCCGCCAGAGGCACGATCTGCTTAGAATTTAAAATCTTAAAACCGTTTCTCAGAGCTACAAGGATTCACTGTTTTGAAAACTCTCATTTCATACAACTTCTAGAAAACAAAAAATCTTAACAAGAACTCGAAGGAGGTTTGGAAATTTTTCAAAAATAAAAATAAATAGGAAGAAAAATATAAAGAGGAAAGCTGAATATATTCATCCCTCACACTGAAATGGTTTTTAGAACCAAAATGGTAAGGCTTAAGGCTTTGTCTTATTAAAGACAGGCAATTTTAAAAGTAAAATATGAAAACTCCATTCAATACTATTATTCATTTACTTTCGGACAGAAAAATTAGTCATGTGGTAGTATACCTTAATAGTCACAGAAAAACGACCACACGCTACCGTCTACTGTTCCACTGTAAATTATGTCTACAGAAATATACATTAGTTTCTAGATGCATTACATTTGAGGTTGTTCAAAATAGTTTTTCTTAGAACTACAATTAAACATGAAAATTTTTAAAAGTGGTTTAAAGGTATTAAAATATACACATTTGGATAATACTTAAAAATGAGAAAATATACACTCGCCATTAAATATTTTTAACCCAAGAATAAGTACTTGATAAGGAACTGAATGAGTCAATACCACTTATTGGACAGAGAATGCTGGGACCGGGCAGAGGGAGGAGGGAGCAGAAACGCTAACACCGCGCTGCTGGCTGGCACAGCGATGGACCGGGCCAGGAGGGCTTAGCGTCTGCATTATTAACGGGCAGGAACGCTTCGTCCACAAGAGCAACGGGGAACAAAAGAGCAGGGCGAAGGGAAGTAAACAGGTGATTCCACACACACAGCAGCCCCCATGGGAGCCCGTCTGCCCTGATGACAGGGACCCACAGGACGGGAGCTCCCGGGATCACTGGGTGTCCCAAAGACAAGAGCGAGAGGCGGACGCAAAAGCGAGGGCGAAATAGTCCAGAAGCTGTGAAGTCAGCCCCAATAGCTCAGAATGGACCATGTTTTCATCTCTTCTTTGTTATCGCCTATTTATTTTGTAGACAGGTAGCTCTGCTCCTTTTAGCACAAGGTTTAAGTCAAATACAAGCATATAACTCATTTGCATAGCAAATTGTAAGGGGTGCACTGAAATAGTACCCAATTCATAGTGGCATACGTACTTTTACAATCAGGCTGACACTCGAATCGACCAAATGAGACATTTTCCTGTTGGAAACAGTTAGCTATAAAAGTTTTGGGGATCTGCTTAAAAACAAGGCATGAGTCACCAGCGAAACGTTCACACCAGACCGGTGTCCGCCGGGGGCCGCGGTCATTCTTCTATGACTTCCAGGACTTTGTAGACGCTGTTCTGGAACACGGTGGGGAAGTGCGGCTCCGAGTCCTGCACCAGGAGAGTGCACAGGGGCGGCTTGCCGGCGTTGGCGGGGTCCTCCACATCCCAGATCTCAGGCATGCTGCAGCCGGGCCTGCAAGATCCCCGCATGGGAGCCAGGGCGTCAGAAGGCGCGGGGAAGCGGAGCACACTCTGGATACCCTGCCCTCCCTCCTCCATCTGCTCCACCTCAACTAACGGAGTTTAAAAAATCCTCTCAGTAATGCGCAGTGTCTGAGCTGCCTAAGCCCTCCTTAGAACAAGGGGAACACAGCGAAGCTGATGCTAAAGAAACAGACCCACAAAGTACATGAATGCAGTGATGGGGAGGGAGCTGGTCACCTTCCGCCTGGGCTACTTACCAAGATGTGCATTCGCACAGCTCAGCCTCACCCCCACATGGGTAAAAGGGAAAATACCCCTGGCTGGGCTGTGCATAAGGATTAATAGACACTGTATCTAGCATCGTACTCAGCCCGGAGGAAGAGTAACCTATTATATTAATTTTACAAATTTTAATTGGCAAGTTTACTTAGTTCATATTTATGCAACTTTCCATAAACTGTATTCCAGAAAGAGCCAACTTCGAGAAAATGCAGTGGTGTTAAACTCACATCTTAACTGAACGCATTACTCCATCTTGAAAGCGACGTACTTTTTTAAAGAACAGAAGTAGAATTGGTATTGTGTGATATTTGCCCAAATAAGATTAAGGTCTTCAAAATAACTCGAACATTTATTTTAAATCTAGAATTGTTGGCTTTTGCTAGGGTTCACAGTTTCCTTTTTTTTTTAGCTTTTGTATATTGAAGATTGTTATACTCCAAAATGTCAGATTTGTTTTTTTAAGCTTATGACTTTTGTCTTGTTTAAAGAATTCTTCCATACCACACCATCATGAACACATACATTGTGTATTCTCCCATGAAAGTTTTAAGTTTGCTGTGTACATTTAAACCTGGAACTCATCTGCAATTAATTTTTCTGTATGGTGTGAGGTAGGGATTTGATTTTAATTTTTTCCCAGTAGCTCTCGGTCCAATTACTGTTTATCAAATCCACCCTCACATACTCACTGATCAGCAGGTGACATGTTACTTTCAAATCTATATTGCTTAATACTTAAAAGCACTAAAGTAATCATTGACTCAGCAAGGAATAAAAACTGGATGCACAAGATATCTGGCGAAACACTGTTGAGAAAGAGGATGAACAAACGGCCTCTACATACCACTCTATGGATTTCTCATTAATAACCAAGGAAAGCCGTCTCCCTACATTGGAGAGAGTGAGGCATGCTTCAATCACGTGACGGGACTTGGCCTCAAGGATGAGGGAACAGAGGGATGTGCATTCCTCAGGGACACGGAATGAGAAGCGCACACGACTTCTCTGCCAACCTGGACTCAGTCCCGAGGGTCGCGGGGGCAAGCCCACATGTGGGACGGGCCACACGACACTGGCCCCGTCCCTAACACAGCAGAGGTGAACGCAGGTTCGCAATCTTCTATTTGCTTTGAGAAGTTTAAAAAATAAAAATGACAGAAAAATAAAAGGAGAAATTATAGAGCATTGGCAACTGCTCATGTTTTGTCACAGTTGCTTCACTTTTTTCTAAGAAAAAAAGCCGCCGAAACCAGTTTGGCTCTTTTGGATAGAGGGTCGGCCTGCAGACTGAAAGGTCGTGGGTTCGATTCCAGTCAAGGGCATGTACCTTGGTTGTGGGCACATCCCCAGTAGAGGGTGTGCAGGAGGCAGCTGATCAATGCTTCTCTCTCATCAATGTTTCTGACTTTCTATCCCTCTCCCTTCCTCTCTGTAAAAAAATCAATAAAATGTATTTTTTTTAAAAAGAGAGAGAAAGCCACTCCCAACAAGTCCCTTTATTCCCATTGGCAACCCCGCTCCCACCCTCCACCAAGAGCGAGCACAGTGGCGAATGCATCCTTTCCCTTTTCATAGCATCTTTACTGAGAGGGAATCCATCAGCCAGAAAGTGTCTGCACAGACCCATCGAAATAAAGCCCGGAGCCAGCGTGCCCTCCCGGCCGTCCTCAGGGGGGCTGCTGCCGAGAGCTAGCACCCCTCACCAGACCCCCCTCCTCTGGCTCAGACCAGGCCTGACGCCCCGACGCCCCGGGCTGCTTTCACACAAACGAGGCTGTTGGCGCCTCCTCACTTGCCAATGAAACGTGGCCCTTTTCCATCTCATTACAGAAAGCCCTGCTTTACTCTTTTTAATCGTCGCCAGTACTCCCACACATTCCGTGACCACTCTCACGGGAGGGCGGGGGGAAGACAGTTAAGTGTGGCCCATGTTACCATAATAAAGCGACGGCTGCGTAACAGTCCTGCGCCTCTCTCCTCTGCACGCTATGCTTCTAGAAGCAGCACTATCACGGTGACAAAGGGCGCCTCGACTTTCTCGTTGCCTCCGTCAAACCATGTCCACGGGAGGTTTTCCCACGGAGTGACGGGGCACAGTTGTGCTCACTGCGGCTGACCCCGCCCCCACCCACACCGAGCACACACACGGCCGGCTCGGCTGTGTCCCTTGTCGTTTCTCCCAGGAGCCCAGGCCAGACTGCCAGCACGCTGCAGGCACGGCAGCGGCGAGTGAGCCCCGCAGGAAGCAGGACACGGCCAGCTCCTGAGCCCCCCGCTTGCAGGAGGAAAGAGGGCAGAGCTGCCTTTGGGAGTCCTGTCTGCCCCGGGGTAACATCCCGGGGTCCCTACGGAGTTCCCCAAGTCTCCCCAGGCCAGCCGGCTACATCTTCAAACAGCATCAGTGAAAACCTGAGTCATTTCCGTCTGAATTCATGTATTTTAATTTCATGTCAACTGTGTTATTGGGACTAATGAGAAAGCAAGCAGAGAACTGAGAGCAGTTAATTAAGAGCTCATCTATAACTTGAATTTGAGTGTATTTTCATTCGTTAGTGGAACACGGGATGTTGAGTAATAAGCGATAATCAAGGCACACAATTGAGCCACTTGTACGAGAGATGGGATAATTCCGGGCTCACCCAAGGGCCGGCAGGAACCAGACACTAGATAAATGTTAGTCCCTGTCCTCCCTTCTCGCAAGCGACTTCCCCATCGCTCACCGGTCTGGCAGGCTGCTGTCCCCTGGCGCAGGTGTCTCGGCGGGCAAGACTGAGCTGGGAGCCAGGGCCCAGCGCGGGAGAGGAGGGTCCCCGAGCGGGCGGGAAGTCTGCCAGGAAACCCCTCCTGCTCGTGGCCCCGGCAGGCCTCGCTACCGTCTCTCTCCCCCGCCTCCTCCCTGAGCGCCTGCCTGCTCCCGCCAGAACGGACAGCACAGTGCGTGCTTTGTTTCTGGGACTGAGTCCTGGGATTCAGCATCGGTCTGGCTGAAATCACCACCAGTTGGCCTTGCTCTGTAATTTCTCCTTTTATTTTTCCGTGGTAAAATTCCTCAAAGCGAATAGAAGATTGCGAACCTGCGTTCACCTCTGCTGTGTTAGGGACGGGGCCTGCGCCGTGTGGCCCGTCCCACATGTGGGCTGGCCCCCGCGACCCTCGGGACTGGGTTCAGGTTGGCAGAGAAGTCGTGTGCGCTTCCCATTGCGTGGTCACGGGTTAGAGAGAGTCACTCCCTTCGCTTCCTGCCTCCCCCTTTCTGCGGCACAAACACAGGGACAACTCAAGGTCCCCGGGGGGCCGCCAGCACCCCGCCCTCCGCCTCCGAGTCTGGGTGCTGGCAACCGGCGCCGGGCAGATGCGTGACTCGCTGCTGACTGTTCAGGGTGCAGACTAGCCGGCTGACTGAATCCGAAAGTTGTCTTCTCACCTCCCAGGCACGCACAGCAGTGCTCGGCTACCAGTGTGTGCACTGCAACTGCCACGTACATGCCGGCGCTCCCGGCACCGACCCACACTGCTCTGCAGGGTCCCGGGGGACGGGAAGACTCCCGAACCGAGGCTCGGCCTTAGCATGGGTGGCCAGAGGACCATGAACCGTGACAGCTCTGGCCCAGGAACCGACAGCTGTCTCAGGCCGGCAGAGCCTTGGCAGTGAGGCCAACCACAGCGGAAATCGCCGTCAGAAAACGGAGTGCTGCCCCGACCCACCGGTGTGGCTCAGTGGATAGAGCGTCGGCCTGCGGACTGAAAGGTCCCGGGTTCGATTCTGCTCAAGGGCATGGACCTTGGTTGCGGGCACATCCCCAGCAGGGGGTGTGCAAGAGGCAGCTGATCGATGTTTCTGACTTTCTATCCCTCTCCCTTCCTCTCTGGGAAAAATCAATAAAATATATATTTTTTAAATGGACTGCTGCCCGGTGTGGCTCAGTGGTTGAGCATTGGCCTCTGAACGGGGATTCCCAGTCAGGGCACTCTCGCAGGCTACAAGCTCGATGCCCAGGGTGGGGCATGAGATCAACGATTCTCTCTCCTCACCGATGTTTCTCTCTCCCTCCCTCTCCCTTCCTCTCTGAAGTCAATAAAAATGTTTGGCTTTTTTAAATAAAAGTGTACGTGTGCCAATCATTATAAAGAAACAGGTGTCTGTAATGACAGGAGGAAAAAACGCCCATTCAAACAGTGATCTTACAAATACTTCCCCGCTTCCCCTTCGCTAAGGGCGCATCTCACCCCACGACTTAACGAAGCGCCCGCCCAGGAGCCCGAGCCCAGCCCGGGCCGGGCCGGCGAGCGCGAGCGGCGCGGGACTCACTTGGATCTCCGCACGCACCAAGACTCTTCCAGAATGTAGTAATTCACCCGCAGCTTCACCAGTTCTCGCTTCACCTCCTCGGCGGCCTTCCGGCTGTACATGGAGTACACAATCTTCGTCCTGGCTCTTGACGGGAAAACGGTCGGGCAGAGATTGAGAGTCAGAGGGGCTGGCAGGAGGCTCCCCGCCCCCCGGGAGCCCGCTCAGGGCATCGGGGGGGGGGGGGGGGGCAGGAGGAAAGGGGAGGCGGCACCGGAGAGCGGGAGAGGGGTGCCCACACCTGGGCTGTCTGTCTGTCTGATGGTTTTGCTCTAAGGCGTCCCTCTCACAAGCAAGAGCGGGTGGGGTGCGCTGCACAGGCACCAGCAGCCGGGACACCGCCTGCCAGCGGCCAGCGGCTCCCCACGGCCCCCCGGTTTGTAAAAGCTAACACCAGCCAACACACTGCTCTGGAAATCAGCTTGCCAGGAATGTGTTTTATATATAGAATGAAAACCTTTTTATCTATAAAATGTACATCCCACTGTTATTACTAGCATTCACGCAGTCCCTTAGGGAAGGAGCAACTTGACCTCCCCTAGAAACTGCACGAAAATGGAGACTGTTTCCCTTCCAAAGAGGGCACACCTTATGTTTGTTTGTTTAAGTAAAAAACAAAACACAAAATCATTTTAACGGGTCATACTGGTGGAAACCGGAATAAAAGCCTCTTTGAATGGAATTCCATAAAAACGGGCCGTGGGAAAACCCTCAGGAAGCTGCAGGCTGGGAGTCCCCGGGCCCTGAGGAGGGTGGGTGATGAGCAGTGTTTGGGAGCCGAGCCCCGGCGGGCTGACCCCCGGGGACGGGGACGTCCTGGGCGCCCAGGGAGAAGATAAGCCCAGAGCCGGGCTGCGCCGCCCTCTGGAGCCTCTCGTCTGCAGCACCTGAGCACCGGCCTGCAGCCTCCTGCCAGCGCTGCAAGGCCCAGCCCACCGCGCCCCTGCTGAAGCCTGGCACTTTGCTGGCTCCGCGCCGTGTACGAACAGCTTGTTCCCGGGGGCGAGCGTACCTCAGTCCCGCATCCTCATAATGCGGGTGGTTGACAACGGGCCGCAGGGCGGACAGCTTCACACTCGCCATCGTGGGCATGGCGCCCGCAAACACCGCGTCTGCAGAGCAGGAGCCATGTCTTAGAGGGCACTCGACTCAGAGAAGCCGAGGCCCCTCGAGACCGGTGTGGCTCAGTGGACAGAGCGTAGGCCTCGGACTGAAGGGCCCCGGGTTCGATTCCGGTCAAGGGCATGTGCCTTGGTTGGGGGCACATCCCCGGTAGAAGGTGTGCAGGAGGCAGCTGATGGATGTTTCTCTCTCATGGATGTTTCTGACTTTCTGTCCCTCTCCCTTCCTCTCTGAAAAATCAGTAAAATATATTAAAAAGGAAACGGAGCCGCTGAAGGAGCCGTACCCGGCCAGGCGGCCACTGACGACCTAGGACAGAGCCACTGTCGAGTCCAATGGCTGACAACACAGCAGCTGCCACTCAGCCCCGTGAACCCTTTTCCTCGGAAGACAGAGCCTCATCGTCTGACTGTAGAGGGCTCTGTGTTGTTTACTATGCCCGTCTTGAAGAGCTTTCCTGATTCTAGGAAAGAAGTATCAACTTAACTAAGAAGCTTTCATAGCACCAAAAAATTCTGAAGATGATTTCATATCCAGTCATGTGATACTGATAACAAAACCTCTCTCTTTAAACACAAAGACCCCATGAGTTCATTTTAAGATTATGAGGTCATTTGGCTAAGATTAAAAATTCATGAAAAAAACAAGCATAAAAATTATTTTAAACTAGAGGCCCAGTGCACAAAATTCGTGCACAGAAGTGTGTGTCCCTCATCCCAACCTGCACCCTCTCCAATCTGAGACCCCTCAAGGGATGTCTGACTGCCCGTTTAGGCCCGACCCTGGTAAACGGGCAGTCAGACATCTCTCTCATGATCCAGGACTGCTGGCTCCCAACCACTCACCTGCCTGCCTTCCTGATTGCCCCAACTGCTTAAGCCTGCCAGTCTGATCACCCCCTAACCCAGTGGTCGGCAAACTGCGGCTGATGAGCCCCTTGAGTGTGGCTCTTCCACAAAATACCATGGCCTGGGCGAGTCTATTTTGAAGAAGTGGCATTAGAAGAACTTTAAGTTTAAAAAATTTGGCTCTCAAGAGAAATTTCAATCGTTGTACTCTTGATATTTGATTCTGTTGACTAATGAGTTTGCTGACCACTGCCCTAACCACTCCCCTGACAGCCTGATTGATGTCTAACTACTCCCCTGCCAGTCTGTCTGCCCCTAACTTCCCTCCTCTACAGGCCTGGTCACCCCTAACTGCCCTACCCTGCAGGCCTGGTTCCTCCCAACTGCTCTCCCCTGCAGGCCTGGGTACCCCCAACTGCCCTTTCCTGCAGGCCTGGTGGCCCCCAACTTCTCTCTTCTGCTGGCCTGGTCACCCCTAACTGCCCTCCCCTGCAGGCTTGATCGCCCCCAACTGCCCTCCTCTGCAGACCTTGTCCCTCCCAACTACTCTCCCCTGCTGGACTAATTGCCCACAACTAACCTCCCTGTAGGCCTGGTCCCTCCCAACTTCCCTCCCTTGCTGGCCATCTTGTGGTGGCCATCTTGTGTCCTCATGGGGGCAGCCATATTTAATCACATGGGGGTAGCCATCTTGTGTGTTGGAATGATGGTTAATTTGCATATTACTCTTTTATTAGGTAGGATTGTGGCATGTAAAACTTGTAAAAAATTGGAATTTATGGGAAATAGCAAAATTAATTACTAAAAAAATAAGCCTAGCATTTCCTTTGCAAACCGCTTAAGCAAGATTGACACCTTGCCTGGCCCTGTGGCTCAGTGGTTGAATGCTGGCCTATGAACCAGGAAGTAATTGTTCGATTCCCAGTCAGGGCATATGCTAGGGTTGTGGGTTCAATTCCCAGTAGGGGGAGTGCAGGAGGCAGCCGAGCAATGGTTCTCTCTCATCATTGATATTTCTATCTCCCTCTTCTTCCCCCTTCCTCTCTGAAAGTAATAAAATTATTATTATTTTTTTAAAGATTGAAATCTCTCTTCCGGATAATGCAGGAGCAGCACTGACTAGAGAGAGTGAGGCTACTGGCAGTCACTCAGGTTCAAGGCTTTGCAGTGCATGCACACTTGGGGAAAACACTCCTTTTCTTTTTACCTGGTTTGGTACTGTATTTGATCCATTCTATAAGCTCTTCTTGTGGCAAATTGCTGAATTCCCCCACGATGTTCCACTGTGTCTGCAGGTTGGCGGAACCCTGTACCGACATGGCTGCTAACAGAGCGAACACGACAGCACCCGGGGGCACCTTGCAGAAGAGCCATCCGAACAGCTGAAACCGAGTCAGACACACAGGCGGGTAACTGTCAGTTGGAAGCAGCGTGCCCCCAGCACGCACACGTTCTCCCCGGAGAACAACGGCCTCTGGGAGGCCCCGATACAGCGTGGATCACCCCAAGGAAAAGTCTCACAAAACGGAGTCAGAGGATTCTCCCGCCGGCCGTTACACCAGTGGGCCGGCCGAGACTTCAGCAGCTCTTCTCTCAACTCGCTCTCTCTGCTCCGTCAGGCCGGGCCAGGCCCGCTGCCAAATGAGACTGGGGCCCCTGTTCGAAGATGATGAAGATCACAGAAGCCACAGCAGAGCACGGAGCTCGGTGCAGGGTCCTTCCCCAGATGGCTATGCGCGGAGCACCCGCCCGAGAGGCCAGCCCGGGGCACCTAGGGCCTCAGTCTCACTGTGGGGGGCAGGGGGAGGCGCGTGGGGGGAAAGAGGGGATGTAGGGAAAGCTTCCCACCAGCCTCCTTTCCTGCCAGGCCGCTGGGCTGCAGGGGCAGGAACAGCAGTCCCCCTCCATCGACCCCCGGAAAGCAGTGCCTCTCAGACCTAACAATGTTCTGCGTGGGAGCGGAGGCCGGCTGGTGGTCTCCGTCCTCAGAGTCCTCTCTCAGGAACCAGCACGGGGCCGCTGCCACTCTCTCCCAGAGATGACTGCACCCCGAAACGGTGCTTTGAGGGAATCCACCCACTGCTCTACCCTCCTCCCCAGAGCGTGCGTCAGATGCTGAGGAAACACTGCTGCGCTGAGAAGAGGGTACTGCTGCCACACAGGCCCCTGGGCTGATGGAAAGCTGACTGTGGCCCTGGATGGTTTGGCTCAGCGGAGAGAGCACCGGCCTGCGGACGGAAGAGTCCCGGGTTTGATCCAGTCAAGGGCACACACCCGGGTTGTGGGCTCGATGCCCAGGAGGGGACATGCAGGAGGCAGCCGGGCAATGATTCTCTCGCATCATTACTGTTTCTCTCTCTCTCTCTCTCCCCCCCTCTCCCTTCCTCTCTGAAATCAATAAAAATATACTTTAGAAAAGGAAAAGGTAACTCGGTGGAAGCATAAATCCGTGACTACAGAGCAAGGAGGCGGGGATCCAGGCAAACGGGCAGCCCAGACCCAGCAGGCTGTTCGAAACGGGCAAGCCCTGAAGCTAGGCGTCCACCTGCAGCACACGTGGACTCAGTGAAGACACTGTAACGCTCCATGCGGAGAGAACAGGGCCCGAAAGTGCTGATCGAATAAAATCAGTTGTCACAATTCTTCACGATATGAATGGCAAAGCAAGCAAACTGTTCCCACAGCTGAGCTCTGCTTCCCATCACCATCTCCAGCCATCATCCCCGAGTTCACTGCACTGACTGCTGTTTGTCAGGGACTGTTCCAGACGCTGGGAGCTAGAACACGATCGGCTTCGGCTTTGCAGGAATAACCAGCACAAAACCATGAAGGGCTTCCGTGACGACCACTGAAAGAACTCGGGGTGACTCCACACTGTCTCGGGGCCCCCCACAGCCAAGGCTGCGCCGAGCACGCCTTACCTGTCTCGAGCAGATTAAGGACGCCATGACACACATGTGCGGCGTCAGGAAGAGCTTGAGTCTCATGATCAGAATGCCCAGGGCCGCGTACGCCACCAGCTGCAGCGCGTGGTAGACCAGCTGGAAGGCAAAGGAAACAGGCTCACGCCGTGGCGTTTGAGGTGACGGCCTTAACACGGCGGACACACAGAAAAGGGGGGCCTCTTCGTAACAACACTCTCATTTCTGAACCAAACAAGTCTTCTCGTTCACTGTCCAACCTCTCCCGTGGCTGAGGCTCCTACTCCATCACCGAGGCCTGTGCCGGGTCCACCTGGCGCTCCCAGGCCCCGGCGGGAGCGGCCAGCAGCAGCCGCGGTTCTGGCGCCCACACTGTGCCGGGCCGGGCCGGCAGGCCGGGCGGGACTGGGCCATCGGCATCGCTGGCTGCCCTCGCCAAGCCTGGGGCCGGGAGCGATCGCAGAGGCCTCAGCCGAAGGCAGAGGGGGTAATTCTTGGAACTGAGCGGGGTGGCGGGGTTCACCAGACATGGGCGGGCGGGCATTTCGCAATGCACACACATTCGAACGATTACATGTTGTAGCTCAAACCGCAACAGAACGTTAGATGTTAATTACACCTCAAGTGAAAAGGGAGAGAGAGAAGGGGATAAACACCCAGGCTAGTCCCCAGGAGCTGGGAAGAGCAGTGGTCACATCTCCGAAGCCCCGGGCAAGGTGAGCCGAGGGGAGAGCCATCTCCGGCATGCCTCGGGCCGGTGGCTCCGGAGATGGCGCTGGCGCTGGGCTGCTCCCGGGGCGGGGGGCCGAGGGAGCTCCCGCCCCACGGGGACTGGACGGGACGGGCACGCTGGTCGTGCTCCCATCCGACCGACACGCGCGGGCCGGTCTGCAGGTGAGCAGTGACGGTGACGACACACTCAGGAGGTGGGACTGCACAGACGACGACGGCTTTACCTCTCCGTGCTCACACCGGTGGCTCCTGAAATGGGAAGGAAACACCACTGTTAAATCATGAGGAGGCACTTCTTCAATTGTTTTGCATTTTTATCTTACAAATGGGAGTTTTTCGGCTCCTGTAATAGTCCCTCGGGACGCATCTATGTAAACAAAATAACTAAACATGATAAACCCAAACCGGGGCTACGGCCCTTTAAGACAGCTTACTGGGACAGAAACAGCAATGCTGCCTGCGCGGAGATCTGATGCCCTGGCCTTGGCGTCAGGCTGAAGGGGGAAGCTGGGGGGGGGGGGGGGGGGGGGGGCGGGGAGAGGGGATGGGGGGAGCCAGCCGCTCACTGCAGCCGCCCCAGCAGAGCCGGACTGCGAGGAGCTCTGAGGCCTTCGTCCCAAACCTGCCCCCCGCCCCCCATGCTCCCTCAGCTCCCCCTAAACTGTAGCTGCTGGGACAATTTAGGAAGCCACACAGGAGATTATTTTAGCAGCAGCTCTGGAATACAAATAGCCTCAAACCCCAGCTTTAGCTTTGACAGCTTGAACTTCCTGAGGAGGATGTGTGCTTGGAGGCGCACACACACACACACACACACAC
Source organism: Antrozous pallidus (assembly GCA_027563665.1). Lineage (NCBI taxonomy): Eukaryota > Metazoa > Chordata > Mammalia > Chiroptera > Vespertilionidae > Antrozous > Antrozous pallidus. The sequence goes on from CM050521.1 coordinate 81,104,918, forward strand.
CCGCTCCGACCCCCCCTGCACCCCGCCCTGCAGATGCCTTCAGTCCCCAGCGCAACCTTGAACGTGGGAACCCGGGCACGCCACTCCCCGTGCAAACCCTCCACTGGCCCCTCCGATCACTAGAAGAAACTCAAACCCCTCACGCGCTACCCACCGTCTTCCTACCCTGGTCCCCACCCCTCATCCTCGGGGCACATCCCGTCGCGATCACCGAGCTCTGGTCACACGAGCCTCATGCTGCTCCTGCCGCCGAGAGGAGCCCTGTCCCCCATCCGGCGCCCCCTCCTCCCTCCCTCCCGCGTCACCCCCGTTTTACTGCCTCCTACACTCACTGTCATGGGCTGCTGACTCTCATCTCCCCCCAGGAAACGAGCCCTTCAGGACAGGGTGCGAACCGGTCCCCGCGCTCCACGTCCCTGAGCACAGACGGCACCGACGTGGCGTGGAGAGCAAGGTGGGACATGCCCTTTGCCCCGACACCGCTTACACAGAGCGGGAGGAGAGGGGAAGCAAAGGAAGGGGATCGGGCACTGACATCTGACAGGCCATCGTCTCTCCCGCCTGCTCTGTCTACACTGGCATCCGCGTCGGGCACTCATGCGCAGCAAAGTGCCCGTGTGCCAGCCCCACGCCCTGCCCTGCTCTGAACCCCCAGCCCAGTGGGCTCCGCAGTTACGGCCACAGCAGCTCTCCCAGGGCCGCTCTCGCCTGGCCCGCCCCTCTCCAGAGCTGCCCGCACAGCTGTGGCTTTGTGTCTTGTCATCTGTACAAACCTCGAAGCTCTCTGGGAAAAACTCCGTCTCCAATGGAGAGGAATGCTGGCATGTATACCGAAGCCTTCCCTACCCCGGTCCCCAAAGGCTCCGGGAATAAACATGGCCACTGCCACTGCCACAGCCCACACCCCACAGACACAGTCCACACCCCACAGACACAGACACAACCCACACCCCACAGCCACAGCCCACACCCCACAGCCACAGCCACGGCCACTGCCACGGCCACAGCCCACACCCCATAGACACAGCCAACGTTTCTAAATAAGAACAAGGACTGTCTCTGGGTAGGTGTGCCCGTTGCTCTCTGGTTGGTAGAAACTTGCAGGTGAGAGAATAAGACGTAAGACTGTGTGTGTCCAAATTATAAAACAAAATACAAACATACAAACTTAAGCATCTCTATCCCGCCCCAAAACTCCGACAACAGTGTGTAGGTCGAATTGAAACTTTTCTTCTACTCTGTCCTCCTCCAATCCATACTCTCAGTCGTTATTTTCATCCTTCCAGATCCTTCCTAAGCACAGATAAGCATACACAACCTTCCTATTTTAAACAAAAGTAGAACCATCCTCTACACGGTTTTATAACTCTGTACTCCATGACGTATGATGGAAATATGTCCATGAAGACGGCCAGCACCCATCTCTGACGGGGTCCTCATTAAGCAAACCCCTTACGAGCGGACACTGTGGTTGTGCCCAGGGGTCACTGCACACTCCCCACCGCGCATCTCTGTGCCCTTCTCTCCGCGCTGCTGTGAGCGGGAGAGGGCGGGCAGCGTGGAGAGAAGTGGGGCTCAAGCACAGGCCACCGGAGGGTTTGCTGTGCTTGTCACCTTCCGGAGGTACGATATGCAAGCACAGATGGTGACGCATGGGGGAGAGTCAGGAGGAGGTGATGGTGGAGAACAACAAGCAAGAGACGAGGAATCTACTCAGGAATGACGGTCAGGGAAGCTTCCTGAGGAGGTGACATTCTTAAGAATTAAAGGTGTTGGCCACACAAAACAGCCAGGCTCAGGGGGCGGGGGAGGGGCCGGGCCGGGCTCTGCAGGAACACTGCCAAACCACCAAGGCTGGGACCCCTGGCCTGCTTGGGGGGGGGGGGGGGGGGGAGAATTCATTTTTCTCTCAACTGCCAGTCTGTGTCCTTCACTCATTTTCGTAATGGGTTTTATCATTTTTCTTATTACTTTACTGCAATTCTTTATATAAGATGGCCCTTAGTCCTTCGTCACATGTTACAAATACCTTCCCCAACTCGTCTTTTTCTCTGAACAACGCTTATGATATCTCACCACACCCAGGCATGTGTCTGGCCAACCCTGCCACCTTTTCTTCTAGCCTGCAGGTTTTATGTCAGACTAACAAGACCTCTCCAGCCCTCAAATCAGAAATATAACCTCTCGGTTACTTGTGAGGTCTCATTTCTCCCTCTGAACACTTGTTCCATGTGAAATGTGTTCTGCACAAAAAGTGGTTTTACATTTCCCTGCTCTTCTCTGTTCCTGAAACCACGGACAGAATCATGTTTTCCTGCTGACCCGGAGCACACGCTGTGTCCCTCAGGCACAGAGCACGTGCCGGTCCTGCCGGCCTGGCGGGGGCGGGGCCTGGACGGATGTGCTGGGCTCTGCACAGATAGGTAACGAGGAACACGGAGAAGGGATGACAACCAGGGAAACAGTGATTACCAAATGTCCGCATACAACACGGAACTATGCAGTTAACACACTATATCTACTTTATAATAAACTAGTGGCCCAGTGCACGAAATTCGTGCACTGGGGGTGGGTGGTCCCTCAGCCCCACCTGTCCCCTCACACATACTGGGAGCCCTCAGAGGATGTCCTACTGACCCCTCACCCCTCGTGAAGCTTTAGGTCTTGGGCACCCAGCCATCACCCTACAATGGGGCTGATGGCTGGCTCTGCCCCGGCCACCTCGGCCCCACCCATCCAGCCCTGACCTTAGCCCCAGCTGTTAGCAACCACCCAGCAATAGCCCAGCCCCGCGCCACCCACCCCCCCGAGCTCGCCGACGCCTCAGCCCCGCCCACCCAGCGCAGGCCTTAGCCCCAGTGGCGACCGCCCAGCCCCAGGGGCACCCCATACTCGGAGGCCGTGGCAGCCTCCCGCACGCGCCGTAACCTCCTGCCTAAAAGCGTGGCCCCACCCCTGCCCCTGATTGGCTTGTGGGCATGGCTTGTGGGTGTAGCGAAGGTATGGTCAGTTTGCACATTACTCCTTTATTAGATAGGATGGAGGAAGTAGCAACATTATTTACAGCATATTTACCTTAGATGTGTCTGTGGTTTAGTTAAGACATCCCACATGTCACAAACGATCTGCAAAAAGATGGTAAACGCTTCAGAACAGCTGTTTGGGGAAAAGCAGAATTTTAAAGTGTCTTCTGAACTTTCAAACTTTTACTTAAATGGAAGTATGAAGAGAAGAGATAACCCAGAAAGTAATAATTCCGACAACAGAGTCTTGCACCTGAGTTGTTGAGCAGACAGCTGGGCGGCAGGGTTCAGTCCTCGTTCTGTAAACCAGCCGCCAGCTCCCTCCCTAAAGGTGGCGGAGCCTTCTGCTGGGTCTGCACACCGGTCCGGCTCCCATCCACTCAGTGACTTCTCCCTCCAGACCTCCCCTTCGCAGACACTGTGTCTGAGAACTAACTGCCTTTTCAGACTGAGCGGTCACTGGGCGGCGTGTGACCCGCAGTGCCATCCCCACACCGTGTCCTCCCGGCCGCCGCTAACTGGGGTTAACCCAGCTCTTAAGAACCCCAGCTGCTGCCGGAGTCCACGACACTTTCCTCATCACTCTGAGTCAGTTCCGGTCAAAGGCCCTGCCTCCTGCAATTGGCCATAACTCTGTGGAGCCAAATGAATGTAATCTTATTTCCAAGTGGCAGGCTTTCAAATATGTGAAATACTGATCCTCTTTCCCGTCGAATCTTCCTTCTTAAATCAAACACCCCCACTTCCTTAACCCAAGCTAAGTCTTCGTGGCCTGCAGCTACCCAGATGGTGCCTTCTCCAAGCATTCTGGGTGCTGGCATCTAGTATTCTTTACTTCCTCCTGGGTGCAGACCCACACAGGGGCAGGAGGCAGAGCCTGGCAGACAGCAGCACTGACGGACCGTAAACTCATCGGACGGGGCCTGGGCTGGCAGGCTCCCAGCCGGACCCTGCACAGCCTGTTGGGAGGAAGGTGTGCGGTCCCACCCGCGCTGCCCTTTCCTGTGGCCCTGCGGTGAGGCTGGGAGCAACCTCTCTGACTTTCCGATCCCACAGGCTGCCCAATAACCACCTGCAATAACGCACGTGGTATGTTTTGGGGAAGTGCAAATAATGTGATTGAGAGTTATAGTGCAGAATATTCTACAAATATGCAACGTTGTGTTAAAACAGACGTCACTAGCTACAGACCACCTGTCAGGGTCCATCACCTGTCATTCTATTACAGATTAATCTCAATTCATTCTCTTCAAATGCCTGCGGTTAACGCCACCAACTCTTACAGAAGAAAGAGAGGCCATCACACCCGCTCTTGGCTAAAGACTGCACCTTCCTGCCCAGACCCACACCTGGGCTCAGAGTTTCAACATCAAAGCCACCGGGGAGTCTAACCATTTTCCTGGGTTTAATAATATATAGGTGATATTCCATTTTTCCTTTTGATGAATAGTAAATTCAACCCAGGAGTGAACAGATGCCTTACAAAGGCACGTGTTAAAGATTAGGGAGCTACCGCATAAGAGCGAGAGCAGTCAGTAGTCATTTACACGGGCGGGTGGAAGCCCTGTATCTGGGTCAATAAGGTCTCTTTGATCTTGTCTCTCAAATACGTGCCGATCAAGCCTCAGCCACCCTTCCCCCGGGCCTATTTCGAGCTGGCAGACGTGGCATGTTTTAAGGGCTCTGAGTGTTCGTCCAAGGCTATTAGGAAGACACAGGGACTGTCTCGATGGTCCACAGAACTGCTGTGCCGGAGCACCGTGCAGCCAGCACACGCCCCTCCTCGTGGGAGCCGGGGGGGCTCTGCAGTGAGAGAGCTCGGGGGGGCGGGGGGACGCGGGGGGGGGGGGCGGGCGTACCTTTCTGACGATCGCAGCAAACACCACGAGGACCACGGGAAGCAGCAGTGTCTTCGTGTACCTCAGCGGAGTCTGAAACTCACAGGGATGCTTTGTCAGAAGGCAGTGTGATTGTGAACAGACAAAATTTCATCGCAAATAATGAACTAAGTCAAGGGAAACATGAGCACGCACCCAGCTAGGCTCCAATCAAACCAGACTCCCATTATACAAATGAAGATGCGTTTCCATAGAAACAAATTTCCCCAAAGTGTTGAGCTAAAAACACTAACAGATCCAGTCCTCACACGTGAGAGTGTAAAACGGGATGAGAGAGGTGACTGTTCACCCTTCACACCAGCTCCCCTATCGACAGGGCCCGTCTAACGCTCAAGAAGCCGGGGCGTTCCCTGTGCATTCTGGGAAATGACCCGGCCGGCGTGGCTTGGCGGTTGAGCATGGACCTATGTCTGAACCAGGAGATTACAGTTCGATTCCAGGTCAAGGCACATGCCCAGATTTCGGGCTTGATCCCCAATAGAGGGTGTGAAGGAGGCAGCAGATGGAATGATTCTCTCTCATCATTGATGTTTCTGTCTCCCTCTCCCTCTCCCTTCCTCTCTCTGAAATCAATCAAAATAGATTTTAAGAAATAAAATCTTAACCATAATCCCATCTCTCTCTGTCTCTCTCTCTCTCACACACACACACACTGACCAATATTTACAAGAAGAATAAAAAATTCTGGCATTTCCTTTATAACACATTTTAAAAACCACTGGAAGTGTCACTCACAAAGCCTGGCACGCTGCCAGCCTATAACCTCTCAATAGTTTGAGGTCACAGTATTAAACGATCCTGAACTTGAAATTTCTAAATCGCAATCGATTCGCTTGTCACCAACACTTTCCCTCACAAGAAATCCTACACGATTTAAAAAAAGAAACATGTTTCGTAGATAACAAAATATAAACCAGGGCCACGTGGGTGGTATAAAAAGACGCAAATATATGCATGTTTGTTGAACCAAACCAGCTCACAAAATACTGCAAATACTGTTTTCCATAAAACACCATTAAGACAGCAAAGTGCTGCCCTGACGGTTTGGCTCAGCGGATAGAGCATCGGCCTGCAGACTGAAGGGTCCCGGGTTCGATTCCGGTCAAGGGCATGTACCTTGGTTGCAGGCACATCCCCAACAGGGGGTGTGCAGAAGGCAGCTGATCAATGCTTCTATCTCATCGATGTTTCTAACTCTATTCCTCTCCCTTCCTCTCTGTAAAAAAGTCAATAAAATATATTTTTAAAAAGACAGCGAAGTGCTTTGCGATGCACGTCGTCTGTCTGTAGCAGCTGCTCATGCCCAGTAGCCACGGGACTGGAAGGGAGCCCGCTGTTTGGGACACGAGGCGACACTGCGGGCTTGTCTTTCAGCCCACTACATGCTCTCTGGCTTCCTTCTGGACATCGGAGCCGAGTTCTAACAGAAAACGGATGTGGGGTGAGGAACTGCTATCAATCGTATTTCAAAGCAATGCAATCACTCAAGCCAGCACCACAGCAGGTGCAGTCGGGAGCCTGAGCCCCGGCCGGTGCTGTGCGGGGAGGGGCGGCCGCGTCTGAGTGCAGGTTCTGCACTGGAAAGTGAGGGGACCAGAGTCCAGGGGCCGGACCAAGGTCACCAGAACAGCTGCCGTTGAGCTGCCAGGTTTCCTTTTCCTTCACACTCAGGGAACAGCACGGGGGCAGAGCATAAACCACAGGAAAACTGCCGGAAGCCAATCGTTACTTTAATGAGAGCGGTGGACGGGGAGTCTGCAGGGCTGGTCAGCCTTGATCGCTCTGAGGGGTCGGAGCTGGTCACTGGGATGTTGGTGGCTGAAGCAGCCCCACTGTGAGTCCTGAGAAGATCCACTGATTGGCTTTTACTGGTGTTTTTGGCCTGGGGGAGATGGCTGTATCTTATGATTTTAATCTTAATAAAAGGGATGGTAAAGCCAGAGCAGAGTAGTTCTCCCACGAGAGTTGGACTACTGCTGGCCCCCATTTCCCAAATTAACGTTTTTCTGAGTCTCTTTATTCATTTGTGTGCGGCCTTCTCCAGAACCCGAACCCTGAACCGGGGACCCTGAATCACGTGGGACGTGGAAAGGGGTTCCCACAGAACAGCCTTTCTGACAGACGATGAGCCGCACCCTGAGGGGGAGCCAGGAGCCCTGACTTACCTCCTTCTCCATGAAGTCGAACTCCGCTGCGCACGTGTACAGCAGCGTGTCGAAGTCCTTGTAGCTGAAGAACTTCGATGTCAGTAAATTGCCGATATGAGCCTGGTAAGGAATGAAAAGAGGTGCCATTAGATTAGGCCCAGGGTCGGCAAACTCATCAGTCCACAGAGCCAAATACCAACAGGACAACGATTGAGATTTCTTTGGAGAGCCAAGTTTTTTTTAACTTAAACTTCTTCTAACGCCACTTCTTCAACACAGACCCGCCCAGGCCGTGGTATTTTGTGGAAGAGCCACACTCCAGGGGCCAAAGAGCCGCATGTGGCTTGGGAGCCCCAGTTTGCCAACCCCTGGATTAGGCCATTTATTGTAATAATTCACTTTATTCCTAAAAGTACCTGAAAGTAGTTTTCACTGCCTGATAGAGTTTCCTGTCCCCATACGGTGAGCTTCGGTGAAACAACGGAGTGCTACACCTCCACTGCCCAGTCCTCCGAGTTCCCTGGCAAACGGCAGCTCCCACACCCTGGCTCCCAGAGTCATCACCCACACAGCCAAGTCTCTCCCCAGTTCTCCCAGCGCCGCAAGCCAACCCTGGTGCCCTCACTGCTCCCACTGCCTCTGCCCAGCCCACAGGACGGGCCTGTGACACAGACACCCTGCCACCATCAATGGACAGCGTGTGATGGGCCTGTGACACAGACACCCTGCCACCATCAAAGGACACCGTGCGACACGGTAAAGGACACATCGGCTCAGGGTTCTGAGCAGGGGCTGGGACTTTCTGCAAGAAGCAGGAGACAGACAGACAGACTGGGAGTGGACACACTTTGTGACTGGCAATCCACATCTGTGTGCCCTTCATGTTACCAAGTGCTCCCCTCCCCTCATCTCCCACAAAGCCATGCGAGAAAGGTAGGTTATGTTCACTTAAATGAGACATTTGCCAAACTTCCCATTCACTATTGCCTTAAAGAGGGGTGATGAAGAAAAGGGGGGACATTACATCTAAAGCCAAGCCAAGTGGCATCCAGATGGCGGGGGGGGGGGCAGGAGGAGGAACGGAAAGGTGCTGGGGGCGCGCTCAGCAGTTTCAAAGCACTGTCTTCTGCTGGAGAAGACACGTGCGCCGGTGCCTTTTAAGAAATCGACAGGAGGACAAACAGCCCCTAAAACAGCCTAAACACTGTGCGTCCAACGAAGAGGAGAGAAAAGCTAAAGAGGAAGAAAAACGGCTGGTAACCCTCAAATGAAATGCAAGAAATAGGCCCTGCTCTCATGATAATTGTCCGCCACATAAAAAAAGAGCTTATTCCGCTAATTGAAGAGAGGCTGCTCAAATCGGGTGTAAGGGGAAAATAGTCCCGTTATATTGTCGACGTTAAACAGACACCGTTAAGACCAACGTCTGCGGGAAGGCTGAGCACAGGAGAACAAGACATACCAGACCGAGCCAGAGGCCAGGCCGGCACCCCTGACGTCGCCCAAAACTGAACTCAAGCAAGACTGTTTGGAAGAGAGCGGCTAATCCCACACACTGACAGAGCACCATCACACGAATCACGCGCATATTTACGTTTAACTTTACAGAGTCAATGTGTCTAAAAGAAAAGCACCACCTGGCTGGTGTTGCTCAATGGTTGGGCATCAACCTATGAATCAGGCCAAGTCACAGTCTGATGCCCAGAGAGGGCACGTGTGCCCCAGGTTGCAAGCTGGATCCCCAGTGAGGGGCCTGCAGGAGGCCGCCGATCAATAACTCTCTCTCATCACTGATGTTTCTCTCTCTCTCCCTCTCCCTTCCCTTCTGACAGCAATAAAAATATATTTTAAAAAACAACCTAAAAACTGTACGGGAAATAGGTAAGTGGACAGTGTTCAATAGCAAAAGCAGACAAACGTTAATATAAAATCTGAATCATACTATTAATAAGCACACAAACATAAAATACAAACTTCACAAAGAGAGAATACATGTCATCCTTGAACAAAAGTAAAATGTTTTCAAAAAGAGTTCACTCTGCTATGCCGCAATAAATTTCAGTCACATAGCACTAATTGTATTTTTTATCACAAATACAATGAAATCGGAAAATGATAACTATAAAGGGCTTTAGAAATCCTGTTGGCTAGAAATTAAATAACATAAAACTTAACCTCAGGGTTCACAAGAGAATCATGAAAGAGTTCATTGTAAGAGACACAGCACAGCACTGCTTGTGTGGGAATGTACAGCTTTAATGCATTTACTGGAAAGTAAGAGGCTGGAAACAAAGGGGCCACACACTTTCCCCGGAGCATCAGCAACAGCCCCGGAGCAAGCGCAGAGCAGCGAGAGGCGACCATTGGTGACAGGAAGACACAACAAAGCCGAAGAGGCGGCGCCTGAGAACATGCAAACATAACGTCAAATTCCGCTAATGAAAGAGCAGCTGCTCGAGCTGGGCCTAAACGGACGATAGTCCCGTTATATCGTCGATGCGAGACCCTTAAGACCAACGTCTGCGGGAAGGCTGAGCACAGGAGAACAAGACATACCAGACCGAGCCAGAGGCCAGGCCGGCACCCATGACGTCTCCCAAAACTGAACTCAAGCAGGACTGTTTGGAAGAGAGTAAAACAGAAAAGACCATTTCACATACATGCAAAACTTCACCCTGAATCAACGTCTGAACTAGTCTGTCTTCCCCAGTGAGGCGACCAGTTCCACAAAGCCAGGCCTGAGGCTCTCTCACTTCCTCCTGCTCACTGTCCGCATCCTGGTGGCCCATCCGCCTTCTGCTCCCACCCCCCTGGCTGCTGGGGGCCTCCCTGACCCGCTGTGTGTCAGTGCTGGTGCAGCCACACCGCTTCCCTGCGGCCACGCTGTGTCTCCTGCGGCCACGCTGCCGCCCCTGCAGCCACACTGCCTCCCCTGCAGCCACGCTGCCGCCCCTGCAGCCACACTGTGTTTCCTGCAGCCACACTGCCTCCTGCAGCCACACTGTCTCCTGCAGCCACACTGCCTCCTGCAGCCACACTGTGTTTCCTGCAGCCACACTGCCTCCTGCAGCCACACTGTCTCCTGCAGCCACACTGCCTCCTGCAGCCACACTGTCTCCTGCAGCCACACTGTCTCCTGCAGCCACACTGCCTCCTGCAGCCACACTGTCTCCTGCAGCCACATTGTCTCCTGCAGCCACACTGCCTCCTGCAGCCACACTGTCTCCTGCAGCCACACTGCCTCCTGCAGCCACACTGTCTCCTGCAGCCACACTGTCTCCTGCAGCCACACTGTCTCCTGCAGCCACACTGTGTCTCCTGCAGCCACACTGTCTCCTGCAGCCACACTGCCTCCTGCAGCCACACTGTCTCCTGCAGCCACATTGTCTCCTGCAGCCACACTGCCTCCTGCAGCCACACTGTCTCCTGCAGCCACACTGCCTCCTGCAGCCACACTGCCTCCTGCAGCCACACTGCCTCCTGCAGCCACACTGTCTCCTGCAGCCACACTGCCTCCTGCAGCCACACTGTGTTTCCTGCAGCCACACTGCCTCCTGCAGCCACACTGTGCCTCCTGCAGCCACACTGTGTTTCCTGCAGCCACACTGTCTCCTGCAGCCACCCTGCCTCCCTGCAGCCACACTGCCTCCTGCAGCCACACTGCCTCCTGCAGCCACACTGCCTCCCTACAGCCACGCTGCCGCCCCTGCAGCCACACTGTGTTTCCTGCAGCCACACTGTCTCCTGCAGCCACACTGCCTCCTGCAGCCACACTGCCTCCTGCAGCCACATTGTCTCCTGCAGCCACACTGCCTCCTGCAGCCACACTGCCTCCCTCCAGCCACGCTGCCGCCCCTGCAGCCACACTGTGTTTCCTGCAGCCACACTGTCTCCTGCAGCCACACTGCCTCCTGCAGCCACACTGCCTCCTGCAGCCACACTGCCTCCCTACAGCCACGCTGCCGCCCCTGCAGCCACACTGTGTTTCCTGCAGCCACACTGTCTCCTGCAGCCACACTGTCTCCTGCAGCCACACTGTCTCCTGCAGCCACACTGTCTCCTGCAGCCACACTGTGCCTCCTGCAGCCACACTGTCTCCTGCAGCCACACTGTCTCCTGCAGCCACACTGTGTCTCCTGCAGCCACACTGTCTCCTGCAGCCACACTGTGCCTCCTGCAGCCACACTGTGTTTCCTGCAGCCACACTGTCTCCTGCAGCCACACTGTGTTTCCTGCAGCCACACTGTCTCCTGCAGCCACACTGCCTCCTGCAGCCACACTGTCTCCTGCAGCCACCCTGCCTCCCTGCAGCCACACTGTCTCCTGCAGCCACACTGTCTCCTGCAGCCACATTGTGTCTCCTGCAGCCACACTGTCTCCTGCAGCCACACTGTCTCCTGCAGCCACACTGTGTCTCCTGCAGCCACACTGTCTCCTGCAGCCACACTGTGTCTCCTGCAGCCACACTGTCTCCTGCAGCCACACTGTCTCCTGCAGCCACACTGTGCCTCCTGCAGCCACACTGCCTCCTGCAGCCACACTGCCTCCCTACAGCCACGCTGCCGCCCCTGCAGCCACACTGTGTTTCCTGCAGCCACACTGTCTCCTGCAGCCACACTGCCTCCTGCAGCCACACTGCCTCCTGCAGCCACATTGTCTCCTGCAGCCACACTGCCTCCTGCAGCCACACTGCCTCCCTACAGCCACGCTGCCGCCCCTGCAGCCACTCTGTGTTTCCTGCAGCCACACTGTCTCCTGCAGCCACACTGCCTCCTGCAGCCACACTGCCTCCTGCAGCCACACTGCCTCCCTACAGCCACGCTGCCGCCCCTGCAGCCACACTGTGTTTCCTGCAGCCACACTGTCTCCTGCAGCCACACTGTCTCCTGCAGCCACACTGTCTCCTGCAGCCACACTGTCTCCTGCAGCCACACTGTCTCCTGCAGCCACACTGTCTCCTGCAGCCACACTGTGCCTCCTGCAGCCACACTGTCTCCTGCAGCCACACTGTGTCTCCTGCAGCCACACTGTCTCCTGCAGCCACACTGTGTTTCCTGCAGCCACACTGTCTCCTGCAGCCACACTGTGTCTCCTGCAGCCACACTGTCTCCTGCAGCCACACTGTGCCTCCTGCAGCCACACTGTCTCCTGCAGCCACACTGCCTCCCTGCAGCCACACTGTCTCCTGCAGCCACACTGTGTCTCCTGCAGCCACACTGTCTCCTGCAGCCACACTGTGTTTCCTGCAGCCACACTGTCTCCTGCAGCCACACTGTGCCTCCTGCAGCCACACTGTCTCCTGCAGCCACACTGTCTCCTGCAGCCACATTGTGTCTCCTGCAGCCACACTGCCTCCCTGCAGCCACACTGTGTCCTGCAGCCACACTGTCTCCTGCAGCCACACTGTGCTCCTGCAGCCACACTGTCTCCTGCAGCCACACTGTCTCCTGCAGCCACACTGTCTCCTGCAGCCACACTGTCTCCTGCAGCCACACTGTGCCTCCTGCAGCCACACTGTCTCCTGCAGCCACACTGTCTCCTGCAGCCACACTGTGTCTCCTGCAGCCACACTGTCTCCTGCAGCCACACTGTGTTTCCTGCAGCCACACTGTGCCTCCTGCAGCCACACTGTCTCCTGCAGCCACACTGTCTCCTGCAGCCACACTGTCTCCTGCAGCCACACTGTCTCCTGCAGCCACACTGTCTCCTGCAGCCACACTGTCTCCTGCAGCCACACTGTCTCCTGCAGCCACACTGTGCCTCCTGCAGCCACACTGTGTTTCCTGCAGCCACACTGTCTCCTGCAGCCACACTGTGCCTCCTGCAGCCACACTGTGTTTCCTGCAGCCACACTGTCTCCTGCAGCCACACTGCCTCCTGCAGCCATACTGTCTCCTGCAGCCACACTGCCTCCTGCAGCCACACTGTGTCTCCTGCAGCCACACTGTGTCTCCTGCAGCCACACTGTGTTTCCTGCAGCCACACTGTGTTTCCTGCAGCCACACTGTCTCCTGCAGCCACACTGTGTTTCCTGCAGCCACACTGTCTCCTGCAGCCACACTGCCTCCTGCAGCCACACTGTGCCTCCTGCAGCCACACTGTGTTTCCTGCAGCCACACTGTCTCCTGCAGCCACACTGTCTCCTGCAGCCACACTGTCTCCTGCAGCCACACTGTGTTCCTGCAGCCACACTGCTTCCTGCAGCCACACTGTCTCCTGCAGCCACACTGTGTCTCCTGCAGCCACACTGTCTCCTGCAGCCACACTGTGTTTCCTGCAGCCACACTGTCTCCTGCAGCCACACTGTGTTTCCTGCAGCCACACTGTCTCCTGCAGCCACACTGCCTCCTGCAGCCACACTGTCTCCTGCAGCCACACTGTGCTCCTGCAGCCACACTGTGTTTCCTGCAGCCACACTGTCTCCTGCAGCCACACTGCCTCCTGCAGCCACACTGTCTCCTGCAGCCACCCTGTCTCCTGCAGCCACCCTGCCTCCTGCAGCCACACTGTGCCTCCTGCAGCCACACTGTGTTTCCTGCAGCCACACTGTCTCCTGCAGCCACACTGCCTCCTGCAGCCACACTGTCTCCTGCAGCCACACTGTGTCTCCTGCAGCCACACTGTCTCCTGCAGCCACACTGTCTCCTGCAGCCACACTGTGTCTCCTGCAGCCACACTGTCTCCTGCAGCCACACTGCCTCCTGCAGCCACACTGTCTCCTGCAGCCACCCTGTCTCCTGCAGCCACACTGTGCTCCTGCAGCCACACTGTGTTTCCTGCAGCCACACTGTCTCCTGCAGCCACACTGCCTCCTGCAGCCACACTGTGCCTCCTGCAGCCACACTGTGTTTCCTGCAGCCACACTGTCTCCTGCAGCCACACTGCCTCCTGCAGCCACACTGCCTCCTGCAGCCACACTGTCTCCTGCAGCCACACTGTGTTTCCTGCAGCCACACTGTCTCCTGCAGCCACACTGCCTCCTGCAGCCACACTGTCTCCTGCAGCCACACTGTCTCCTGCAGCCACACTGTCTCCTGCAGCCACACTGTGCCTCCTGCAGCCACACTGTGTTTCCTGCAGCCACACTGTCTCCTGCAGCCACACTGCCTCCTGCAGCCACACTGCCTCCTGCAGCCACACTGCCTCCCTACAGCCACGCTGCCGCCCCTGCAGCCACACTGTGTCTCCTGCAGCCACACTGTCTCCTGCAGCCACACTGTCTCCTGCAGCCACACTGTCTCCTGCAGCCACACTGTCTCCTGCAGCCACACTGTGCCTCCTGCAGCCACACTGTGTTTCCTGCAGCCACACTGTCTCCTGCAGCCACACTGCCTCCTGCAGCCACACTGTCTCCTGCAGCCACACTGTGTCTCCTGCAGCCACACTGTCTCCTGCAGCCACACTGTGCCTCCTGCAGCCACACTGTGTTTCCTGCAGCCACACTGTCTCCTGCAGCCACACTGCCTCCTGCAGCCACACTGTGCCTCCTGCAGCCACACTGTGTTTCCTGCAGCCACACTGTCTCCTGCAGCCACACTGCCTCCTGCAGCCACACTGTGCCTCCTGCAGCCACACTGTCTCCTGCAGCCACACTGTGTTTCCTGCAGCCACACTGTCTCCTGCAGCCACACTGCCTCCTGCAGCCACACTGTCTCCTGCAGCCACACTGTCTCCTGCAGCCACACTGTCTCCTGCAGCCACACTGTGCCTCCTGCAGCACACTGTGTTTCCTGCAGCCACACTGTCTCCTGCAGCCACACTGCCTCCTGCAGCCACACTGCCTCCTGCAGCCACACTGCCTCCCTACAGCCACGCTGCCGCCCCTGCAGCCACACTGTGTTTCCTGCAGCCACACTGTCTCCTGCAGCCACACTGTCTCCTGCAGCCACACTGTCTCCTGCAGCCACACTGTCTCCTGCAGCCACACTGTGCCTCCTGCAGCCACACTGTGTTTCCTGCAGCCACACTGTCTCCTGCAGCCACACTGTCTCCTGCAGCCACACTGCCTCCTGCAGCCACACTGTCTCCTGCAGCCACCCTGCCTCCCTGCAGCCACACTGTCTCCTGCAGCCACCCTGCCTCCCTGCAGCCACACTGCCTCCTGCAGCCACACTGTCTCCTGCAGCCACCCTGCCTCCCTGCAGCCACACTGTCTCCTGCAGCCACATTGTGTCTCCTGCAGCCACACTGTCTCCTGCAGCCACACTGTCTCCTGCAGCCACACTGTCTCCTGCAGCCACACTGTGTTTCCTGCAGCCACACTGTGTTTCCTGCAGCCACACTGTCTCCTGCAGCCACACTGTGTTTCCTGCAGCCACACTGCCTCCTGCAGCCACACTGTGTTTCCTGCAGCCACACTGTGTTTCCTGCAGCCACACTGTCTCCTGCAGCCACACTGTGTTTCCTGCAGCCACACTGTCTCCTGCAGCCACACTGCCTCCTGCAGCCACACTGTGCCTCCTGCAGCCACACTGTGTTTCCTGCAGCCACACTGTCTCCTGCAGCCACACTGCCTCCTGCAGCCACACTGTCTCCTGCAGCCACACTGCCTCCTGCAGCCACACTGCCTCCTACAGCCACACTGCCTCCTGCAGCCACACTGCCTCCTGCAGCCACACTGCCTCCCTACAGCCACGCTGCCGCCCCTGCAGCCACACTGTGTTTCCTGCAGCCACACTGTCTCCTGCAGCCACACTGCCTCCTGCAGCCACCCTGCCTCCTGCAGCCACACTGCCTCCTGCAGCCATACTGCCTCCTGCAGCCACACTGTGTTTCCTGCAGCCACATTGTCTCCTGCAGCCACACTGTCTCCTGCAGCCACACTGTCTCCTGCAGCCACACTGTCTCCTGCAGCCACACTGCCTCCTGCAGCCACACTGTCTCCTGCAGCCACCCTGCCTCCCTGCAGCCACACTGTGTTTCCTGCAGCCACACTGACTCCTGCAGCCACACTGTCTCCTGCAGCCACACTGTCTCCTGCAGCCACACTGTCTCCTGCAGCCACACTGTGTTTCCTGCAGCCACACTGTGTTTCCTGCAGCCACACTGTCTCCTGCAGCCACACTGTGTTTCCTGCAGCCACACTGCCTCCTGCAGCCACACTGTGTTTCCTGCAGCCACACTGTGTTTCCTGCAGCCACACTGTCTCCTGCAGCCACACTGTGTGTCCTGCAGCCACACTGTCTCCTGCAGCCACACTGCCTCCTGCAGCCACACTGTGCCTCCTGCAGCCACACTGTGTTTCCTGCAGCCACACTGTCTCCTGCAGCCACACTGCCTCCTGCAGCCACACTGTCTCCTGCAGCCACACTGCCTCCTGCAGCCACCCTGCCTCCCTGCAGCCACACTGCCTCCTGCAGCCACACTGCCTCCTGCAGCCACACTGCCTCCCTACAGCCACGCTGCCGCCCCTGCAGCCACACTGTGTTTCCTGCAGCCACACTGTCTCCTGCAGCCACACTGCCTCCTGCAGCCACCCTGCCTCCTGCAGCCACACTGCCTCCTGCAGCCATACTGCCTCCTGCAGCCACACTGTGTTTCCTGCAGCCACATTGTCTCCTGCAGCCACACTGTCTCCTGCAGCCACACTGTCTCCTGCAGCCACACTGTCTCCTGCAGCCACACTGTGTCTCATGCAGCCACACTGTCTCCTGCAGCCACACTGTGTCTCCTGCAGCCACACTGTCTCCTGCAGCCACGCTGTCTCCTGCAGCCACACTGTGTCTCCTGCAGCCACACTGTCTCCTGCAGCCACGCTGTCTCCTGCAGCCACACTGTGTTTCCTGCAGCCACACTGTCTCCTGCAGCCACACTGCCTCCTGCAGCCACCCTGCCTCCTGCAGCCACACTGCCTCCTGCAGCCACACTGCCTCCTGCAGCCACACTGTGTTTCCTGCAGCCACATTGTCTCCTGCAGCCACACTGTCTCCTGCAGCCACACTGTCTCCTGCAGCCACACTGTCTCCTGCAGCCACACTGTCTCCTGCAGCCACACTGTCTCCTGCAGCCACACTGTGTCTCATGCAGCCACACTGTGTCTCATGCAGCCACACTGTCTCCTGCAGCCACACTGTGTCTCCTGCAGCCACACTGTCTCCTGCAGCCACGCTGTCTCCTGCAGCCACACTGTGTCTCATGCAGCCACACTGTCTCCTGCAGCCACACTGTGTCTCCTGCAGCCACACTGTCTCCTGCAGCCACGCTGTCTCCTGCAGCCACACTGTGTCTCATGCAGCAGGCACTACTCCTTGAGCCACACTGTCGCAGTCGCGAGGACTTGCTCCTCTCCCACCAGACCAGGTCTTCTTGCAGTAGCTTTGTGTCTCTCAAGTGCACTCTGCTGCCGGCCACACGGCAGGTTCATATTAACAGTCTAGGCTCCAGTGTTGGACTTTTAACAGTATTTCCCAATAGCCTCATTGTTCTCAAACTTTCTTCAGCAAAAAAGTCCCTGTTTATATGAATGTGTATCCATGGTCAATGTGTAGGAGATGAAAGCTAAACTGCCCGGTGAAGGGGGGACGGGCCAGGGACTGGGAAGAGATGGCCCCAGGGACGCGGCCACAGAGGTCCCAGGACTCCCCGGACCCAGTTCCAGAACCGCGGCGGCAATCAGCTGTAGCCAATTAAACCAATTAAAGAAAACTCGGGGTTCACTTTCCCTCTTTCCATGTTGGTTCTTGTGTGTGTTCTTTGTAACTCTCATTAACATGCTCACTAAACAGCAGAGTAAAGCAGACAAAGCAACATTATGGTGCAAAGGGTCCTTAATTTATGTTATAAAGCAAAATTCTCCTTTTATTTTCTCTCCTACCCAAAACACCAAAACAAGACAGAACAAATGACAAAAACTTCACTTAATAAAACTAACTTGGAATAAATTACCTATAAAGGTTTATAAATAAACTTTTCACAAGAATTGACCAGAAAACTGGGGGGGGGAGGGGGAGAAAAGACTATATAATATGACCAACAGGTGAAGCACCTCCGAAGACAGTGGAGACAGATTTCAGAGAAACCAGCAAGAACGCAGGACTCACAGGCCTCAGAACATGAGCTTGCGTCTCTCTAGAGCTCTCTCACCTCGACATTTTATAATTTGGGGGGGAGCTGGGAGGAGGGGATTAATGGAGGTGGAGATGGGGGACATCTGCAATATTCTCAACAATAAAGATATATTTTAAAAATTATAATCTTTGTGATATGGAAAGACCAATATAACAATTCTATTGAGAAACTAATTGTAAAGAATACAGACTATACATAGCCACATTTACCTTATACTATAATAAATAAATAAAATGAAGATGAATAGACTTCATGTTGGAATCTGGTTTAAATAGTGGCATTTTAGTAACCCAAGTAATGTCGTTTTAGCCTGCTTGATTCTTTTCAAGCTTTTCAAGTTTAAGCGAAAACGCACTTACATCATCTGCAATGCCAAAGAGTTTAGATGTCAAGGACTTGAGTATGACAGTTCCAAATAACCAACAACATCCTTGGATGACCTACAAAAGCAAAACACAACGAAACAAAAACGAGCTGATGCCTTCCACAGCCATTTCAGAGACAGCTCGGGAAGAGAAAATGCTGTAATCACATGCTCAATCAATAACTGCGCCCAAGAGAAAATGTTTTTAAAAATGTACCTTACATTAAAATAATGTCCTGCCAAAATTCAGGGGCGATCACTAAAAATATAAATGTATCACTTAGTATAAAAAGTAATATACTATATTGAAGATTTATACAGCAATTGCAGTTAAAGTCCCCCTCTACTAACAGTTTCTTACACATGCACCACTCCTTAGGAAAAAACATGGACAATAAATAAAACTGGAATTCTTTAACTACCTGTCAAATATTAACCTTAAATTGGGTCATGAGAGGGTAATTTGGTGCATGAAATTGAGCCCTAATGTGTAATAAAACTGTGAGATCGCCAGTATTGCATACATAATTTCTTTAAAAGGAAAACATAAAGCCAATGGCATATCTTAGAGGGGGGAAAACATATGCATTGAAATAGATTGATTCTTACCCATAAACTAAGATCAGATACATTTAGTTTGAGGAAATGTGGTTTCATTGCCAGCACACCCTGCATGGAGAAAATAACACAGCAGACAGTTAATACTTATAAATCCAAGTGCCAGAAAATACTTCTAAATAATAAGACTCTCAAGACTCTAAAATCCAGCACACTGTCAATGTTGCACATTACATCATCACAAGCTCACTGACGTCAAGAACTAGCCCATTTTAACCAAAGTAGATTAGGTCAGTTAGTGACTTTGTAAAGAATCATCATGTATTAATTTTTATCAGTGATTTTATATCTCTGACTCACCTAAGAATCAAGGAGTATAAAATAAATTCAGAATTTCAGACGAATGCCTTAAGATTTTTCTTAAGTGAAATATTATTAACTCTTAGAATAAACGTGGCCAAGTACATGATAGACTCCAAAAATACCCTATTATGATCTAAATCTACTTCAAACTTGGCAAAAATATGGTTAGAGATCAGAACATAAATACATGAACCAAATTCAATCTTTTCACAAGTTTCTGAATATCTGCAAACACAAAAAGTGTTACAATTCACGTTTCAAAGTGATAACTATAAATAAAAATAGGCAAATGTTTGTTTATGGTTAAATATGCAAAAATATGCTATATTCTGTAACTGTTAGCCTCACGTGTTTTTACACAAAAAAAAATGAAATATCTATACATAAATACGCATCATTCATACCTACAACACACCTCAATGTGGAACACCTAGTAGGAGACCTGACACACTGCAGGTGCTCAACTGAATGAAGAGAAGTTCCTGCAAATGTGTCAGGTGAGAGGTGACTGACAGGCAATCTTCATGCAATGGCTTCCATGGGCACAAGTGCCAGGAGCCACGTGCTTTAGCCTGAGTGACTTGCCCACGCACGCATGTAACATAGAGAATTGAGCAGTTCTCACATTTCCTAACGACAAACACGACTCACTAACGATCAGAAATGGCATTAATCTCAGAGCATGACTCCTCAGTGAATGAGTTTTTCTGTCCTCGTGCTAACTGCTGCTTTCTGTGACTAAGAACACAGAGGT
The DNA here is from genome assembly GCA_027563665.1 of Antrozous pallidus. NCBI lineage: Eukaryota > Metazoa > Chordata > Mammalia > Chiroptera > Vespertilionidae > Antrozous > Antrozous pallidus. Next base: position 81,125,092 of record CM050521.1, read on the forward strand.
CGCACAACCTGAAAGGGTGTTGGGCCAGATTGGGGAGAAGCAGATCCCTGGGAAATGAGGTCTTAAATAAATGTTACTTGCAAAATGGGGCAAAGAAATAGGAGGTTCCAAATTTGCTAATGGGTCCTAGAAATTAAGAAAGCCAAAATGCCCTGTGCCTTACTCAAGAGGTAGAACCCATTTCATCTAAGACAGGACAGTGTGTGCTGCTCTTCCAGAAACCTTCCTAGACTAAACAAGAGCAATTTCTTTCTTCTTAGGGTTATGAGACTCTGTACTGGGGAAACCTGATTAAAAAAAGAGGCACAAGCACCTCTGAATCCTTCCCTTCAGGAAAGTTTATATTCAGGAAGTCATCTGACCAAGGTGGCCGAGGAGTCAGGTGGCCTTTCCCTGTTTTCTGTGATTCCCCACCTCAGGGTCCTGATTGTGGACACCTGTAGTGATCTAGCAAACCCCGACTGAATTACCACCCGATTTCAACTGCCTGACTGTTCATACAAATCAACACGGGGAAACCCTAACACGCAAGGCCTCGAGCCTCTGGTCCCGTGGAACAGCAGAGCCTGCTGGGGGCGGCCACGGGCATGAAGGGGGTCTGAGAGGGGAGCAGGAATCGATAAAAACCGAAGAGGAGAGGACACCAGGATAAAGAAGCAATTCACCCTGGGACCAGAGCTTAGGTGACAGAGAAGATGAGGAAGGAGAAAGGGCACATCAGCCAATGAGGCAAGTGGCACGGTTTCCAATAGCAACCTCTGTGGCGCCTCTTTCCTGTCCTGGGAGTGAACGCGTGGGTATTCTACTCACTGAGGTGCTTCTCACAGAAAAGCCCTCGCAAATCCGGAGCCGGTGCTAAAGAAACTGATCCCCCTTCATTTCAAAAGAGCCGTGTACTTACAGAACACTTACCCAAATAATCACCAAAGAGGAAGCATAATAAGAAGTTAATAACATTGAGTTTCCAAACATCAAAACAAAACAAAGTGCAAGAGAAATCTGGAAAAATCCAAGAAAAATATAATTAATGCACATAAAACAAGAGGAAGTTTTATTATTATTCTGGAAATTGCACATGCCCATGATAAACAAAATTTCTAACGGTTCCGAAGGGAACACAGCCTGGGGCGGGGCCGCACTGCGAAACCCGCCAGGTCACAGGCGGGCAGCGCCCGGCAGAGGGTGCTCCTCGTCATTGTCACAGAGGCCCAGGCTGAGGAAGCATCCTGCTTCCTTCATGAATTCTCTCTTTTCGGATAACGTGTAAGTCAGGCACAGCCTCAAATCGACCCCAGGACCTCACTGAAAACTCCCGGTGGCCTACTTAAAACAGGTGTGTTAATTATGTCACAGTTTCTCAAGGACACTTGTCTTAGTTATGGAATCATGGAACGACCAGTTTTAACCATAAACAAATCAAATACTAATCAGGAGTTTGTTCTGAGGTCAAACTCAAGGGGGGAAAAAAAAACAAATTTAAAAACCATTACCATATGTATATAAATGATCTTCTGTAATTTGCATATATCAATGTATCCCACAACATATACTGTGAATAATGATGCAATCTGAAATTGAATAGAAATTAAGTTAAAAATAAAAATTATACATACAATGAATATATACAGTGAGTGAAAATTATATATACAATTCAGGTTTCAAATTGATTTCTATTTATTGTTGAAAGTAAGTTCTTTCCTTTCCCTCTTACCTATCAATTTATTATTGAACGAGAGGCCCAGTGCACGAAATTCATGCACAAGGACCAGGAGTCCCCTCAGCCCAGTCTGCACCCTCTCCAATCCGGGACCCCTCAGGGGATCCTGGGTTTGGGCTTAAACCAGCAGTCAGACATCCCTATCACAATCCTGGACCACTGGCTACTAATTGCTTACCTGTCTGCCTGCCTGCCTACCTGGTCGCCCCTAACTGCCCCCCACAACCGGCCTGGTTGTCCCCAACTGCCCCTCCTGCCAGTCTGGTTGCCCCTCACAGCCCCCCCACTGGCCTGGTCACCCCACACAGCCTGCTTGTTCAGTCGTTTGGTCGTCCCTCACTAACCCCCCTGCTGGCCTGGTCATAGGCAGCCATCTTGTGAGGGTGTGATGGTTAATTTGCATATTACATCTTTATTATATAGGATATGGGTCAATATATTGATATAGCAAACATTGGTTGATTTTTCTTTTCCATACACAGCTCTCTCAATTAACCATTTAAATTACCTACTCTGTAGGTTAACCAAAACAACACTCATTTCAATGTCAGTGTTACTCTATTATCAACAGGTAAAATTACAAAGTGCCTTGCCCAATCAAAAAATATTAAAATGTAATGAAAACACTATTAGTACATAATTGAAGAAAGTAATTGAAGTTACCACGAAAACTCAAAAAATAATTATGTAATGCATGTGTGTATAACACATTAAGTTCTGCTTGTTAGTCATGCTTTACAAGTATCTCAATGTTCTCTTTCATAAATATTCAAGTGGTAGTTATCAAATTTATCAAGTTTCAAATAAGAAGTACTTTCACCACAAAGGTATTTTAACTGTCTTTACAGTTTTGAGGAAAACTGTGTATGTAGTCACCAAGAATTCTAAGAATGCCAGGGTTATTTCGAGGATCTGATTGAATGGGGAAAGGGCATCTCCCGGAAAGTACAGCTATCATGTCTAATGATGCCTCTCCACCCTCCTTCCTGGAGAAAGAAATTCAAATTGAATCCCACGCTCCTCCTACACTAACAGGTTAAAAGTCTCCAAACAGCTCAACACTTAAACACAGGACGTAAGTTCCATTCATCACGTGGTTTATCTCCAAAGACCCTCCAACGAATTTCCTACGAGCAAGAACACCAAGGTTCCCTTCACCGGGTCTGCCCCCTGGAATACTGCGCTGCCTGAGTGATGGACATGACACCCAGTAACGGTGGAGAAGCCGAGGGGAGGGACCCTCTCCACAAGCGAGCCTGACCTTGTTCTTCAGACTCTGGGTGAAGGGAAAGGGAGACGAGGGCCTGGAAAGACAGAGGACACGAAGGTCACAGGTCACAGGGAGCTCCAGAGAAGGGACTGTTCACAACCCGTGCTGTGAGCCTCGGGGTATTGATCCCAGGCGTCGGAACGCACAGCTGTCCACACAGAAATGCGCCCACTGAGAGAAACACCGGAAGTCAGGGCCTTGTCCTCCTCTAGACATGAGCAAATACTGAATGACGCTGCAGGCGTCCCTACGAACGTGAGTCAACCCATGCATTCCACGGGTAGGTGAGTAACACCCGTTCTAAGTTAACCTTACGTAGTCCTCTGCGCTGAGCTCTGTCTAAAAGAATTAACAAAACACTTTTGTGTAACGTCTCAGCTCGGTGGTTTTATAAAATGAGAGCACGTGATGGAGCACACCACACGGAAGTCAGGTTAGAGGGAGCGGCACTCACCTGGGTGAGGAGCACGAACTGAGCAAACTGCCAGGGCAGCATGAAAAACACGTTGGAGATGCACAGTGCGGCCAGGCTTCCGCGGTGGAGCCTCGGGGCCCTCGAGAGGACGAAGGAGGATCAGTGAGTTTAACGGGCACTCGGGGCGGTCCCCACTGCTGCAAATCAGAACGTCTAAAAGGATCTGGTTATGCACCGAGTGGGCAGAGCAGCCCGTGGGCGAGACACACCTCCTGCACGGTTACCACAGCCCTCGGTGAGAGGTAAACGTCACTGTTACCACGAAAACAGAGTCGGCCGGGGAGAGGACCTGGGTCGGCACAGCCACGGAACTTTTCCTAATCTCATTTGGCAAAGTCTTAGTCAAACACGTAAGGCCTTGGTAGACTCGTTTGGAGAGACCGGGGCCCTGAGACAGCACAGGAGCAGCACATGCATGCTCGGGACTCTGCAGGCACGTCCTGCAGGGACTCAGGCTGAGCAGCACATGCATGCTCGGGACTCCGCAGGCACGTCCTGCAGGGACTGAGGCTGAGCAGCTGGGGGAGGGGGGGGAGTGTATGTGGGGTAACACTGGGGAGGATGTGGGAGAAAACCGGTCCCTGCTCAGGCAGGACGCAGACAAGAGAAGAGGATGCAGAGGCGGGGTCGTACTCGTAATTTAGGATTTTTAGGAGCATGAGGAGTTTTCATCTTGCATGTTAGTTTTAAGAAGTACTTTCCTCCTGAGACGGTGAGCCAATGCGAAGCGCCAGCACACCTGACATCCCCACAAAGTGAAGTGTCCCTGAGGCATCCTGAGGCCACAAGGTGTGCCCGGCAGAGTAAGGAGCCTTAGGACAGGAGATGCACTGCCCATCTTCCTTCCTGCCCACGAGCACCCCTCCCCCAGAGGACCTCCCTCTGTGCTCTGCTGTCTAACCCTTTCCTTCCAGCCTGCCCCCTAACAAGCACTTAAAGAAGCCAGGTGGCCCACTCATGAGCCACCAAGCTAACTCATTAGGGGAAGACCAGCCATAATGGAGGAGAGGGAAAAGAAAATACAAGATAGCATCCTACATAATAAGGGCTCCATTCCATGAAACTTGGTTGAGTTGTCTGTGTTCACTCATGTTTGGGTGTACCAGGTCAGAAGGTAAAATTCAGTTCTGATGTCTGGTAGATCATAGTCAAAAGATGAAAGCCGCCATCTAAAATTAAGCATTTTCCCACTATCTTTGAACTTCACCTAGCATCAGCTTCATCTTAGTTATGTTATTACTAATGGCCTGGTGCATGAAATTTGGGCACATTAAAAGAGCTAATTAGAGGAACTATTTCAATATTGCTACTCGCCCTTTCTCTATAATAGAAATGTCAGAGATGAAAGAAAATAAGTAAAATATATATGAAAATCTTCCTCCCGTCAGTCTGTGGCATGCTGCGGGACCCAGAGTCAATCCCCATCCACCCTCACACGCCTCGAAATTGCACAAGACCCAGACCTATTCAGCCCCACCCTCACTGGGCAAGATCCAGACCGGGCTGGCCCCCTCATCCCACAGCCTCAGGTCCCCAGAGCACCTTTAGGTCCCCCTGCCCAGCACCAGGGCAGGGGGCGCACCCTGAGGTCCTCCATCAAGCCCCACTAGGCAGGGGATGGCCTGAGGTCCCTACTCAAGCCCCGCTAGGCGGGGGGCATAGCCTCAGTTTGCCCGCCCTGCCCTGGTGCCATGCAGCCTCAGGTCTCTGCTGATCGCTCATTATGGGAACCCCGCCTCTGCTGTGGGCACAGCCATCTTGTGATGGCGTGCTGGTTAATTTGCATATTACCTCTTTATTACATAGGACATTGATTGTTTTTATTACAGAAGATTAAACATCCTAGCCTAAGTTACTCGATGCAGAAGAAACCAAGTCAGCAACCCGGAACAAGCCACAGTTACCTGAGGATGTGAGTCACGAGCAACATCTGGAGCACGAGGAACGGGTACGAGAAGCTCTCTCGGAGCGGGGGCGTCCACATCACGCGCGTGCACTAGAGAGAAGACACAGCGTGAGGAGTGCTGGCCACACGTGTTGGGACACACCGGGCGAAAGCTGCCGTTTCTCCGCACAGAGTTTTCCAAACATAACTGAAACCGTGTGTTGTCCAACACGCTGCCAAGTTTCCACCACCAGCGAAACAGGGAAGCGCGAACGTTAGTGAGCAGGGGACGCACGGCACGGATCCTGTGGAATACTAACATCAGGACGTGGCAACAACAGAGCCAACACCTCACCTCTTACGTCTGTCCGACTGTTTCGTTAACTGCCTATCGCCATGCAAGAACAGTCTAAGGACTCTGAGACTGTTTTCAAAGTGTTCTGAGACTTTCCTCCCAAATCTTTTACAGATAACATAACTATGTCAATAAGTAAGCAGAAATAGATACATTCATATTAATATTTTCATCTCAATTCAGTTAAAAATGTTTCAGAATCTAATGCAGGTCAGGAAAACGGTACGGTAACAGAAAAGGTAATTAGCGATGCCTCCAAAGCAGACCCCAAAGCGTTTCCTTTTCCTGTGCGCCTGTCTTTACGTCTGTGAACACGGTTTATACAAAACATCGGTCATGATTGAGAGACAGTTTCTGAATCTCATCACGGAAAAACAAGACAAACTCTTGCACATATAGTACGTTCCTAACAGGCAAACTGGGCAAAATATCGCCTTGGTTCTGTGATCTCGGTGCTGCTCAATCGCATCGCGCTAAGGGTCAAGCACGCTGCGAACAGCGCCCCTCACAGGCGGACGCAGCTGAAGCCGAGCAGCCGGGAGCTCGGAGCTCAGCCAGAGCTCGCCATGGGGACAGGGCCGACACCGGAGGAAACCGAGACGCCACCGGCATAGTTTCACCATCAAATGTGCCACCTCAACATCATCGATCACTCCTCTCACCAACTAAGAGCCCCTGTATTGAATTTTCACGTTCCAGATTTAAAGTTCTGTTTTAAATAATTGGGTCAGTCCTTTCTCATTATACATTTCGTAGTTCTTTTGTGCAGGCAAAAAAATTCCCTCGTAAAAACCATCTGAGAGAGATTATTTTTAAAAGTATGCCGTACACTCTCTTACATTGGAGTTCAGAGCAAACTGAATAATGGAAATAGGACTTAAAAGCCAGTAACAATTCACAGCTATTTTCTGGCATATAAACCACTCGCTTCCATGATTAAAAGAGCTCTGCTAAGAAAGAAGGGTACCGATCAGCCAGCCCCGAGCAATCCCGGGGAGCAGAGGACGTGACCCTGCGGGGAGTTACTAACTGAGCGACTGGCTGGAGTAGACACCCCTCCCCATACAGCAAGCCTATATATACTTCCAGCAACATATTTAGAAGTTGGGGAGGGGGGGGAAGGGTCTGAAAAATCTCACAAGCTGAAAATTAAAATTATAATAAAATAGCTCTCAGTTTCTTTACCCAAAACTCAATGTATGCTCTCAATTTTAACACATGTCATTACTCAAAATGGTCCCTTTTCACTCTAAGCTACACTGACCGGTGTGAGTGCCATGGCTGCCCTGGCCATTTAGTAAAACCACAGTTCTGAATCACATCGAGCCGCCTTTCCCTAAGTAGAAAGTGGTAGCTGAGCACAGCTAAATAAATATAGCAAGGAGCCGAAACACAAAACGATCTGTCCCCCTGGAAGATGAACTGGCCAGTCTGGGTTGCGCTGTTAAAAACTGAAGACTTTGTAAGGAGGGATGCCCACACTCCCAGAGAGTCGACATCATGTGAAGAACAGAAGGTCCGGAATTAACCCCTTTCAGCCAGACAGACAGCACTCTTTCCACCTGTTTTAGATGTTCCCATTTTTCTGAACCTGCGGGGTGACACTGTCCACAAGCTGCACAGGTTTCGGTAACCCCTCCCTGCAGCACCTCCCATGACCCTCCGTGCTCCCTCCGTGCTCCCTCCGTGCTCCCTCCGTGCTCCCTCCGAGCTCCCGTGGCTGGCAGCGCTTCCTGTTTCGAGGTCATTCACACGGAAGCTGTGCTTTCTGTTTTATGGCCCAAGCTATGACACTGAGCAGCAACCAGTCAAAAAGAACCAAATAATTCTTGGTTTTTGCTCAAAACGCAGGCCAAACCAATTAGCTGATGTTTATATTGTAAGCACCTGTCGAATGCTCTGCCCCGTAAGCTCACTCAGCTTTCCACCTCTGTGATTAAACACTACCCGGGGTTAATTCAATATCCATTAGCAGTCCACTCACATTTTAAAAGTTCAACCTTGCAAGGTTCAGAGTAGAGCTTTGGAGCATGTGCATTTTCAAAGACTCAAAAAGCAAGCGGACCTCTCTTTCCTTCACACAAAACTCACTGGACAGGAAAGAAACCTGGTCAGAGGTACATCGCTGGGAATTGCATTACAGCTCTGAGTTGGTGAGCGGGTTTCACTGGCACCCTGAATTTCCGTTACGCGTTAATGTAGGTTATTAACAATAATACAGACTAACAATTACAGAGCAGGGACCATGTGTCGAGGAGGGTCCTAGGCATGCACACACCCGGACCCACTGAATGCCCCGGGAGCCCCGGAGACGGGTGGCACCGTTATGCCAGGTACGAAGAGGAGACACAGGCGAGAGAGGCCACAGCCACCCAATGGCAGAGCTGGATCTGAGCACGGTGGGCGGGACCCGGAGTCAGCCACCAATGGCAGAGCTGGCTCTCAGCACGGCGGGCGGGGCCCGGAGTCCATGCTCTCTACCAAGCTGTCTCCTGAGAAAGCCCTGGGTCATGTGCACATTTATAACTAAAACAAAACACTGTCCGGAGGGTACTCAGAGTCCATCGGAGTTTGCTGCGAATACAGTAACACAGAAACGTGGGCTCTGGCTCCTGTCAGAGGAAGCTCTGCCCGCACAGGGCGGTCGGCGATGCCCTGGCTGGCTGGGCAGGCAGATAAAGGCCGTGACTCTCGGTGCGAGGTTACATAAGGCACCCAGACCCGACATTTCCTCACCACAGAAAAGCTACCACGGTAACGAAAAGTTAACTCACAATAAACGCTATGTGTAAAATCTGAATCAAAATGAGGTCGAGCGTTTAAAGAATGCTATCATAAATTTCAGAGACATTAAATGTTAGAACGAAACCTGCATTTCTGTAAGTAAAATGTCCTAACATTTTAAAAATGTTTGACGGTCACAGAACACTCTGTATTTCTGGAAGTAAAAGCCCAGGATCCCGAGCATGATCCCGGGCTGCCTACCTCTCCGTGGTTGAAGAAGAAGCTCAGCACCGTGACCAGGCCGCCCAGCCGGCTGCCGCTGTGAGAGAGAGAGAGAGAGGGGGGGAGGGGGGGGGGAGAGGGAGAGAGAGAGAGAGAGAGAGAGGGAGAGAGAACACACGTCAGTCACAGCCCGGCCACCCTGACATCGGAGTGCGTCCGTCCCGGCCAGTCCGCCTCTGACCAGTACAGACAGACGGTAATGTGATCATACCATAACATAACATGCCTCTGGAACTTTCTAATTCATCATGAAGATTCTTCCTGGTCAATCCATGCAACCCAAGGCACTGTTCTGAACAGATGTCAACTATCACATGGTATAAATGAATTGCAATTGGTCCTGCCCTTTTTGTTGCCGGACAGATGTTTTTCAGTCCCTCGCTGTAATAATTTTAAGAAGTTCCAGTAAACACCCCAGCACGGGTAAAAGCTGGTGCCTTCGTTCCACAGGACAGGCCTGACGGAGCCGGCCACGTCCGGAGCGTGAACGTGGCAGAGCACTCGGCCAGCGGGAAACCCGCTTCCCCGGCCGGCCGGGCAGAGCTGCCTGCCCTCGGGGAGATGCTGCCGTCACCGACGTCACGGTGCCGCACTGCAGAATTCCGGGGCGGGGAAGACAGGACGGGCGGGAGAATTACAGGAAAACTATGGGGTCACGTATGGTGTATTCCACCAGAAGTGCTGCGTCACACTCGCTATGACATGACGTGACTCCCGGTCACCCCACAACAGCGTCCCAGCGCTGCCTCTCTCCCCTCCATCCTCCGAGCATGAACACCACAGGGGTCCTTTTATTCCGCTACGTGGAAAAGATGTCCTAACCGGCACACTTAAAACTGATTTCCCCCCGTCACAAGTGACCCGTTGGTATGTCAGCATTCCCTGGTGGTGACAAAGAAGTTTCTTTTGCAACATGACCACCAACCGTCACCACAGACGAAAGCTGCTGTGGTGCCAACTGTAACGCGCTCTGAGCTCGCTAAGCATCTGCCACTTCTGCCCAAACTGCTCACTCACCTCCTGAGCCTGGAGTGTGTCAGGGATGAGATGAGGGGGTGAGAATGCAGACGGTTCCGTTCTGACACCTAACAACCTTATAGTTGTCTTTTGGCCTACGCCTTTCGGTGACATGCATTCAAAGCAACCATCTGCACCTGACTGGCTACGTGACCTTGGGAGAGTTACTTAATGTCCTTGTGCCTCAGTTTCCTCTTCTATAAAACGGTTACCCGACCTCACGGGGCTGACCCTAAGGATGAATGAGTTTATGACAGTGAAGAGCTTCGACTGGCGCTGGGCACATAAGTGCTGGGTGCGCATTTCCTCTGTAAACAACCAGCCCGAAGGCAAGAGCGGGGTCTCCAGAGGGAAGGCTTCCGCTGAGTCCACTGGAAAAACATTCCCTAAACTAGTGAATGCCAACGAAGTGCATGTGATAGGTAACGCGTTCTCATTGTGCCTTTCCTGCCGGGCAACCCTGAGCTCGGTGCATGTATCCACTCCATTCCGTTAAAACCTGTGCTCTGAGGGCAGGCATTCTTCCGGAGCCTTGCAAACGTCACCTTATTCTACTCCCACATCGAAGATGGTGTCTCCCCACTTACGAGGTCTCCTTCCTACCAACCCCCTCTTAAACATGCTTCTATTCAGCCGCCACTTCAGCGGACCCGATAAAACACCGCCCCGTGCCCCAGCCCTGCCAGGCCTGTGCTGCAATACGCGTGCAGGGAAGTGACATGTGCAAAATGTAAAGGCAAACCGCAGAACTGCCAGTAACGCTTGCTTCCCATGGCATTTATTCAAATTGCATAAAAGCCCACTATTAACTGGTTCCCCCCCGCCTGAGAGCTTCCGCCGGCGCGGCCGCCCCGACACCGGGCGGCTGGGGGCGCCCTGCAGCGGGCACGGTACCTTCAGCCTCGGAGGCAGCGGTTATCGCGGGCACTTAAGGAAATTACGCTGAATGATGGCTTTAATAAATGCACAGAAATCCTTCTTGCAATGAAAAAAGAGCATGGCTATAGATTAGCGACTCAGCAATAATGTCATTTCCATATTTTAACTTCCTTGCTTAAAATCTAATCTCCCAAATGTAATAAAGCCATCCGGAAGACAGATGGGCAGTGCTCGGCAGGAGCACCGAGCGCCAGCCTCCCTCCCTCCTCCCCAGACACCGGGCCTCGCTCCCCGGAGCCAGCCTCCTCTCCTGACCTCCACGCACGGCAGGTTAAGTCGTGTTGTTTCAGAAACAAAACCTTGCACACATTTTAATCATGTGGTTTCACTTCCGTCTCCCCCGATTAAATCATTAAAAAGACTTCCTTAGAGCTAAGTCAGAAATCTTGGCAGCAACGTATCTCCAATCTATATGCAAATATATTCTCAACTGATCTACCTGCTACCTCCTTTGATAAATACTGAGTAGCTGCTATATATTCACACGCTGAGCTGAGAACTCAGCGGAGGCGCTGAAATGAAACGCTGCCCTCCCAACGCAGACAATGGGAGAAGAGCAGATTGGAGCCCATTAACTCCAGCTGAAAAGCGTCCTTATACTCTGCCCATCCTTCCGTGCTACGCAGAATCAGCAAGCGGAAAAAAGGAACTTTCTAAGGATACCCTCATGGCAAAACAGTTCAACAAGTAAACAGCGTGGAGACTTGTCCACAAAAAAGAGAGAGCGATAAACAGAAAATTCTCAAGTTCTCAGTTTTAGGAGTGCTGCTCAATTACTAGTAAATCAGGGCGGGCAGTAAACACCTGCACAAAATACATTCCTCGTTTACCATTAGTAAAGGGACAGCCATGGCATCACCTGATAACGAGTGTCCTCCCATGACATCTTCTGTAAAGAACATGTATCGCTTATGCTCAAATGCTATGAATACCTGACACGGATCGCCTATGCCCACCATGCTGTGTGTAAACCTCTAACATGGTTTTCAGTCTGGCTGGCCATGACGATGGTGAAATCGCCCAAATGGGAAGGAATTTTATATCTATAAGCAGATATACCAGAAACGGCATTGTTATAAAACGGAACCACACATTAAGGATACTCTGTTTAGATTATTCCAGCAAACATTATTAAAACACAAACTAAAATGTTCTCAATGAACATTCTTACCTTAAGTATGTGCCGTAAATGAAGAATAATGCCATCATCAGTCCATTTAAAAGGAAAATGACAGCAACATAAAAGCAAGCAGGATCTCCCAATCCTTTAAATGAAAAAAAAAAATGCTCTAGAAAGGACTTTATGCATCTGGCGATTTATAGTAACACGCTTATTCTGCAAATGGTTGCCTTGGGTTCCCTGCATACACACACCACTATGTGGCCCTCAGAGGAAAGGGCGGCCGCCGTGGACAGACACTCGTGTGGAAGTATGGGGTCTGCCCCCAGCTTTCGGGTCTCACTGGGCTTGTGACTGCCTCACCAGAGAATGCAAAAGCCACACTTCGTGGGACCCATGTAAAGGCTGAGGCTAGGCCCAGGAGGCCACCCGGAGGTGCACGCTATATAAAAGCCTAGCTGCCTGGCAAGGGAACAGGCAGGCGCCCCAGCTGAGCCCAGCCTCGCAGTCACCGCGGCCCAGGAGCCAGAAGGGAAGTGCAGCACCCCCAGGTGCCACCAGTCTTCCAGCCACTGGAGACGGGCTGAGGCCGCCCACATCGGGGAAACGGGCCAGCCCTGCGCCCCCACCCACATTTCCGCTCCGGGCGTCCACCAGCAGAACAGAACGGTGGCTGCCCCTACCCTAAGTCCGGGGGAAGTGTACTGGGCTGAACAAACAGGACAAGGCCGCAAAGAGAAACTTGCCTTCACAGCTCTCGATGGGACTGAGTCCCTCCCCTCTGGTGACCGTCCAACATATCTTGGTCTGAATGCCAATCAAGTCCATTATTTTCATATAAATCCGGTACCAGCTGGCTAAGATGACCTAATTTTTGAAAAATAGAGACATTCTGAGAAAAGATATTATCCTGAGAAGTTTCATTACTGGAACATTTTGAAGATACTTGATCATTGTCCAATTTTCCCTTCTGGTACCTTCTACCCGGCATGTGAGGTCTAGTAAGATGAGCCTCACACTCCCCAACACAGGCTCCTCCCTCGCTGGTCAGCTCTCAGCACTCACCCACCGGCAAAAACAAAATATACCCAGAAACATGCAAGACTAATACGGTCAAGAGCTGCAACACTCCACTAAGGAAGAGGAGCTGAACGATCAGAGCGATGTCTTCCTGAATAGACCTAACTTTCTGAGATGCGAATTCTCCCTCACATTAATTCACTCACATAAAACAATACTAAACAATGTCACGTATCTGTCAGGAGCCTTTCCCGAGAAGCATTTCAGAGAGGAGAGAGCTGGAGAGACTGTCCTGGCGCACGTAAAAGTGTCACTTACGTCAACACCAGGTGATCCCAGCCTAACAGCCAACAGATCACAGCACCCTGTGGGGGGTGCCTGCCCCCGACCTCCGGACGGAGCCTCCCGCCCCGCAGCTGGGAGGGCTGTAGCTGGCAGCTCGCAGCCGAGTCCCTCTGGAACTACCCTCTGCTAACGGGTGAATTCACTACCGGTCACACTCACTGCCCAGGACAACGACATCCTTTGGCCAGCCCCGGAGCCCTGGCCTCCAGCAGGACAACGCACAGCCCTCCCAGCTCCAGCTGCCCTGGGATGGGCTGGTCTTTACTATGACTACATCCCAGCCCAGCTCCTCCTCCCGCCTCACCCAGCTTCCTTCTTCCCCTCCGGGCACGCACCCCACGGGCACCCCCTCCACACACACACACACACACGCATGCACGCACGTGCATACACACACACACACACACACACGCACACACGCCCTGCAGGAAATCCCAATCTCCAAGTCTGCTCCGGACCTCAGCCTAAGGCCATATTGAACACAAAGTCCAAAACAAGCAAGTGTCCTCACTGGTTTGATTCAGTGGACAGAGCATCGGCCTGCGAAAGGAAGGGTCCCGGGTTCGATTCCGGTCAGGGCACATGCCTGGTTGCAGGCTCAATCCCTAGTAGAGGACGTGCTTTCATCACTGATGTACCGATCTCTCTTGCCCTCTCCCTTCCTCTCGAAAATCAATAAAGATATGCATAACAAAATGAAAACAAAAGCAGAAGCATAAATGTGTAACGATGTTGGACATAGTAATGAGTGTGGAGGGAAGATGGAGCACACATCGAAGTGTTCGGTCACACAGACAGACGACCACTGTGGAAAAGCACGGTCACACTCCCACCCGCACACTACAGCAAGCTTCAAACCGGAAATGTCATCCTACAAACACGGTTATCTCAATTAAAAAGACTTTTTACATGTGTGGGTGAAATAAAATAATAAACTAAAACACTTCACAGATGTAATACATACACATCATCACAAAGCTAAAGGCCAAGAGGAAGCTGGAGAAAATGTTTTATCCACGTAACAGAGTATCAGCCTTCTCCACACAATAAAACGAGCTCTTCGAAAATTTCAAAGGCAAGTTAGCCAAAGGGCATGAAAATGCACTTTTTAAAGGGAAAATGCGTATTTTCCTATAAATTTATACACACACACACACACACACACACACACACCCCTCAAAGGCTTATTCAAGCGAGCAAGCATTCGGGAAACAAGCATCCCCACATACAGGGCTGGGGGGGGCAGGTCACTGCTGTACCCTGCCTGGCAAGCACTGTGGCGACATGGACATTCAAACACGTATTCTTTTAACTCAACGGCTCCCCACCCACAAGCGACCGTGTGAAAACGAAGGACGTGTGCAAAGCCTGAGCTGAACATGCTCGCGCAGTTAGGGTATCTTAACCAGCAGAAAAACAGCAGAACTTCCACAAAAGATGAACTGACTGAGCAACGGCACGCTGTGTGCGCAGCCACGGAGAAGCACGCCACGGGAGAGAAGGGGACACGGGAAAACGGTTACACACAGGCTGCAAGACAAAAGGCGCTTCGGATCAGCCGGGCTCCCTCGCTGGCCCGGAAGCTCAGGCCTCTCGCTGCGGAGACCGAGGCCTCGGCCCTGCATCGGGCCCAGCTGCCCCGCAGCCGGGGTGCTAAGAAGGGACCCGGGGAAGGGCTGTAACGGGAGCACCGCCCATCAGGTCAAAGAGGAGAGCACCGAGGAAGGCACGGCTCGGCTGGCCCCGGGGGACGAGGGATGGCGAAGGAGAGGCCAGAACAAGGTACTGGTGCACTGCCTTCCTCCCTCGCCTCGAGGGCGGGCCTGGAAGAAGACACCTCCAATGAGGGACCACCCCAGAGAAGGAAGCAGCACTGTGGCCAAGGCCGTGACCTGGGGGGTGCTGCCTTGTCATAAACCCTCAAGCGCCCCCCCCTCCCCCCGACAGCGGGCATCTCCGCAGCCACGCAGTCAGCACGGCCCCCGCGGCATCCCCGCGGCATCCGGGGGAGCCTTCAAAACTCAGGACGCTCCCCCTTCCTCTCCGAGGAGAGACACATTCTTTCTTAAAACGGAAGAAGATTTATTCTGAGTCACATCTCAGATTTAGAAGTGACATTTAATGCAAATACCACTCTTTTTTAAGTAAGCAAATCACAACTGAAGAAGAAACTCACCTCAGGGTAAAGGTTGAACCTTTTTAACGTGTTAATAACAAGGGGGTACTCGGTCAGCTTGTCATTCATGATCATCCACACTCCGTTCAGAAACGAGGGTGCTTCCACGATAGTCTTGAAGTAGGAATAATACAATCCCTGAAATGGGCACATATTATAGTTATAATAAAAAGTACATAATCACTACACCTCCTATTAGCTTTAAAAAAAAAAACGGAAAGTACACTGTGTTTGAAAAACAATGCAATCAAGTAACGGCTACAATCAACTTCACACATTTTTAACCACTGATAAATGCTTAGATTGCAAAAACCTACATATTTTAGTATAACTTTGTCTTAACTGAAACAAAGAGACTCAAAAGAGCTTCAAAAACAGTTTCCACATTTAAAGAAATAACATAGCTCAGCATACCTCACTTAAGAAAACCCACAGAATATAAGGGTTGGGGGACGCTATCTTGAATAGGGTGAGTGGTTTGCTCTGGAACTTAAAATTTACCATGAGCCACAAACTCTTACCTAGTCAAAAATGTTTCTCCTAACAGCCTGTTTGAATTCTTGTTCTGTCAGTCTGATTTTGGAATCATGTAAATATCTTATTTAATCATAAATTAAATTTAAAGACCTACATGTCAAAAAAATTTTAAAGAAAGAAATTAACTATCAACTTGGGAGATGTTTTCCAATAATTTTAAGACATAGTAATTTTACTGTGCATCCCTACTATGTATCCTTAAGTCATACTGAAATGAAAGGAAGTCCTAACTTATTTTCAGATATCGTATTTTAATCACATTTTTAACAATACCATTGGCACTATTATTCTTCAAAAGTAAATAATTTCAAACCAAGATTCTCAGGCGAACAAAAAAGATAGAAATTTAATATAAAATAAGTAAAAACCATGAAACCCTAAATTTTAATTTAAAAATACAAACACAAATTCGCGATTTACTTTCTCTTAAGAAGACCTTAATTCTAATTTATCTGAAAGGCCCATCTAAGATAAAATAGCAGCAATGAGCATATCTAGCACCGAAAGTGTGGTCTCCACATACCATTTGCCCTGAAAGGAATCGGGGCTTCTTAAAAAACTGGACATACCAGGTCAGGAGAGAAAATGCCCACAGAACCAGAGAGTCAGGAAGCCACAGGGCTGGGGTGAGACATGTCCAGGAGACAGAGAGCCAGCTGCAAGGCTCTCGGCACCCAGAGACAGGTAAGTTCACACAACCTGTTCGACCCTATCAGACCATAATGAGAAGAGGCAGGAGAACCGGCTCACTTTTCCAAAAAGCGGTGTCTAGAGAGAATCCAGAGGGACCCCGTCTTACCTGTATGAGGTACACCCCAGAGAAACCAAGTCAGTATTATGGGAAAGTCCTTTATAGAAGAGTTATAGTCAATAATGCAGAAAAGGTCACAGAATAGACAGCCATCATCTGGAAATCCTAATGAAATAACTGGTCTAGAGTGAGGGCCAGCTCTGACAACACCTAAAGTGAGACGTCCAGTGATGCCTGCCTCTTCCCATGGGACAGTCGGTGCAGAGCCCCACTTCTGAGTATCCCTTCCTCTCCCCCCAAAACCAAACCTTCGGCTATGGAGACTCTTATCTATCAATTTCCAGGACATCTGGGACAGTGGAGCATATTAAATACATGAATTACTGAGGGTAATTCCATAGGGCAAAAGGCCAGGATTCTTCAAAACGTAAATAGCGAGGAAAACAAAACAAAAATGGAAGAGGAACTTGCAGATTGAAAGGCTTAAGAGAGAAATAAGAGATACATCAACTAAATGTAACGTTCGGATCCTGATTCAAACACCAAGACAGTAACTGTAAAAAAATGTGTATTTTTTAACAGGGATTGACACTCGATGTTATTAAAAACCGCCGTTCACTGTTTCCAAGAGTGATAAAGAGCCACATGGAAGTGCGTACAGGTGGAAGGAGACAAGGCTGCGCTCCCTTTGAGGAGGGGTGTGTGAGGTGGGGACCGAAAGAGAAACGGCTGTGTCCGAGGTGCTGACACTGGGGCCCGGGGAGATGGAAGCGCCCACTCTTTCTACTTTGGGACGTGGTTGAAAATCTCCGTAAGAAACGTGCAAACTAACCATCTCAGTGCGAAACGCCATCTCCCTTTCCAGCGTTGAGAGGTGAGAAAAATGCCGATCGTTTTCAAAGAGGTGAGTGATGTGGCTCCTGCAGAAACAACGCTGAACTTACACAAGCGATCTCTTTGGGAGAAACACTAAACGCAGAAATAAAGTCATCTAATAATATGCAGACAATTTCCTAACAACATGCAAATACAACTGTACCCACATTTGTTTTCCCGCTCCATATGTCTTACATCTGTACTAAAATTTCTCTCTATACGAAAGCACGCTCCAGTTAGATTTTAAATGTAAAAGAAAATCCGTTAAGCCAAGTACAATAAAATTTGTAAACTATAAATGTCATTGAATTACCATTTCAGAAATGTCTGGTGAATGAAATTCATATTTCTCTCTATCCAGAAGATTAAAAAAAATTAATCTTCTTCGCAACATGAACACTATACTAATGTTAAGCGAAATAGAGTCTCAAATATAACCTCTTCAATAATGAATCTCTTTATTAGAAAATTCTATTACTCTGACCTGATTTATCAATAAAACTACTTTTTCAGACGCCTGTGCTGCATCTGATGATATATATCCCCCCCGATCGGACTGGAATGATTCCCCGAGAGCGAAGGTAGGGCGTAACCACCTGCACAGAAAGGGCCGCGGGGGGAAGCAATCTTACCAGTGCAGCACAGCGGCAAAGGCAGCTGGAAGGGAAAAAAAGAGCGTTAGGTTAACACAAAGAAACGTGTCCCACTTAACAGAAACCATCACAAAGACAGGTCCGCTTAGGATGCACAGATGTTGGACTTTCCGGGGCTGGGAGGAGAACACTGTCTCTTCAAAAGAAGCCCCAAGACTCCGCTGAAGATACCGGCTGGCTGAACTGCAAAGGAATTAAGCAAACTAAGGCTGTGTCTACAGCGTTCACCGGCTCTTCCAACAAACCGCACGAAGGCCTGTTATCTGCCCCAAACTGCCCGTGGCAGCCTCTGAGGGAATCCGCCACCCCCAGAACCCGAGAGGAGCACAGCCAGTGCCGGGTGGCTGACACCCGGAAGGGGCTGTGGATGATGAACACAGGGACCTGTGACTTTTATTTTTTATATATTTTTTATAGATTTTTTTACAGCGAGGAAGGGAGAGGGAGAGAGAGTCAGAAACATCGATGAGAGAGAAACATCGATCAGCCGCCTCCTGCACACCCCTCACTGGGGATGTGCCCGCAACCAAGGTACATGCCCTTGACCGGAATCGAACCCGGGACCTTTCAGTCCACAGGCCGACGCTCTATCCGCTGAGCCAAACCAGCCAGGGATGTGACTTTTATATACTGCTGCAATACCTAAATGTTTGATAAATGTTACTATTTTTAAACAAACTTGAAATAGAGAAAGCAGACATGGAGAGGAAAAGGGAGTGAAGGAAAGGTAAGAGACAGAACACAGGCTAATAATCAAACCGGTAGCCGAGCATCGCCAGCAAACAGACCAAGGTGGCACCAAGCCCGCAGCAGCAGACCACGACTCAATGCCCGCCGGAACCGCAGCCTCAGCCCTGCAGGCCCGGAACGGCAACCAGTCGGCTGGGCTCACCAGCTGCAGAAGGCCCTCCGTCCCCTCAGGGGCAACTCGGGCCGAAACACTGCATCCTTGGCTGATGCCCCCCACCCACACGCCACCCCGCCGTCAAACACCTGTCCTTCCCACAGCCAGCCGAGCTCCCTTCTCCCCGCTGGATGGGAGGCTGCCCAACGCCCGGACCGTTCAACAAAGCGGATTCGATCTCTAAAATTTACTCATTGGAACGGCCGTCATTTAACAGAATCAACAGTTTGCTCCTGTCCACGTACAAAGAACATATTAAGATGAATCTAGAAAATACCATTCAATTCTCTTATATCTCAAGGTTCACTCAGTGCATGCTTCTGATGAAATAATTACTAAGGAACAGAGCAATGAAAATAGCTCAGATCTTTGCCTGATTCTTAAAGGAGTGTTTGTATTTTTTTAAATAATACACTTTGCCTAGGAGCTAGCAATAGTTATGAAAGAAAAAGGGTTACTCTCTAGATCAATGAACCTGTAAATATTGAACGAGGCTTGTCATCTGACATTTGTTTGTATATGATACTTTGACCTTTGGAAATTTTGATTTTTTTCTTGTTGACAAACACTCTCCACTTCCTTTTCAAAACTTCACCCCACCATCATGAAATCTGGACTTTACTTTCTCCATGATCTAACCATAATGTTCTGAATAAATCATTCTTCTCTCACAGAATGTAAAAGCCACCTTTATCATGCTGAAGACTCATCATCCTAAACAATAAAAGAGAAACATACAAATTTGACTGTACCTTCGCTCCTGATTGGCTATGCTACCAACCAATTGGGAGTGGGGGCGGGGCCAAATGGAGTGAGCACCGGGCCCTGGGGGTGGAGATGAAACAGCGGTGGCGGCGAGCTCCCAGCCCCCGGGGGGGCTGTGAGGGGAAGCTTTGGTGGCAGGGAGCGCCCAGCCCCCAGGGCCGGGTGATCGCAGGCAGCCGGGGCTGAGCTGAGCAGGGCGATGGGTGGGTGCCCAAGGCCTAAAGCCACGCTAGAGGCTTTAGGCCTTGGGCAGGCTGGGGGTGAGCCATCAGTTGGACATCCCCTGAAGGCTCCCAGTATGTGAGAGGGAGCAGGTTGGGTTGAGGGACCACCTTCCCCAGTGCACAAATTTCGTGCACCCGGGCCCTAGTACTTTGATAATCCCTTTGAGAATATAATTGGGATTTCATTGATAAATTAATTTTGGAAGAATCCACATGTTTACAGTATAATTCCATATGTTCACATCCATACACATTATATATACCCTCTATTATTCATCTTGCTTTTCAAGTGCCCTCGACAAAAATTCTATCAGTGGAATTAATACACACTTAATACAGTCAATTCATATTTCTTATTAAACCTTCCTGGGAATTTAACATGTTTTTTCCTGCTAATATCCACAAAATCATGTTTTCATTATATATACCCGATATTGTTAATGTATTTATTTTTCAAGTGCATTTATTTTGTAATACACGTATTCGTGGCTTTTTTACTAAACTATTAATTCGTAGAGTTTGGTTTGTCATCTTCAATTCTTCATTTTAAATAATGTTTTTTGAAAATAATAATGTTGCCCCTATTTTGTAATTGGACTGTTAGTTTCTTCTTCCCATTTGACAATAACAAACTTGTAGAATACTGAGCGATTCTCTAGAAGAGTGTGTCCTGTGTTTTACTAGCAGCCATGCACTTCACGCTATCCCTGTAAGTAGGCCTTGACCTCCACAATCCCCGCGTTAGGAACAGGACTTCTCCAGGCCCTCACCCCTCTCCTTTCTCGGGAGCAGGTGGAAGGTACAAAGTGGTGGCGGTGCCCCTGATTCCTTTCATCCAATGCCTACAGCACCGGAGTAAACAGTTCTTGGAGTTCTTGGCATCTGAATGGCACTCTTTCAGTCTCGGGGCCCATTAATAATGTGCTCAACATTTTGAACTCCTTCGTTCATGTGCATGTAGTAGTAAGCATAATAACGCAGCTAATAATTGAGTTATTACAGGCCAGAAACCTTTAGTGCTTTGAGCTGCCTCAATAAATCCTCACAGCTACCCTATGTGGTAGGTACAGACATCGCCCCAGTTTACAGATGGAAAATTGAGGTCCAGAAAACTGGAGTAGCTTGCCCAAGGACACAAAGCAAGTAAACAGAGAAAGGGGAGTTGCAGGGACTGTGACCTCAAAGCCATGCCGAGGGGACCAGGGTGTGGGGGAGACAAAGGCCAAGGCCTCCTTATTCTCAACTATCTTATTCTTCCCTGTCTTTTTTTATATTAAAGATAAAAGGGGAAAAGCTGCAGTTCACCTGTAGATATATAGGCAGTATGTTTTATAGAAGCTATCCTATATAATAAAGATGTGATATGCAAATTAACCCTCACGCCCTCACAAGATGGCTGCCTGTGAAAAACAGGCTGTGTGGGGCGACCAGGCTGGCAGGCATGGTAGTGAGGGATGACCAAACGACTGAACAAGCAGGCTGCATGGGGCAACCAGGCCAGCAGGGGGGGCAGGGGGGGGCATGTGCGTAAGGGGTGACCAGGCCAGCAGGGGCGGGGTGGGGGTGGGGTGTGCGTAAGGGGTGACCAGGCCAGCAGGAAAGGCAGTGGGGGGGCGACCAGGCTGGCAGCGGGGGTAGTTGGGGGTTACCAGCCTGGCAGTGGGGGGCAGTTAGGAGCAACCAGGTTTTCTCACTACACAGAATATAGTCAAACCCTGCTGCAGTTAAATATTTTCTCCTTTGTTCTCCTTGCATGATCTACAGTAATAATCTGCTTTGTGTTGATATTTACTGCTGTGTTGCTGACAATTACCTGAAAGAGAAGTTGGGGTGCTTCGCTGGGCTGGAAAAAGCTGAGCTTAATCAGAAAGCAGGTCTAACGAAGCAAGTTTACCCCGTTTCTATCAAAGGCTGAGTTGTCTCACACACGCGCGACACATATAAAGCTCTCCTAGAGCCAATCGGACTCCTGTGTTTCCATCTGTCACTGTCGAGTGTGAATTCGGTTGACACTTCTATTATAGAGAAAGGGCGAAGAGCGATATTAAAATACTTCTTCTAATTAATTTCCTTTCAGTGTTCATGAATTTGTGCACCGGGCCATTGGCTTTTATATAAAAATGCAGAGCTATGCTTTCATTTATTAAAAATTGAAATAAAGTACATGTATCATTTCCAAATGAAAGCACAAGTAGATACAGCCTTGTGAGCATGTAATTTAAGCATCAACACATAAAGCAATAAAAACTTCTGAAGGCCCCCTAAAGAACCTTTCTTAGCTTCTTGCCTATAAAAGAGAGTAAAATTGATTTTCTCTAAATTTATTCTAGTGATTATCAAAGCAGTTTATATTCTTTTTGGAAGAGTCACAAAATTGATAATCCATTTTTTCCATTTTAATACACGTGCTATATCTTGTCATTCCAAGGTATTGAGGTAAGCATAGCAAGTTGTTTTTGTTTTCTTGTTAAAATCAGAACATAAACCTATTCGGGAGCAAGGCGGGGCTCAGGGAAAGAAGGTCTGCTTCGTGGTCTAGCATTGCAGGCCGTTGGCGGAGAAATGTGAAAGGCTCGTAAAAGTTTTGCAGGAAGCACATAAATCACCAACACTCTGAAACGAAATTGCACCCTCTTTCCTCTTTCTGATTAAAACAGTGTTGTTCCGGATTACAGGTCGCATTATATCCATTTTCTGTCCTATGGGACTGGAGCAGCCTCTTCTCTTATCAGGATCTTGTTTAAAGGAAACAGAATATTCCTGAACTTTACTAGAGCGCTCAGCGGAGCACACAGCCAGACCCAAACGTGTGCTGAGCTAATGCGTACAACGTGGTATCACTCAGGGGGGGAATGAAATCATCCTAAAGCATGCCACACACTGGCCCAAAGTGAATATACTTTGGTGGACACACACATACTCACATGGCGAGTAACAGTCACCCCTCTGTCCCTTTGTTTTTTTTTTCAAAAACAGTCACCATTGAGTTAGCGCAGTGGTCGGCAAACTCTTCAGTCAGCAGAGCCAAATATCAACAGGACAACGATTGAAATTTCTTTTGAGAGCCAAATTTTTTAAACTTAAACCTCTTCTAACGCCACTTCTTTAACATAGACTCGCCCAGGCCGTGGTGTTTTGTGGAAGAGCCACACTCACGGGGCCACAGAGCCACATGTGCCTCGTGAGCCACAGTTTGCCGACCACGGAGTTAGTGTAAATAGGCCCCTGCTTCCTGTGTGTGGCAGCCCAAAGCGGGGGTGCCAGGAAGGAGCTGGGTACCAGGAAGGGAGCTGGATACCAAGGAAGGAGCTGGGTACCAGGAAAGGAGCTGGGTACCAGAAGGAGCTGGGTACCAGAAGGAGCTGGGTACCAGAAGGAGCTGGGTACCAGGAATGGAGCTGGGTACCAGGAATAGAGCTGGGTACCAGGAAGGAGCCCCGGAATGGAGCTGGGTACCAGAAGGAGCTGGGTACCAGAAGGAGCTGGGTACCAGGAATAGAGCTGGGTACCAGGAATAGAGCTGGGTATCAGGAATGGAGCTGGGTACCAGGAGCAGGGAGCAGGGAGCAGGCCTGTGTTCCATGGAATGGGGCTCTGTGGTCCGAAAGCAGCTCTCGCTCCCTGGATGCCCCTCCTTCCAGCCACAGTCCCCAAGGCCAGGCCAGGCCTTTGTTCTTGCCCCATGATGGCTCCATACAGGCAAGTGCAGTGCCCCCCGACCCCCACCCTCGCCCCGCTGCCTGGCCACAACCTTAGCAGCAGTAAGGAAGGCAGGAACCGAGAAAGAAACGGGGCGGGGTCCTGACCATCCTCCAGGGCTCTGACCACTGAGCCCCCTAGCTCTCACCTCCTCTCCCGGGTCCTCTGGAGACGCCCCCACCCCACCCAACCAGATGATCAGGAAATAGAGCCCTGCCGTCTGCTTGTTTAGAATATATTCTGCTGATTTGAGAGAGGGGGCGGGAGATAGAAACGTCAGTGATGACAGCGGACTGCTGATCGGCTGCCTCCCGCACACACACCCCACACCGGGATCGAGCCTGCGACCCGGGCGAGTGCCCTGGCTGGGCATGGAACTGTGAGCGCCCGGCTCTCGGTCAGGGCTCACCCTGAGCCACGCCGCGGCCCGATCTGCATCTCTAAGACCCCTCAGCGAGTCCTCTGCCGCCGAAGTCCTCTCCCCCGCCCTCCGCCTGGAGGAGCGAGAGCCAGACCTGGGAGCCAGGGCGGCTGTGGTCTGGCCTCCGTGCTCGCCCGCCCCAGCGACTCGCCTCCTGACCGACACATCCCCCCACACGCTTCCCCCTGACTGTGACCCCGCAACCAGCAGGGGCTGCCGGCGGCCGGCACCTCCGGCTCCAGCCCGGCGAGGAGGCAGCGGCCGGTGCGGGCAGCCCCCGGGCCAGTGTTCACGGGGACAGACGCCTCAGCCCGAAACATGGGGAAACGCATCCTAAGCCCAAAAGACTTGCAGATTTTAAAAATACGACTTATCCCTAAATCGAGGTTAATCCATGCTTAAAATCTCCTAGAGTTTTAGCCTCCCCGACCCTCAAGTGACAATGACAAAGCGGTTAAGGACGGCCGTTCAGTCTATCAGACAAGGCTTTCAACCCTTCCTCTGTGTGACAACTTCCGATTGTTCTCAAGCATCCAGCATCCATGGGGGAGACGGGGGGGGGGGGTGGAGTGGAGGTTGATAAAGGGGGGGAGGGGGATGGCAGATATCTGTAATGTCAATAATAAACAAAATAAATGTTTCTTTCCAGAAGCTGAGTCACCAGTAGGGCATCCCTGTCGCCGGTGAACTCACGGAGAGAGCACGCAGGCAAGTCCTACGTGTGTGTACGGCCCTAGCGCCTCACCCCTTGTTAGAAAAGCCCCGTGCCTCCAGTGGCTCACACCGGAGCCCCTCGACCGGCCCATTTCCACTTAACCCCGACCGCGCAGTGCTCACGCTGGGGCGCTGGGCCACAGCCCCCCAAAACGCCAAGTGCCTTCAGGATGCTCTGCCTTTGCTCCGGCCTGAGACACCGCCCCCGTCCCTCCCAGCTGACCGGCATGGGGGGGGGGGGGGCTGCCCCGAGCCCCAGCTGTGCCTCCCGCAGCCCCGGCGGCCGGGCCCCCAGCAGTTCCCTTCGGGAAGCAGCGCCTGGAGGCTGAGCCCCGTGAGTTCGTCTCCCCATCTCCTCTCCGGGCACGGTGCCTGGCCCCTCGCTGGTCAGAACGCTAAGCGGCTGCCAGCACGGAGCAGAAGTCACAGCACGCGCTCAATGCGGGAAGAACCTCAAACCCACAGGCGACACCTGAGCACGCCCAGCTGCCCGGAGCACGCCCGCCACAGAGAGCGGGGACCCTGAAACCTCAGCGGGCACCGCGGGCGGCATTCCGGGCTGCGGAGCCGGGCGGCAAACAAAGGCCCGTTTCTGTGCGCGAACCATCAAGTGGGGACGTTCAGGCCCCGGGCCGGGGGGGGGGGGGGGGGGGGGGGGGGGGGCGTCACGCACCCGCACGCTCGGCCCCTGTCTCCCCGGCCCTGGGGTCCGTGCGGGGGTTCAAGTCAGCAGATACCCTAACGACCGCTACTGCACACGCTCTCCCGGCCCGAGAGCCCCCTGTGAGGTGAGGTCTGGGGACAGAGACGACGGGGCACAACCGCACTCAGGGAGCGGTGCGGTCTGGTGGCGGGCCGGGCATGACCTGTCGGGGCAGCTGCACCCCAGGGGGGCTGGGGGGAGGCTCTCACGGTGGGGTTACAACTTAGGGGGGTTCACGGCGAGAGGCAGAGAGGAGGCGGCTGTAAAAGCTGTCCGGCACTGGAAAGCACCGCCATCCTCGCAGTGAGGTCGGGACAGAGATGGCGATGACACCGAGAGGCCACAGCAGGGGGGCAAGAGCGGGCACTGTGCCACCGCGAACGCGGATTCTCACAGCGCCGTGTGTCACTTGTCGCGGTGTTTGTTTGTGACCGCGAGCCTGCCTTTGCCCTCTCTGCACACAGCGTGTCCACTCTCAGAGCCACGAGCAGCGGGAGGGGCCGGCAGAGCTGCCCAGCGGAGGGCCCGGCGCCAGGCCGGGCGTGCCGAGTGCAGTAGCCAGAGACGCACCGAGCGCAGGAGCAACGACCTCAGGGTCACGGGCTCATCGGGACAAAGGCTCCGATGGCAGCGCAGAGAGTGTGTCCCCGGCCGAGAACACGCTTAGGGAAGCGAAGGGAGACAGACACACAGCAAACTGTCCGGTTTTTCGGGGTTTACGTGCGCAGCGGCCGGCAGAACGGTGCTCTTCCCCCCGAGAGAGGGGTCAGGCTCGGGACACCTGAGCCCTCTCCCCGTCCCCGCGCGGATGGCCCTGGCCTGCAGCCGAGACACCCGCCCCGCCAGGCGTGCTGAGCCGGACTTGGCCCCGCTCCGCCGGCGGCTCGCCTGGCCCCGCAGCCCCTCCGCTGGGACATCTCCCTGGAGATCAGACGAGAGAAGAGGGAGAGAGAAGGTCCTAAGGGAGGTCAGCCGTCGGGCAAACAGCAGCACCGCGCCAGGCACGGGAGCGCCTCCCGATCAGAATGCAAGCGCAGGGACAGACCCTGGGACAGACCCCGAGGCTCCGCACCCGGCCGGAGGCGGCGGCAGGAAGGGCGCGACGAGGGCCAGGACGTCAATGGTGGACACGCGCGGGCAGCGACGTGCGGGCAGGGACGTGCGGGCAGGGACGTGCGGGCAGCGACGTGCGGGCAGCGACGTGCGGGCAGCGACGTGCGGGCAGCGACGTGCGGGCCTGAGCTGCTGTGAGGACGGGAGCGAAGCCTCGCTCTTCTCAAGTACGACAAGTGTCCCGTTAGGAAAACCGTCCCGACGGCGGGGGGTCAGAAGCAACTAGTCCAGCGGCTCAGCCGCAGACCCCCGGGGGCCGTGAGGCCGAGCCCCGCCGCTGGGCAGGGACCCTGTGCTGGGGTCCGGGGCCGCCGCCGCTCTGCTCACCTTTGCTGCTGTGAACTGACACGACAAAACGCCATCTGACCGCGGATTGTGTGCAGTGACAGGGCTGGGAGACACACCTGACGATCGTCACTTTGGCAAGAAAAGCGAACAAGAGGACACGTCAGACAGACGTGAAGACACGTGGACTGTTCATTTACACGCATCCCGAAAGCACCCAGGGAAAACGCTGCGAAAATACAGCGCAGTAAAGCATAAAAAACAAGGCCGGTCCAGTAGTTGTAGATTCACGTGCTCTGAAAACAGTTTCTCCCGCTTTTTACGTCTCTTCCTATTCAATGGTTCTTGAGTCACGAAAGGTCATCCAGGCAGAACCGATCTTTCCTATGAAACCAGGCCGCCTTTTATGGAACACAACATCCACATGACGGTCTTTTCCTGGAAACGGATGTAACTTCCACTCACTCTGATGGCTGGTCACCATTAGAACGGGAAGGAAGGAAAACAGCCACACGCAGGCTGTGCACCCTACGATAATGCGTCTCATTTACGTAAACTTCTTTTTTAATGCTCACCCAAGGACATTTTCCCATGGGTTTTCAGAGTGGAAGAGAGAGAAGACAGAAATATCGAGGAGCGTGCCATCGAGGTACATGCCCTTCCCTGACCACCCTGACCGGAATCAAACCCGGGACCCTTCAGTCCGCAGGCTGATGCTCTACCCACTGAGCAAAACTGGCTAGGCACGTTTACATAAACTTTAAGAGAAATCAATACAGCCAAACAGCTGTGTGTGAAACTTATAAAAACGGCTACCATTCAAATTTTAGCAACATCCAAATATGCATATGTATTCAATAAAACTGTATCTGCTTTTACTATTGATGCCATAGTATGACCACAACCAATCACAAGTTGGTAAATACCCTCATATTTACCCTAAACTCATCACATTTGTTATTTACGTGCGTACTCATGAATGTCAGGTTCAGAGTCCTTCTAACTGTATCTCGTAATATGCTTAAGTGAATATGAACATCCTGTAGAGTTAATCAGAAGTCTATTTTAGAGAGAAAAAAAATGGCTTTAAACATTGAAAAAAAACTCTTTAAATCCTGAATTCCCACCCTATTCACTGGCTCTCCAGGGAAACTTGTATATTAATATACCCTTAGCTCTGGCCTCAGCCACCCTCGGCCTTTGAAAGCAAGCCCAGCAGGACAGCTGGTAGCTCCTGAGCCTCAGTCCTCCACTGTCCCGGGCCCCATGCCACCCCCAACATGCTCTCCCCACTTCTCATCCCACATCTCTGTGCGCAGTCCCTCTTTCCCTGAAGGGGGAGAAACAAGAATGGTAAGGCCATCGAGCACTAAGTGTTGGGCTTCCTCTCCCCCACCGTATACTCGCCTGCAAAGGGTGAGACACAGCCTAGTGGTTAGAGCATAACGCCTGGTGCCCATCACCTGGGTTCAAATCTCTGCCCGCCCACATTCTAGGGGTGATTTGGGTGCGTTGCTTAACATCTGTGGGCCTCAGATCTCCGTCCACCCGCCCCCCCCGGGTGGATCAGTCAGCGTCGTGGTGAGGGTTGAGCGAGCAGTGAAGTGGGTTTCAGACCAGCGAGTTCATCCCAGGCCCTCAGAACAATGCCGGCACACAGCCGCGCCAGGAAAGAGGCTGGGACGGCTCCCTGCACTGCACACCACCCTCTGCCGATGACCCCAGGCATGTCTCCGCTCAGACCTCTTCTCTGAGGTCCCATCACCTGCTTAACATTCTTTTTAATTTTTAAAATATATTCTTATTGACTTCAGGGAAGAAGAGAGAGAGGGGGGGGATAGAGACATCAATGATGAGAGAAAAACATTGATTGGTTGCCTCCTGCACGCCCCCTACTGGGGATCAGGCCCGCAAACCCAGGCCTGTGCCCTGGATCAGAACTGAGCCCCGGGAGCCGTCAGTCCACAGGCTGACACTGTCCACCAAGCCGAACCGGCCAGGGCCTGCGTGACCTTTCTGCTGGGATCGCACCAACGCCTCAGGGGGAACAGCCCAAGACAAGACAGAAGGCTGGACCTTTCCTTCCAACCCGTCCCCTCGCCGACCCTGGGCGGCTCCCAGCGCACCAGCAATAAACACCCACTCCCTTAAAGAGATCTGAGTGTGCCCATCTCAGTTTGGTGCCCGCCACCCTCTCCTCTGCAACACGCCGCTGCCCACAGTGCGCATGCCGCCTGAGACATGCCCTCCCCCCTGCCCGCCTGGCACCTCTTCCGCCGGGGACGGGGAAGAGGCAGGACACACAGGGGACTTTCCACACCCAGGTGACTTCCTAAAACTACATTTGTACTGACTGCGGAGAGGGGAGAGGGAGGGACTCAGTGATGACAGAGCCAGCGATCGGCCGCCTCCTGCACGCCCCACAGGGGATGGAGCCCCCAGCCCCGCTGTGCCCAGACCGGGGACCGGTGCTCAGCCACGGAGCCCACTGGCCGGTGGTTACGGTTTAGGATGTTTGTTTAGGGACCGGCATCCGACATCCTGGCCTTTCGCGCAGACGAGCGCTGTTTGACGGGGGCTTGGGGGCAAGACCTTCCTCACTCTTCTCCGAACCCTAATTCAGATAAGCCCTATCAGGTGATAAATGGCAACTGAGACTGGCAGAAACTTCGGGGGGCGAGGGGGTTGATCACTTAGTTCCAGGGGATTCCTTGGAGGAAGTCAGCACAGGGGTGCCAGGCAGCCTGCTTCTACCGATGCTCTCCCACTCCCCCACTCCCCGCCCCCCCCCGCCCCCCCGCTGTGACTGCACTGGCCACGCTTCCAGGATCTTAAAGTTCCGGGGAGAGCTGAGGCTGAGGACCCGAGGCCAGGCCAGATCGCCATCCTCACGGGGCACACTGAGCCTCAGAGAAGCCAACGCTGCTCAGGCCCTGCCCGGTCCGAATCGGGACGAGGCGATTAAAAATGTCTGCGCTGCTCCCCTTGGCGGACCCAGAGAAAAGGGCACAGAAAGATGCGACATCCCAGGTCCTCCGGGGCTCCAGGCCCGTCTCAGGGGGTCCCGTGGCCTTTCGCGGACGGTTGGCAAGGACAGAGTCCTCCAGACCCGAGTCTGGCCACCTGACGCCACACCCGGCGGCCGGCGGAAACCGAGAACAGGAGGCCGCCCTCCCCCCCCCCCCGGGCCACAGGGGGAGCACGCAGCGCGCCCGTTATGTCGGCCAGCACGGGGCTCGGGGCGGCATCGCTGAACCCAGACACATCCGCCCAGCGGAACCGAGTCGAGAACACGGACGGTGAGAAAACGGCCCCAAAGGAAGTGGCAATGGGCATTATTTCCCATCTGTCGCGGCGCCGCCTAGAGGCTCCGCCGTCCCCTAGTTGCGTGGTCGGCAAACTGCGGCTCGCGAGCCCCATGCGGCTCTTTGGGCCCCTTGAGTGTGGCTCTTCCACGCAACACCACGGTCCGGGCGAGTCTGTGTTGAAGAAGTGGCCTTAGAAGAAGTTTAAGTTTAAAAAATGTGGCTCTCAAGAGACATGTCAATCGTTGTCCTGTGACATTTTGGCTCTGTGGACTGACCAGTTTGCCGACCGCGGCCCTAGGCCCTCATAAAGCTGTGTTTGCCCGGTGAGTGTTCACAAAAAACGCAACTTCATTCTGCGCCAGAGGGCGGGCAGTACCCACACTTTCATCACAGCCAGTAACACATGTTAAATACCTTAGACACAAAGTGCTTTTCCACAGACAGGGTGTCCCCCAGAATGCACACACACACTTGGAATCATCTTACAGGCAGTGTTTGTTGAAATATATTTCATGTTCAAAACCGAGCTCGCAGCTGCGGGCATGCGTGTACGTTTTGGGGGACACCCTGTACAACGCCCCCCTGCAGTTCCGCTCCTGAGGACAGCCCCGTGAAGCAGGGAGGGGACAATCCCTTGTCAGAGAGAAGGAAAGCTTCACAAACCACACTTCACCACCCACCACCGGGCACGGAGCCCGGATGCCGTGCCATCCGCTGTACCATGCTGCCCCCCCCAGGTGAGCTTACCCGGCCTGCACACCCGCCAGGTCTCCCAAGCCCCCTGCTGAAAAGACGGGAATGAACAGTACTGAGAGTCCGAATTTCCTAGGCTTGACTCTCAGTAGGAAAGAAAGTACCTACCCCCAAAACGGTAACAATCTTTCTGAGCCCATCACACACACACACACACTCACACACACACAGTCACACACACACTGTGATCTGCGTGCTCTCGGGGGCAGCTGATTTGCTGGGTTCTGTTTCTCGGCCTATAGTGAGCTCCAAATTCTTTTTGCTTCCCTGAGGGACTGGAAGGGTCAATAAGAGATGCATTACCAGCGGTTAAACACGCCAGGAGCCGGAGCCCCTCGGTGGCATGCATTCGCAGGAGCAGCCTCAGAGAAGGTTCCTGGCTGACTCAGAAAAACGGGGCCTGCTGTCTACACTGTCTACACGGCTCTAACTTGCCTTGTCGGGATGTCCCTCACGAGAGACAAAGGCAAGCTGAAGTCGTGTCCACTGAATTCTGTCCAGCATCTTGCATGCACACCATCCTTTTTGGTGCCTGGCCCCGGGAGGGGAGGCGAGGCCGCCCCACCCACCGTCCCAGGTCCCAGGTCCCAGGTCGCAGGAAGGCAATGAGGATCGGCCCCCCAAAACGCCCCGGAAAGTGACCTGCGGATTGGGACTCACAAACCCAGGGCCTCCGGCAATGCTGGTGACCGAGCAGGAAAAATCAGCTTACATTTAATAAGTTTAGCAACTTTCTAGGACTGGGAACGTGCTCCTGCCCTGGGCTCCACGGATCCCTTCCGACCCAAAGCAGTGCACGCTCCGGGCAGCGGCCCAGACGGCGGCGAGGCGGCAGCGCGCCCATCAGCGGCGCCCCGTCTCCCCAGCGCGGACCGGCCCCTCCGCGGCGGGGCCCCGCAGCTGTGGATCTCGGGGCCATGTTTCCAAAAGCGGAGCCCGGGGAAGGTGGGGAGGGAGCCGGGCGGCCGGAGCCGGGCGGAGGGCGGAGGGGGGGCCGCGGCTGTCCCGGGAAAAGTCGGAGCGGGCGGCAAACTGGCGGGGACCGGGGATCGGGGACCCGGGGCGGGGCGGGACGGCGGGAAGCGGGAGAAGAGCGGCGCAGGACGGGACCCTGCGGCTCCAAGTTCCGGTCCGGCGGAGCGGGGGGGCGCGGGGGGCTGCTCACCTAGCAGGAGCGTGGTCCCGGTCCGGCCGCGCCCCGCACGCCGCAGGCCCAGCGCCCCGCGCAGCACGGCCGCCAGGCGCCCCCTGAGGCCACCCCCGGAGGGCGGCAGCGCGGCGGGATCGGCGCGGGGCCCCTTCCTGCCCCCGGCGCCCTTGCGCCCGGGGGACGGCGACGCGCGCTCGGGCCCGGGCTCCCCGGCGTCCGGCGTCCCCCTCAGCGGCGACGGCGAGGCGCGGGGCGGCTGCGGCGACTTGGGGGCCGCCTCCCGGTGCTTGTTCCGCGCTTGCAGGACCATCTTGGCATAGTCGCGCCCTCTGGCTGCGCGCGCCCGGAGGGCGGCCGGGGCGCCGCTCACTCCCGACGGAGGGCGGGCCGGGAGGCGGGGAGAGCGGCGAGGCCGGGCGGCGGCCGCCTGCCTGCCTGCCTGCCTAGCGCCGCGGCCGGGAGGAGGCGCCGGACTCGCGCGCCCGCCGCCGTTGCCTCTTGCTCTGGTTGTCACGGCGACCGCGGAACGCCGGGGGCGAGGGCGGGGACTCCAGCAAGAGGCCACGCCCCCTAGGGCGGGGACACCCATCGAGAGGCCACGCCCCCTCCGCCCGCCCCTCCGGGCGCGCGCTCCCGAGCGCCCAGCGCGCACGCGCAGACCTCGGCGCGGGCGGGAGCCAACCCCGTGGCCGCCCGGCGACCCCGGTCCGGCTCGGGACCCACGCGGAAGTCGGCTGGGGCGAGGGCACGTACCGCCTTCCTTCCGGGCGCGGCCCCCGTCCCTCTGGGCGTGGCGGGAAGGCGGGGCCCGCCGCGGGCTGGGGCCGCGGGTCCGAGTCTGGACCCGATCCTGGCCCCGGAGGCGCGGCGTGGGCTGGCGGGACCCGGGAGGAGGCTCTCGGAACGGCCGCGCGGGGGCGCTGTGCGGGGGGCGCTGCAGCCTCCGTGGCCCGGCCGCTGGGAAGCGAGGGGACAGAAGTCGAGTCCCCGCCACGTTCACGCCGCGCGGCATCTGCTCCCCCGCGTGGGGCCTCGCAACTTGGCGGGACCCGGAGTGCAGCCCAGGGTTCGCTCACGCGATGGACGGTGCACCCCGACTTACAAAGACAGCGGGATTCGCAGGGTCACGTGCTGTAACCTTGCGGCTTAAAAGGAAGCAAGAACTTTATTTGCTAATAAAAAACTTTAATCGAAAAGGTGTTTTTTATTTCTTTTCCTTAGCCTCGGAATGCAGGAGTAAAGGAAATCTCAAGGCTGGGAAAATCGGGGGGATGAGAGTTGGGCCGCCCCTCAACCCCACATTCTTCATGCGAATCCTCGAACCTCCTGGATGACAGTCCGGTGGGTTTATCCCCAAAACGTTGTACATAAGTTTCCGTGTAGTGACCCCAGCCACATCGTTGTGACCCGATTTTCTCCCATTTACTCCCAGGTCTGCACGGCC
The DNA here is from genome assembly GCA_027563665.1 of Antrozous pallidus. NCBI lineage: Eukaryota > Metazoa > Chordata > Mammalia > Chiroptera > Vespertilionidae > Antrozous > Antrozous pallidus. The sequence continues at coordinate 81,158,717 of CM050521.1, forward strand.
GGGCCCTCACTCACAGGTGTGTTCCCTGAGGAAGGTGATAGCTGGCTCCCCCTATCACGTCCTTTTTCAGGGACAGCGCATTGTCTGTAAAGGGAACTTCTTTTGCTACTTAATCCCGCATACGCCACATTCTGTGTTTTCAGATGTCTTTTTTTGGAGCAGGGAGCAACTATTTTAGACACTTGTAAAAAAAAAAAAAAAGATTTGAAAGGGATGTCGCAGAATGCTTGGATTTTAATACAACGTGTCAGGTGGATCCAGGGTTGTTACCCTCTTGGGTTAATTTTGAATTCATTACTTATTAGATAAAAAGAATCCTAATTTAATGTCTATTAAATGTAATATAAATGATTTGTTGCCCTGACCGGTGTGGCTCAGTGGACAGAGCGTCGGCCTGCGGACTGAAGGGACCCAGGTTCAATTTCTTCTGGTCAAGGGCATGGACCTTGGCTGTGGGCACATGCCCAGTGGTGAGTGTGCAGGAGGCAGCTGATCGATGTTCTTCTCTCGTCGATATTTCTAACTATCTCCCTTCCTCTATGTGAAAAATCAACAAAATGTATTTAAAAAATAATAATAATAGTAAATAATAATAATTTGTTGACTCTTTTTTTTTGGGGGGGGGGGAACACACAGGGAAGCGAGGTTTACTGTTTGAGGTCCTGGATCAGTGACTCCTATGGGTCTCCTTTACGTGGTGGAAGGCGGTGCCACACACAGGGCGGGTGACAGGGCAGAAGCAAGGGCGCTCCTGGAAGCCTGCCTCCTGCCAGCAGGCACCATTGTGCCAGGGAAAACACCTGTTGGGCGAATAAAGGAGTGACTGAGTGCATGAAGGCAGGTGATAAAACAATCGAATGCTGACTCAGACTGTGTTTGGGACTGCACTTGAAAGTCACTTATTCCTCACCCTTCTCTCCTGTGGTCTTAATTTCTAGAGGGCAAAGAGCCTCTCCCTCAGTGCCACATGGTGCCCGGGAGCCTGGCCCAGACTGACGGTGGCAGCTAGCCGCAGCTGAACCAAGTGGGTGGAGTCACATTTCTGTTGAAGACACACCCAGCGGTTTTCTCTGGGTTCCACCAGTGCTGACCAGTCCTCTCTGGGGCTGGTCACCAACCGGCGAATCCCAGAGAGGTCGGCGTGCAGTGGTCGGCAAACTCATTAGTCCACAGAGCCAAATATCAACAGCACAGCGACTGAAATTTCTTTTGAGAGCCACATTTTTAAAACTTAAACTATATAGGTAAATTCATTGCTATTAACTTAATTAGGGTCCTCCTAAGCTGGCCTTTGCTAAAAACGTCCTCAATCTGATGGAGGCATGTGGCTTGCGAGCCACTGTTTGCTGACCCCTGGTAAGGGTATTGGTTAAAAAAACAGGATAGCTTTCAGCCAGGTTCCAGTCTTTGCTCTGACATGTAACAGCCCTGTGACTTTGGCCAAGATACTAGATATTTTCGAGCCTCAGTTTCCTCATCCCTAAAATGAAAGTAATAAAAACATCTCCACAGCAGATTTGTGACAATTAAACCAGACAACTGCCTGGGCAGCAGAGCTCAGTGGCTGAGCGTTGATCTGTGAACCAGAAGGTCACGGTTCCACTCCCGTTCGGGCGGGGCACAGGCCCGGGTTTCGGGCTCTAACCCCAGGGTGGGGCTTGCAGAAGGCAGCTGACCAAAGGTTCCCTCTCCTCACTGATGTTTCTCTCGTCTTTCTCTCTCCCTCTCTCCTTCCTCTCTGAAATCAATAAAAATATATTTTGAAAAATAAACACGACCATGAGCATAACCTATCTAACAATTGCTTCCATGGAAGTCATTTTCCAGCGAATGTTCACAGCAGTGGTTGGTGTGTGAGGAGGATGGTGGTTCCTGAGCCCTTCCAGAGCCGGAGGCTGCCAGGGGCCATTCAGCCTGGACAGAACATTCTATCTCTCTCTCTCCCTCTCCTTGCCCTCCCCATCCCCCTGGGAAAGGAGGAGTTTCACACACAGGGAGGCTGGTGGGGCAGAAATGAGAACACTCGGTCACATGTGGGGTTTCATTTTGTCTTTAACACTGAGACCCACCAGAGCAGCCTGCGGCTTATCCACAGCTGTGTCCTCCGGCCAGCGCCTGCCACTTAGTGGTGGATGCGGAGAAGGAGGAACGGAAGGCTGACTGCACACTGCGGTGGGGACCGTGCCTGGGTGACCCTCGGAATGGATTCCAGGTTGCCATGACCATAGGTGGAGCATTGCAATGACTGACCACCTTCCTTTGCTGGAGCTCCAGGCACGCCGAGAAGGGATTTCCTCACGTGACTGGAGGATTCCTGGCCGAGATGGACGGGCTGGATCCAAGCCCGGGGACCCAGCAGCGCTGCTGCTCAGGAAGAAGAAGCCCTGGCCAGGTCCCCAAGATGCAAACCCAATCCTTTCCTCACTAAAGGCCCTGCTGTGGGCATTTGAAACTTTAAAAAAAATTTGTTAATTGATAAACAATTTTTAATAACGTTGGAGATGGAGAGAGAGAGGAGATTAAAAGGAGGAAATGAGCATAAGTAAAGAGGGAGGGCGTAAAATAAGAGAGGCAAACAAGTAAATTCCCAAAAGACCGAGAGAGCACAGCAGAGAATATTGGGAAATGGGCAAGGAAACATCCAATTAGGCCAAGAGAAGACTATGCTGGGAGCCAACTTCCTTCTTCTGCACATTGGATTTCATTTTATTTTTTAATATATATTTTTCTTGATTTCAGAGAGGAAGGGAAAGGGGAGAGAGAGAGAGAGAGAGAGAGAGAGAGAGAGAGAGAGAGAGAGACATCAATGATGAGAGAGGATTCACTGATCGGATGCCTCCTGCACGTCCCACTCTGGGGAATGAGCCTGCAACCCCGGCATGTTCCCTGACCAGGAATCGAACCATGACCTCCTGGCTCATAGATGGACGCTCAGCCACTGAGCCACCCCGCTGGGCTACACACTGGCCCAATAAGACTCCCGGATTTCTACACTGAGACAAAGGAGAGCCCTGGCTGTGGCACTCATTTCCGACTTCCTTGGACGAGGTCACTGGACCTCGTTACTGGAGAAGTGTCTGGGGATCAGGTTCTAGCTTCTGGCCATCGTTGCTCATGCTGAACGAGGATCTGCACACGCCCACTGAGGTTTGGGTCTCTCAAGTAATAGAAGGTGAGCGCAGCTAAGTTTATCTGTGCAACACCCCGCGCTCAGCAGACTGCCAGCATTCACCGGGCACTGTGTTGTAAGAGTCCTTCGGTTTCTGGGGAGGACACATGTAAGTCGCTACTCTATTGCTTTTCACATTTCTCTACAGTCTTCCCCCTAGCTGACTTTGTCGTTTAAACTGTCCATGCTCCAGTGAGCATCCTGAGAAACTCAGAGTTCACTGTCAGGTCTGGTTAGAGTTCATGTCAAGAACCACTTTATCACCCTGTCTGTGTGGCTCAGTGATTGAGCCTTGACCGAAAAACCAGGAAGTCAGAGTTTGATTCCCAAACACGGCACATGTCTGGGCTGCAGGCTCCATCTCCAGCAGCGGTGTGCAGGAGGCAGCCAATCAACGATTCCCTCTCGTCACTGATGTTTCTATCTCTCTCTCCCCCTCTCCTTTCCTCTCTGAAATCAATACAAATGTATTTTTAAAAATTCATTTAAAATACCTAGGAATCTTGCTTAAAATGCAGATTATTGGCCCCTACCCCTACAGAAGGAGGAGTTTGGGGGGAGGCCAGAGTTGCCTGCATTTCTAGCCCGTGGTTCCTGACCACACTTTGCAAAATCTGGCCTGGGTGGTGGTTTCAGACTCATTGACTCCAAATGAGGCAGCTCTGCCTGTTTGTAGAGCACACTCCTCAGTACATCCTTCCTTTTGCTTGCATTTTGCATTTTTGAAGGAAATCCTCAAATCCCCCTATGATTGGTATTGAATAATCTGCACATGTGTGAAGGAGAGACAGACCCATTTGGCCTGTAGGACGAATGGGAAGAGTAGCGGATATGCCCGTTCCCCAGCATCATGCTTCATCCTTCCCTTTGGAGTGGTGCGTTGGAGGAATCGCTATTGAATGTCCGTAATAATTCTCCTTTAGTGATTCAGGATGGATCTGAGAAACAGGTCCTAAAAACACTGCCAGAAAGTGAGGCCGAGTTCTGTTTATGAGCCTTCTGGGACGAGGTGACGGAGATATATATCACATTGCATCTTTGGTGTCTCGGACCCTTTCCTCGGAACCGGAGGTGGGGGAGAGGAGGTGAGGGGACCCCCCTACAGCGGCTCAGTGCAGACCACAGGCCTTCGAGGTCTCACCCCGGGGGCTCTGGCCATGCTAACATCACCTGGGAGCCTGTCAAACACACCGATGCTGAGACCTCAACCCGTGCCCATGGGTCCAGACAGGAAGGGCATTGTGTGCCTTTTAGAAACTCCCCAGGTGACTGCAGATGGTGACGTGGAGACCCACACCTTCAGGGGAAGATGCAAAGTCTCTCTATTTGCATTGGGGTTAGGTGATAGATTAGTAACATATATTAGTTTTTCTTTGCATGTTACAGAGAACGGGAATAAATCAAGCAATGCTCAGAGAGTTTGGAGTCACACTTTCTTACGTGCGGGTCCAGAGGAAAATGTCTCTCAAATTCTGGGCCCCAACATAGAGAACTTTCCCTATTTATATGTTTTTACCTTCTTTGTCTCCCAAATATGGGGTGTTTCTGGTCCCCTTTGCAAGTTCTTAAAAAGCCCCTGTGTGCTGGGGCCTTGAGACCTCAACCAAAGGCCTGGCCTGGCGCCAGCACTGACAACTTCCTCCGGGGAAGATTTATGGCCTCTCTGGAGTGGGAGTAGTCTCATTTTCCTTATTATTTAAGTAAGCAAGCATTTACAGAAGCCAACTAGCAGGGTTAGAATTCCAAACAGCAGTTTTTAAAAGAAAGGAAAGAACCGAGACTGGTTTGGCTCAGTGGATAGAGCGTTGGACTGCGAACTGAAGGGTCCCGGTTTCAATTCCAGTCAAGGGCGTGTACCGAGGCTGCGGGCACATCCCCAGTAGGGGGCATGCAAGAGGCAGCTGATCGATGTTTCTCTCTTGTCAATGTTTCTGACTTTCTATCCCTCTCCCTTCCTCTCTGTGAAAAATCAATAAAATATATTTTAAAAATAAATAAAAAATAAATAAAAGAAAGGAAGGAAGAAGAGGAAGTCGTTGGAACTCTGCTGTTAGTAATAAATGACTTGTGTCACCAGCCCATCGCCAGCCCAGGGCAGGTGCGCCTCCATTGCTGTGGGAAGTAACAGCCTGAAACAGAGCTGAGAGCCGAGAGGTCTGGAGCCGGGCTGGAGGAAGGAGCTGGAAGGACACCAGACCTACGCCAGGCGCCCAGCCCAGGGAAGCGGAGAAGATTCCTGGAAGGGGCTAGGGCAGTGGCTGGTGGAGGAGGCACCTGGCACAGGTTGCAGCTGCGCCTGCCCCCAGACTATAGGACAGTGGTCCCAGAAGCCACGGCATTTATTGCAGAAGATCAAGCATTCCCACTCTGTAAAGGGGGAGGAAGGGGCAGGAGGGAAGAAGAAGGAGAAGGAAGAAGGAAGAGGAGTGAGGAGGAGTGAGGAGGAGGGAGAAGGGAGGAGGGAGGAAGAGGGAGGAGGAAGAAGGGGAAGAAGGGGGGAGGAGAGGGGAGGAGAGGGAGGAGGAGGGAGGAGGAGTGAGGAAGAGGGAGAAGGGGGAAGGAGGGAGAGGAGAGGGGAGGAGGGAGGAGGAGAGAGGAGGGAGAGGAGGGAAGAAAAGAGAAGAGGGGGAGGAGGGGGGAGGAGAGGGGAGGAGAGGGAGGAGGAGGGAGGAGGAGTGAGGAAGAGGGAGAAGGGGGAAGGAGGGAGGAGGAGAGGGAGGAGGGAGGAGGAGAGAGGAGGGGGAGGAGGGAAGAAAAGAGAAGAGGGGGAGGAGGGGGGAGGGAGGAGGAGAGGGAGGAGGGGGGAGAAGGGAAGAGGAGGGAGAAGGGAGGAGGGAGGAGGAGAGGGAGGAGGGAGGAAGAGGAGGGAGGAGGGAGGGTTTACTGATCGTTGCTATTCTTGCCTTGTCTTTCCAGGGCTTCGACACCAGGTGGACACAGGTGAGGTCAACGGGACTCGTGTGTTCTCAGTGGCGTGGCCCGTGAGTGCACCTGTGTCTCATTTGCATAATGGAGACTAGTGTTCCTGATCTGGAAACTGCCTCCCTGCTCCTGCCGCCGCCCCTGTGCCGCCAGAGTCACTGCTGGCCCGCAGAACTGTTTCCTCTCGAAAGGCGGACGTTTGTCTGTGCGCTCTGAGCTCCTTCCTCTCCCGGGCTCAAGCGGGAAGGCGATCACTCTTTCTCCAGTTGTCTGACTTTGCCTTAAACTTGACTTTCAGATGCTTGGCACGAGGGCCGGCATTTTTCTTGGCTTGTCAAACAGGCTGATAGCGAGCACACATCACTCCTGTCTGAGTGCCTGCCTGCCGCCCGGCCTCTGGTCCCGGGATCAGGGCCAGCGCTCCGGCAGCACGGGCGTCCCGGAGCCGTCGGGGTGGCCCTTTCCCCCCCTCCGCACCCCCAGTCTTCTCCGCTTCTGAGACAGGAAACTAAACCGGGGCGGCCAGATGTCTTTCGGGTCAACCGAAAGCTGTGAATCCCCAGGAACAGATGGGAACGGGGAGGCTGAGTCAGCTACACTCGGTGGCAGTTCCGCCCTCCTGCTCCCGCGGCGGCGGCGGCTCCGGCCCAGGACAGCCACTCGTCTTCGCGCTGGCAGAAGGACATCCTCCAGAATCGGCTTCCTGACTTCCTGCCTCTCAGACCCAAGTCACACCACACGTGTTGTTAATTTGGTCTGCTCCCACAATAGCCTTAACCGAGTATTTTAGTTTTAAAAAAAAGCACTTACATTGCTCTGGTGCATGAGTGCGGTCAAGGCCATTTCCTGCTGTTTCCCAGGCTTTTGCTTTCCACTAGAGCCCGATGCACAAAATTTATGCAAGAGTAGCTTCCTTCCCCGGCTGCCGCACCAGCTTCCGTCTGACGCCTGGGACTCGGGCTTCCCTTACAGCCCCAGCTTTGTCCGGAAGGTTGTCTGGAAGGACGGTCAGTCTAACTAGCATATTATCATTATTATAGAAGACCAGAAGCCCGATGCATGAAGATTCATGCTAGAATGGGCTTTCCTTTTCCCTGGCTGTTGGCACCATCTTTCTAGCCCAGACCCTTTCTGCTCAGGCCACGCCTTCCCACGCTGCCCAGAGTCCCTGAGAGACCTGGGGTGGAGCAGAATGCCTGTTGTCGCTATGGTGACGATGCAAGCATCTCCCCCCTTTGGTCATGCCTATGTATGCAAATTAACCACCATCTTTGTTGGGCTAATTTGCATATCACTTCTTATTGGCTGGTGGCGTAGCGGAGGTATGGTCAATTTACATGTTTGTCTATTATTAGGTAAGATACTTGGGGAACTTTGCATCGGAGAGGTTTCAGCAAGACACCATCACAGTCATTCACCTCCATGTTCTAGATCGAGGGCCTGTCCAGGGTGGCTGAAGGCCCCGTGCATCCCGTGGCTGGGGACAGTGCCATGCCCTCGGGGCTCCTCCGAATTTCTCTCTGACCCCCCACTCTGGCACGGAATGGCCTCCCGGGAATCTGATTCTCTGAGGAGAGTTTGATCCCAGGAAACAGGTAAATGGGGAGTGCTGAGAAGGCCCGCCCATGGACTCCTGCTGAACTCGAACCCTGGGCAGCAGCTGCGTGGCTGGGCCCCTCTGGGGTCTGCACAGAGACGTCACCCCGTCACCCCAAGAGGAAGCCCAATCGTCTGAAGTTTGCCTGCGAGCCTGCTGCAGGGCGGTCGGTGGGAGCCCCACCATGCTGTTAGCTCCGGGAATGTGCTGCTGTGGGCGGGGCTCCCCAGTTTACAAAACACCCTGTTGGCCTGGTCCCTGTGCCCCTCCACTGGTGTCTGCTGAAGACCGCCTCCCCTGCCCTGGCCAGCCCTGCCCTGCACCCCCAGGCCTTCGCCAACCTGGATGAGGTTTGGGGCGAGCAGAGCTGGGTAACAGCCTGGGCAGTGATAGGGGAGACAGTTCTCAGGACAGCTCTGGGAGCAAGGTCTTCACCTTCGGGGCACCCCTTCTTCTCCCGGGTCTCAGTCCTCAGCCGGCTCTCCTCCGCCCTTCGTCTCCCCACCACCAGCCCCAAATAGAAGAGGACGTCTCCCAGGCAACTTCCTTCCCAGACCTCCATTGTCTCCTCACCTTTGTGAAGGGCGGCCATCCAGGCAGCTGGCGGTGCTTGCCGGAAGCATTGTTTAATGACGAGAGCCGTAGACAGGGGATCCGGAGGGCTGGGCCACCTTGATTGCTCTGAAGGGTCGGAGCTAATTATTGGATGTTGGGGGTTGGAGCAGCCCCCACCTGTTAAGTAGATTCACTGATTGGCTTTTATGGGTGTTCCCTGCCTGGGGAGACGGGTGTATCTTATCTTAATCTTAATAAACGCCTGGCCTCCATTTTCCAAATTAGTGTTTTTCTGAGTCTTTAATCACTTGTATACGGCCTTCTCCAGAACCTGAACCCTGAACCGGGGACCCTGAATCACGCGGGACGTGAGAGGGGCTCCCACATTTGGCGCCCCCCCCCCCCGGGACCCACGGGTGCTGAGGAGTGAGTTCCCCTCTGCTCCTCGCTCTGTGTTCACTGGGGAGGCGTGGGCAGAGCCGCGCTGGGCAGGTCTGGGCTGTTGGGGTTCTTATATACCCCGGGAGGGCAAGTCCACCCAGTAAATGCAAATCTGTAACGCTTGGCGCCACGGGAGACCACCGCACTCCGGCCACCAGCGATCCTGCAGTGCAGGCCCCCGCCACGCACCTGCGCTGCGCGCATTTTCCCACACAGCATAACGGCTTCTTAAAATGAAAGCTGCTCCTCAGCAGAGAGCGAGCCCCAGCATAAAGCTTCCCAGATGGGCCCAGCCAACGGCTGGTAACAGACTCCGGGAGGCCCCGCCGGCCCCTGAGAGTAAGCAGATTCCTGGGTGGAGAATAGGAACCCCACCCAGTGCACTCCGAGCCAGTCTGACCTGAGCCAGAGCCGCAGCAGAAAGAAGAACGGCCACCTCCAGGGCAGGCCCGCTTTACTGCGGAACCTGATTCCCTCCTTTTTCCGTCGGGAAGACCCCTTCCAGCTGCTGAAGGACAGAGTTCAACCGACTGAGTGAAAGACTGTATTAAGCGGCCCGGGCAGGGAGCAGTGTTCGCTCCGGCAGCTAACCTGTTTCCCCGAAAATAAGACAATGTCTTATGTTAATTTTTGCTCCCAAAGATGAGCCCCGGGGGATGCTTAGATTACAGCGAGTAGGTCTTATTTTCGGGGGATGTCTTACTTTCGGGGAAACAGGGTAGAAGGGCACTCAGCGGGCTGTGCGAAGCGGGAGGATTTTGCAGGGAGAAGGAAGGGGCAGGGGAGCTGGTCACTGAGGAAGAGACAGGATTGCTTTCCAGACCCCGGTACCTTTCGGGGGTAGGGGGGTGTTACTATGCAGGTCCCCTCCTCTTTCCACAGGGCACAGAGAGGGCCTGTATGGCAGATCACCTTACCGGTGTTGGCCAGAAAAGTCCAGTCTCATTAAGATCCTATTTCTGGCCGAAACCGGTTTTGGCTCAGTGGATGGAGCATCGGCCTGTGGACTGAAAGGTCCCAGGTTCTATTCCGGTCAAGGGCATGTACCTTGGTTGCGGGCACATCCCCAGTAGGAAGTGTGCAGGAGGCAGCTGACCGATGTTTCTCTCTCATCGATGTTTCTGACTCTCTATCCCTCTCCCTTCCTCTCTGTAAAAAAATCGATGAAATATATATTTTTTAAAAGATCCTATTTCTGGGAGAGGATGAAACAATGAGGCCGGCTATTGAACCGAGGCATGGTGCCAAGGACTCGGGTGCGAATGAGTGATGCCATTTGGGGCTTGTGGTTTTTCTCTTTCACAGAGGAGCACAGGGTGGGCGAAAGCAGGTTTGCAGTGTGAGCACACAAAATGTTCTTGCTTTATTTGTCTGTTTTCGCATTATTCGTATTACAACTATAAACCTACATTTGCCCCCACCCCTGTGCACCTTTCATATCTCCATTTTGCATAGGAGGAGGCGTTTATTTTTTTAAATATATTTTATTAATTTTTTACAGAGAGGAAGGGAGAGGGATAGAAAGTCAGAAACATCGATCAGCCGCCTCCTGCACACCCCCTACTGGGGATGTGCCGGCAACCAAGGTACATGCCCTTGACTGGAATCGAACCTGGGACCCCTCAGTCTGCAGTCCGACGCTCTATCCACTGAGCCAAACCGGTTTCGGCAGGAGAAGGTGTTTAAATGTTCAATTGCCCAGCTAGTGAGTGGTAGAGCAGAGATTCAAACCCACTCCTAATCTACATACTAATATTTTGTACTTGGTTCCCAGAACACCCCAAACAGTGTTTGAGACCTAAAAGATGTGCTGACCCATTTGGGGAATGGATTAAGTATGTAGTAGAAACAGCGGACAGCAACAGTTACCCCACGGGACCACCAACCACCTTCTCTTTAATTTTTTCCTGTGTTTGGGCCAGTTATTTTCCATCTTATCCTCTCATGCAACATTTCCCGAGCACCTACTATGTGCCAGGTACTGTGCTAAGTGGAGCACAGGAACAAGGAACAAGCCCTGTGGTTAAGGAGCTTGTATCTCACCAAGAGATTCCCAAAGCGGAAGAGGCAGTTTGTACGTGATCAGACGACACGGCCAGGGGAGTGGCCCTAGCGGACCACAGAGGAGCCGGGCAGACAGCTGGAGGTGGGGACAGCTGAGCCACGAGGCGAAGGTCTGAGCGGGGAGAGAAAGTGGGAGAACAGGGAAGACTTCCTGCAGGCTGAGCGACAGTGTGAGCACAGCCAGGGAGGAGGGATGCTGGCCGTTTCCAGCAGTTCCTTGTTGCTGACGGGAGACACTGGGAGTGTGGGTCATCCTGGACGGAGGACGGGACCCGAGGGAGAGCCTCCTGAGGCACCGGACGGAGATGGGGGAGAAACAGTGGAGAAGGGGCGGGCAAGGGAGAGAGAAGACCAGGAACCACTGTTCCGTTACTGCCGGCAGCGACCATCACAGCGCCAGGGAAGTGCAGGTCAGGTCAAGTCCTCGAGTTCGCCCTCTCTGGGTTTCCCCCATTTTCTCCTGAAACAGGCAAACCAGTCCAGCTCTTTTCCGAACCCATCTCATGACCAATGCTGCATTACACAGCCAGCAGGTGGCGCCAAGTCTACGTAAAATAAATATTTTGCCCACTAACGGTTTTTATTATCTGTTAAGTATATTTTTACTGATTTCAGAGAGGAAGGGAGGAGAAAAAGAGCACCATCAATGATGAGAATCGTTGATCAGCTGCCTCCCTGCACGCCTCTCACTGGGGATCGAGCCTGCGACTCAGGCCCGTGCCCCGACTGGGAATCCAGCCAGGACCTCCTGGTGCATAGGTTGAGGCTCAACCCCTGAGCCCCGCCGGGTGGGCCCCACCAATGGTTTTCAGTGGGTGTTTCCTGCTATTCGCTTTACAATAATTCTCTAATAATACAGTAGTACATCATTTCCCTAAGTATGGGCATAAACTATTTCAGATTGAGTTTTGTTTTCACAACCTGTGAAGGGAGTCTAACAGAGTCCCTCCGTTCGTTTAGTCCCTGGAGTTGGCGGCAGTGACTCCCTGACCGGGTTCCGCGTTCACCGCTCCACGGCCGTGCACAGGTGTACACACCACACCGTCGGTGTGCATGCCTGGACCCCGCCATTCCGCTCTCTGACTTTCCTTCCTCCCGGCAGCTCTGACACCAGGCGAGGGGCTGGCACTGCGGGGAAGGCCGAGCCTCTCCCGGCAGCGGCTGCTGCGAGCGGGTGAAAATGATCACCTTTTTAAAAAATAGCAACAAACCTCATTTGTGTTTTCCCTGTTTATTCTCGAACCTGGGTGCCGGATACACAAAACGATCAAATGCACAGACGTGCGTGGTTGCAGACACAGAATTCCTATCACGGGGGCTCCGGTCCAGCTCTCCCGTTCACCGACACAGACCAGAGGCAGGGCTGTTTGGACTCGGGGAATCCGCCATGGAAGCTGACATCCCTGCACTGGCTCTTCAGTGAGCAGGGAGAGGGGGCACCGGATGCGACAAGCTGGGGTCCTTTCACGCTTACCCTCAGAATGAACCTCCCCGGTGGGTCCTGTGACTTCCGATTGACAGGTCAAAAGAGAGCAGCTCAAAGTCAGGAAAAGGGACCGAGCTTAGCACAGCGCCTGGCATGGAGCAAGCGCTCAACAGTTACCTTTTGAATGGGTGGGAACTCACCTTTTGAATGGGTGGGAACTCACCTTTTGAATGGGTGGGAACTGCACCTTTTGAATGGGTGGGAACTGCACCTTCTGAATGGGTGGGAACACACCTTTTGAATGGGTGGGAACTCACCTTTTGAATGGGTGGGAACTGCACCTTTTGAATGGGTGGGAACTGCACTTTCTGAATGGGTGGGAACTGCACCTTCTGAATGGGTGGGAACTCACCTTTTGAATGGGTGGGAACGCACCTTTTGAATGGGTGGGAACACACCTTTTGAATGGGTGGGAACACACCTTTTGAATGGGTGGGAACTCACCTTTTGAATGGGTGGGAACACACCTTTTGAATGGGTGGGAACGTACCTTTAGAATGGGTGGGAACGCACCTTTTGAATGGGTGGGAACACACCTTTTGAATGGGTGGGAACGCACCTTTTGAATGGGTGTGGACGCACCTTTTGAATGGGTGGGAACACACCTTTTGAATGGGTGTGGACGCACCTTTTGAATGGGTGGGAACACACCTTTTGAATGGGTGGGAACTCACCTTTTGAATGGGTGGGAACTCACCTTTTGAATGGGTGGGAACTCACCTTTTGAATGGGTGGGAACTCACCTTTTGAATGGGTGGGAACACACCTTTTGAATGGGTGGGAACGTACCTTTAGAATGGGTGGGAACGCACCTTTTGAATGGGTGGGAACACACCTTTTGAATGGGTGGGAACGCACCTTTTGAATGGGTGTGGACGCACCTTTTGAATGGGTGGGAACACACCTTTTGAATGGGTGTGGACGCACCTTTTGAATGGGTGGGAACACACCTTTTGAATGGGTGGGAACTCACCTTTTGAATGGGTGTGGACGCACCTTTTGAATGGGTGGGAACTCACCTTTTGAATGGGTGGAAACTCACCTTTTGAATGGGTGGGAACTCACCTTTCGAATGGGTGTGGACGCACCTTTTCAATGGGTGGGAACTCACCTTTTGAATGGGTGGGAACTCACCTTTCGAATGGGTGTGGACGCACCTTTTGAATGGGTGGGAACTCACCTTTTGCATGGATGGGAACTCACCTTTTGAATGGGTGGAAACTCACCTTTTGAATGGGTGGGAACTCACCTTTCGAATGGGTGGGAACTCACCTTTTGAATGGGTGGGACCACACCTTTTGAATGGGTGGGAACTCACCTTTTGAATGGGTGGGAACGCACCTTTTGAATGGGTGGGAACACACCTTTTGAATGGGTGGGAACACACCTTTTGAATGGGTGGGAATGCACCTTTTGAATGGGTGGGAACTCACCTTTTGAATGGGTGGGAACACACCTTTTGAATGGGTGGGAATGCACCTTTTGAATGGGTGGGAACTCACCTTTTGAATGGGTGGGACCACACCTTTTGAATGGGTGGGAACACACCTTTTGAATGGGTGGGAACACACCTTTTGAATGGGTAGGAACACACCTTTTGAATGGGTGGGAACACACCTTTTGAATGGGTGGGAACTCACCTTTTGAATGGGTGGGAACACACCTTTTGAATGGGTGGGAACACACCTTTTGAATGGGTGGGAACTCACCTTTTGAATGGGTGGGAACTCACCTTTTGAATGGGTGGGAACTCACCTTTCGAATGGGTGTGGACGCACCTTTTGAATGGGTGGGAACTCACCTTTTGAATGGGTGGGAACACACCTTTTGAATGGGTGGGAATGCACCTTTTGAATGGGTGGGAACTCACCTTTTGAATGGGTGGGAACACACCTTTTGAATGGGTGGGAACGCACCTTTTGAATGGGTGGGAACGCACCTTTTGAATGGGTGGGAACTCACCTTTTGAATGGGTGGGAACACACCTTTTGAATGGGTGTGGACGCACCTTTTGAATGGGTGGGAACTCACCTTTTGAATGGGTGTGGACGCACCTTTTGAATGGGTGGGAACTCACCTTTTGAATGGATGGGAACTCACCTTTTGCATGGATGGGAACTCACCTTTTGAATGGGTGGGAACACACCTTTTGAATGAAGTGGCAGGATTCAAACTGGAGCCCACCTGGTTACAAAGCCCATACTGTCTCCACCACATACACTGCCCGGTGTGTGAGGCCAGGCAACTGTTTTAACATGGCTAACAAGTCTCGTTGCCACATGCACACATGGTTAACACACGCTGGAACCTGCGGTTTCCGCCCTCGAGGACAATTTCAGGATGCACTTGGTCAAGGGGGAGGGAAAAGAGGACACACGCAGAGACGCTTCAAGTTTCTTTTAATTTTTAAACATACATGGCACATGAAAACAACACAAACCTACATGAACACATTATATCTACACGGAACATTTCATGACTTGGTACAACTTGTCCCACTTTGCTGTTAAATTCTACCAACTTTAAAAAATGTTTCCTTTGAAAACACCATCCAAAGTGTTAATTTCATGAATGTTAGGTATCTCTTTTTCTGCTCTGCCCCCCACACCAAAACAAATTATCTGAAAGACCTAAAATAAAATACACAGTATACTTTTCTTAGCTGCTTTATATCCTGTATTAAAATATTTACAACTACAAAAGTTGAAAAATAATTTTATTGGCTTTCCTGAATATAATCTCCTACCTACTCTATGTAAACTAATCTATGGAAGTCATTTTGTTACTACTACAGAGGACCGAGAGCATGAGAGAACTACAAAAATTCTAAGATGTTCATTTAAAATAGATGCACATTAAAAATACTATAGATGTGGCATATTTAATATCAAGCAGAGTGTGTGTTCATATTTGCATTTAGCAACAATATCTTCAAGATCACTACCCCTTTTCAAAGCATTATTGTTGGGTAGGTTTTATTTTAGGGAGAGAATTTATAAACTACCACCTTCCTCGTTACAAACCAAAAATAAATGAGGACTTAAAACATGTTATTACAAAAGAGGGGGACAAGAACGGAAGGGTATGTCCCCTGAACTATATGCCCTACGAGGTGAAACGCCTTTGCTTCACTCAAGATCTGGAATCTGAAAATCTCGTTCGAAAAACCCAACCAGATTTTCTTTTCTGATTATGTCTAACCCGAAATCATGTCCTGTATGACAGCCATTTTTATCTTAGCTGGATATTAGAAGAAAAACCACTGGATTCTAAAGACAGATGAACTACCTTGCTGAACTTAGGCCGTCACCTAGCCAGTGGAAAAAAAAATACTTATCTGGCTGGATAAAGATATTTGAGAAGTTCAAAACATGACAAAGCAAGCTGTTTTTATAAAAAATAAAAATTTTTTTTAAAAAGTTGAAATGATAGGAAGTCATGAAAAGCGATAGACCCTTCCTGAAGGCTGGTGAAGGCCGGAAGACATTCCTAACAGGGGCCCGGTTACGAGCAACGTCCCCCCAGAGGTTAAGTCGTGGAATCGGGACCTGAAGTGTCACTTCAGGAGCCCTTCCTCCTATCCACGTGGTTTCCGATAGTGACGCCAGTGTATCCTGGGACTGGAGAAAATGGGAAGCGATTCACCTCCTTGGATTCAAAAGGACACACATATCTTTGATTTATTAAATAACTGCTCTTTCACATACAATTTTTTAAAACGTTAAGATGACCGTCTGTCCACGCGGTGTGACACCGTCTAATTACTGACATGACAAGCTTAACAAGGCTGACACTCGATGGGAAACGGAGATAGTTCGCCCTTTGGCAATCAGAAACACTGGATCATTTTACTGCCTTCTTTTGGAGGGTCCCTCCAGGAGGTGGTGGTTTCAGGCCTGCAGACAAGCCGAAGGGACTGTGCCTGGTGCACTCTGCTCGGCCACCCTCAGGCCACCTTCAGCACCCGGTACATGCTGTTCTGGAAGACCGTGGTGAAGTAGGGCCGCACGTCCTCCAGCAGGGCGCCGCACAGGGGCGGGCTGGCCGCGTTGGACGGGTCCTCCAGGTCCCAGATCTCCAGCATGCTGCAGCCGGGCCTGGGGAGGGACAGCGAGCCACGTCAGCCACGCGTTCCCAGCCGGGGACACGGACGTCGGAGTGCAGCGCCCACATGGGGAGAGGCTAGGTTTTCAATATTCCAAAGGGTGCTTTTTAAGGTATTTTATTGATGTTTTACAGAGAGGAAGGGCGAGGGATAGAAAGAAAGTCAGAAACATCGATCAGAGAGAGACATCCATCAGCTGCCTCCTGCACACCCTCCACTGGGGATGTGCCCGCAGCCAAGGTACATGCCCTTGATCCAAATCGAACCCGGGACCCTTCAGTCCACAGGCCGACGCTCTATCCACCGAACCAAACCGGTTTTGGCCATACACTAAAGATTTTAAGGCACCATTTCAAAAGGCATAAGTTCAATATTTAGAGATTTTTTAAAAAGTATGCTGCATTTTCATGTTCCACTTAATCAGTACATTACTGAATCTAATAAAGGAACTGTATATATTCAGAACTATATATTTAAAAATTCATTTTCAAAACATAAATCAATACATTTTCTAAATGATATAACCAACCAAACATAACGCTCATTAGTAGTGGAATGAGACATTTTTAAGAAGTTAATATAATTCCTGATGAAACTCATATCCTTGAGCTTAAGGCCATGGTCGGCAAACTGCGGCTCGAGAGCCACATGCAGCTCTTTGGTTCCTTGAGTGTGGCTCTTCCACAAAATACCACGGCCTAGGTGAGTTTGTTTTGAAGAAGTGGCACTAGAAAAAGTTTAAGTTTAAAAAATTTGGCTCTCAAAAGAAATTTCAATCGTCCTGTTGATATTTGGCTCTGCTGACTGAAGAGTTTGCCGATCACTGGCTTAAGGTCTAAAAACAGAACCCAAGACAGGGAAGCTCTCACGCCAAGTTTGTTTTGGTGGCTGAGGGGACTGAATGAAGTCGTATTTCTCATTAAACAATCTCTTCCTTAGTTACTTGACTATATTTGTAACTAGAGGCCTGGTGCATGGATTTGTGCACTGGGGGGGGGGTCCCCTCGCCTGGCCTGCGGGGACCAGCAGACCTCCGTGTTGCCACAGCCCGGCCTCACCAGCCAGCACCTCGGCTCTGGCCCACTGTCCGCGCTGTCGGCCCCGCACAGCGTGAAGCAGCGTGTGAAGCAGCAGGCGGCCGGGGGGAGTCTGGGTGCTGCGCCACTCCTGCCCCCAAAGCGCACAGGGGGTGTCTGTGGGAGAGGCTGGGGCTGCTGCAGCTGCGCCTGACAGTCGTCAGCTGAGTGGTGTCCCTGCTATGGGAGCTCACTGACCACCAGGGGCAGCTCCTGAATTCAGCATCTGCCCTCTGGTGGTCAGTGCATGTCATAGCTACCGGCTGGTCACCTGGTCCTCTGGTTCCTTAAGCTTTCATATATATAAGTAGCAGTTTTGCAGGTTTTGACTGCCAGATCCAACATCTGGGTCTATTTAAATCCGTTTCTACCAAACTTTTTTCTTAGTATCAGTTACACTGTCCTTTTTTTTTTTTTTTTTTCCTGGTCTGATAAATTTTGGGTCGGAAACTGGACAATGGAGATTGCCAATGGTCATGATTCTGGAATCTGTTTTGCTCTTAGGATGACTGTCAACTTGTAGTCAGTTAACTTCCCTGGGTCCCAGTCGTGTGCAGCAGCTATCTCTATTCGGGATTTCAGATTCCAGCGATCATTCATCTGTAAGAATTCTCCACAGGAAGTACGTGTGTAAGTCCTTCATCAGGTATACACATTGCAACTGTTTTCTTCCAGTCACTGAGTTGCCTTTTCATTTTCTTTTGAGGAAAATATTTCAATTTTCATGTATACAATTTACTTCTATTTCATGGTTAGTGCTCTGTGTTCTAAGGAATCTTTGTAATTTTAGTTTTTACATTTAGTTCTGCAATCAATATCAAGTTAATTTTTGTGTGTGGTAAAGTGTGGGTCATGAAACAATTTTTACTTCTATACAGATATCCAATTAGATCGGCGACATTCTTGAAAATTCTTTTTGCTCAAGTAGAAAATACTATTTTTCACATTTCCTTTGTGGTGTTTTCTTTGACCCATATGTTATCCACATGCTTGTTGCCTAGTTTCTATTGGGTACAGATTCCCTGGTTTTAATTTAGCTCTGTGTGATTTCATGCCCTGTGAGCCCCCGGGGCCACCTTCTCAGCCCAGCATATCTTCTCTTTCGATGAACACCCCGGGTCCCTTTAAGAGGTCACATGGTCTCCGGCTGTTCGCGGGAGAGATCTGCACATGCGCACCAGACCGGGTGTCTGACACTGCTTGTTGTCTACGTCCTCGCTGGCTTTTTATCTGCTTTTCTCAGGAGGGAAAGGAATGTTCCCATTTCCAGCTATGACGGAGGGTTTGTTTTTTCTTTCAGTTCCGCATATTTTTACTTTGAGTGCTTTGAAGTGCTACTTAGATGCATGTACATTTAAAATTATGAATTTTTGATAAACGAATCCTTTTGTCATTGTAAAATACCTATATAACAATAAGCCTTGTGTTGAAGTCTACTTTGTTTTACAAAATCTCAGTTAATGTGACATGCACACACATGAACATTACGATGTTCCTACTTCTTTTGTGAGATGCCATTTATTCCTAATAAGAGTTACTAGATGTTAAAATGGCATATAAAAATAAGCTACTAAAACTTCTGCACTTAGACTGTCAACACTGGTATAGCCTAATTCCCAATTACCCATAGGAGCAATGACCGTATTCAATGCTGGCTTGAGACAACGAAGCACCTCTTAGAACAAGGAGTCTTACAAAAGCCTCAGGATATCCAGTAAACATCTTTAGCTGTATGATTTTGAGGGAATCGAAATTCATGAATTTAAATACTTCAATTAAAAATCTTTTTATTATGTCCTTTAAAGCTATGTGAAACTTTTCCCATAATCTTATAGACCCAATGTAATTCAGCTATAGCAGCAAATGCTAACATCTCTTCGGCTGTCAATTCAAACCCGTACTTCACACACCTGCTAACAAAAACCGTCACATAAACTCTAAAAATAGTTATGAAAAAAACATTTAAATCTTAAAATAAACTAAAAATACCCTATTTTTAAAAATTAAATTCTATTATGAAATGGTAACTTACTTTCCTACAAGAAATAATTTTTGAAAAGATATTTTAATACAATTACTTTAGAATAAAAATTCTTAAAGAATCAGGACTACTTTAATAAAGTAAAACCGCTGTTGCTTAAAACATGGCATAGGATCATACTCACTTAGTTCTCACCACACACCACGCCTCTTCCAGAACGAAGTAATTCACATGTAACTGCAACAATTTATCCCTCACCTCTCTCGCAGATTTTCGACTATACACCGCATAAACTATTTTTGTCCGGGCCCTTTAAATTTAAAAACAGGTTCAAGAAATTTTAACCCATGGTAATAGAATGGAGTAAAGAAATTTTGCTAGCAAATTAAAATGCTCAATGCTCATTGGATGAGGCATATTTATATGACCCCCAATAGCAAGAATTATTTGGAGGGTGGCAGTTTCCACACTCCTATTCCGCATATGCTAACAGGTACAGCGGTTTGAATCTTGCATGTACTGCTGGTTTATAAACCGGTTTAGGGTCTAGAGTTGGAGAGCAGGATGATCTTTTAGAATATAAACTTTGCTTTGGATAGCTCATAAAATAATTACTCTGGCTCATGAAACACAGAGGCTAACTAGAGTGAAAACTCAGATGTCAGTGGACAATTTCATCTATACCAGCTCTGGAAAGCACACGAGTTGAAGCTGAAGGTAGGGACTAGAACACACATTCATTTAGTGGGTGCCCAGGGTAGCAGAAGGTTGGGAGGCAGGGCTGCGCAGCAAAACATGGTACAGTATGTGGCTCAGCCCTACCTGGGAGTTTTAGTTGGCATTTATGTATTAGGCATTGCTTACGAGTTCAAGCATATGGGATGCCCAGACTCCACAGCCAGACATAAAGCTTTAGCCAATTTAAAGTTTTACCTTTCACAATAGGCCAAAAGCATATGCAAAGGCAAAGATTACCCTGACAATTGCTAGAATGATTAAAATAATTTCTGAAATTCAGTCACTTAGAGAAAAACGTAATTTTCAGATGTCAATGGAAACTTGACTTCCCAAAACCAGTTAACAAATGAACACCCTAAATTTCATAAAAGCATGTCATACAGCAAACTCCAGTACTTTTCCTATTAGAAAAGGCTCACTGGCCCTCAGTAAGGTGGAAAAGGGCTTCTTAAGTCAGGCGGAGGGGCTGGGAGTCCAGAGCGGGGGCTGGAAGAGTGTGGCCAGCTCGGCTCCTGGAGGAGCTCCTGGAACTTGTGCGCGCGCGCACACACACACACAGCACCCCCACACACACACTGACACACACACAACACATACACAGCACCCCCCACACACACACACTGACACACACACTGACACACACACACACACACACAACACACACAGCACCCCCACACACACACACTGACACACACACACACACACACACTCACACACACAGCACAGCCCCCCCACACACACAACGTGCGCGCACACACACACACACACTCATACACACACACAAAACACACACACTCACACACATACACACACAGACAACACACACACAGCACCCCCACACACACACACTGACACACACACTCACACACATACACACACACACACAGACACACACACTCACACACACACACACACACACACTCACACACATACACACACACACACAGACACACACACTCACACACATACACACACACAGACACACACACACTCACACACATACACACACACACTGACACACACACACACACACAGCACCCCCACACACACACACTGACACACACACTCACACACACAGCACAGCCCCCACACACACACAACGCGCACACATACACACACACAGACACACACTCACACACACACACAAAACACACATTCTCACACACACAGACACACACACTCACACACATACACACACACAGACACACACACTCACACACATACACACACAAAAAACACACACACTCACACACATACATACACACACACACACACGTGTGCGCAGAGGCTAGTTATAAGCATGTGACACGTTTCACTCTGTAAAAACTGCCTTTGCTTGTGTCTGTCTCCAGGGCCCGTGGAGCTTGCTGTGGAGTCTGGAGGCACATGTGATTTCTGGTCGGTCAGTGCCCATTTCCAGCCTGGACATGAGGATGAGAGAGAGAGAGAGAGAGAGAGACGCTGTGTGTGTGTGTGTGTGTGTGTGTGTGTGTGTGTGTGTGTTGTGTGTGGAGGAGGGGTGCGTGTGTTCGTGTGTACAAACTTCTCTCCAGGCCTGAGGATCAGCACAAGTTGCGTGTCTGAGCTATCCCACCGGCTGCCAACCTCAGGTCTGCGTCCTCGTAATGCGGGTGGTTCACGATGGGGCGCAGCGTGGACAGCTTGATGCTCGCCATGGTGGGCATGGCGCCCGCGAACACGGCATCTGAGGAACAAGATCGCCTTCCTTAGTGACAGGCCTCGAAGCGCACCGTGCGTTACTCAGTGGGCAGGTTTGCCCCGGACGAGGAACAAGAAGTGCCTTTAAACAAGGACCCCCGGCACCGGCACTCTCTGTCCGATCTGGACGGGCTGGCCGCCGCAGCGACAGCCAGCCTCCGCCCCGGGGCGTCCTGCTGCCGGGTCACACCGTGCCCCTCACACAGCTTCGCACGGGGCTCTGCGCGACTCTCCGTGTGCCGGCGAGGAAGCTGAGCCGGCGAGGTCAGGCCACCTGCCCCGGGCCGCACGGTGAGGGCGCGCCGAGCCCCGCGCCACCGCCTCGCCCAACTGCCCCCGCGCCCGCCGGGCACTGCGCGGAGGTGGAGAGAATGCGGGGTTCGTGTCTTGCTCCAGAAATTTAACCAGTTAACTGACATGGTATTTTGAATTTCGTCAAAAAAAGGCCTGCCGCTTGCATCTACAGACGCTCACGGCATACAGATGGTTGAGACGCCAGGAACGGGGTGGGCTCCCGGGCAAGCCTGTGGCTCGTTTTCAGGACTGTGCGGGCGGTGAGCTGTGGCTCCGAGGAGCTGTCAGAGGGAAGCCTGGCTCACCCCCCCCCCCCCCCCGGGACCAGCTTTAAATGCTCATGACCCACACGTCTTGGCGTCCGCTTTGTAACGTGCGCCCTCGCGGCAGCGGCAGGTATAAATGTACGACCGAGCCCACCATCTGACTTCACCCCCGGTTCGGTCTCTTGGAGACAAAAGGACCCAACACTGACCTGCAGGCACTGCATGATCATGCAAAATCATATCTTTTGTAGTCAGCACAATAAAACCACCACCAACAACAGACCTATAGCCCTAACTGGTGTGGCTCAGTGGACAGAGCGTCGGCCTGCGGACTCAAGGATTCCCTGGTCGATTCCGGTCAAGGGCGTGGACCTTGGTTGTGGGCACATCCCCAGCAGGGGGTGTGCAGGAGGCAGCTGATCACTGTTTCTCTCTCTCATCAATGTTTTTTCTTTTTTTAAAAAAAGTATATATATATTTTTATTGATTTTTTACAGAGAGGAAGGGAGAGGGAAAGTAGGAAACATCGATGAGAGAGAAACATCGATCAGCTGCCTCTTGCACGCCCCCTACTGGGGATGTGCCCGCAGCCAAGGTACATGCCCTTGACCGGAATCGAACCTGGGACCCTTCAGCCCACAGTCCAGACGCTCTATCCACTGAGCCACACCGGTTTCGGTTCATCAATGTTTCTAACTCTTCTGTCTCTCTCCCTTCCTCTCTGTAGAAAATCAATAAACTTAAAAAAAAAGGACAGACCTATAAATAACTTAATGTTTACTTTCAAATAGAAGCAAGCATTCTAAACATAATTTTGAATTGAAATCTCTCCACACGCCTTTGAAAACACGTAAGCCAATGACGTAGAAATGCGTACGGATGGTGGCAGATGAATAATGAAAAGCTCCCGGACGAGAGCAGAGGGTCCCCCAGGAGTGCGTTTGGTTCCTGGGGCAGCGTCGCTGCGGGAGACGTGTGGCCGCACGCTGTGCGGGAGAGGGGCCGCGGGGTCCAGAGAGGCGGATGCTGGACACCCTGCGGTGCACAGGACAAGCCCCCAGTGTCAGCAGTGCCAGCCAAGGCCGACACGCCCTGGGCTGGGGGCCCCCAAGCCAGGGGCCGCCAGGAGACACGACGTAGGTCTGTCCAGCAAAACGCTGGACCACTGAGGCGAGCTCATCGACGACGGAGAAAATAAGGACATGGCAGGGGGAGACTGGGATATTTTCCTTTAAATAGACCGAAGTCCGCCCAGCTGGTGGGGTTCAATGGTGGGGTTCAATGGTTGAGCGTCTACCTATAAGCCAGGAGGTTCCGGGCGGATTCCTGGTCCGGGCACAGGCCGGGGCTGTGGGCCCACCCCCAGTGCGGGGCGTGCAGGAGGCAGCTGATCCATGGTTCTCTCTCATCACTGATGTTTCTGTCCCTCTCACCTCTCCCTTCCTCTCTCTGAAATCAATGAAAACCTCTTTTGTTATTTTTAAACATATTTTTACCGATTTCAGAGAGGAAGGGAAGAGGGCAAGAGGGATAAACCCATGGGGAGAGAGAATCAGTGACTGGCTGTCTCCTGAACGGCCCCCTGCTGGGGCTGGAGCCTGCGACCCGGGCACGTGTCCTTGCCTGGAACGGGACCCGGGACCCCTCAGCCCACAGGCCGGCACTCTATCCGCCGGGCCACGCCAGGCAGGGCTACCCACCCGCTTTCCGAAAGTCACAGCACAGAGCCGCGACCGCTCCTTAATTCCTGATGCTACTGAACATTCCTTTCGACGGTGACTTCGGGGGGACTGAAAGAGGGCCCGAAACCACTCTTTGGAAAGCTCTGCTTCGGTGAGCGGAATGACTGTGCTCGCGGGTGCAGGTTCCCACGTGAGCGCCCCGCGCGGGCCCCGCGTGGGCCGGCCGCGCACCTGCCCTGGTGTTGTAGGTGATCCACTCGATCAGCTCCTCCTGCGGCAGGTTGTTGAACTCGCCCAGGACGCTCCACTGGCTGCGCAGGTTGACGAAGCCCTGCAGCGACATGACGGTGAGGAGGCCGAAGATGACGTTCTCGAAACGGACTCTGTAAAAAAGCCAGCCAAAGAGCTGAAATGAGAGAAACCGTTTGTCATTCACTCTTGGCTTGTGATTTCCCTGTAGTCCCAGTCTTCCCGAGGCCTCTGGGTCCAGACCCCTCCCCCGCCCCCCGAAGAGTGCTGGGCGGCGAGTCACCAGTGCCCCCGGCCACTCACGCCAACGTGGGTCGGCGCTGGGGGTGCCACGCACACTGGTAACTTACAGAACCGCCTCCCTGCTGTGTCCACAGCAAGGGTCTGGGACTACGGGGTCCGCTTACAGAATGAAGCGCTCTCTCTTCTCTAAAGAAGGAAGGAAGGAAGGAAGGAACCCCCTCCAGGACTGATTTACCCCCGGGGGTCAAGGTCAGCA